>VZTU01007404.1:52156-359554 GCA_013400835.1 Zapornia atra
GGCGGGCTGGGGCCGGCGCCCCGCTACGGGCTCAAGCCGAGCAGCATCCGTGGGGGCGGCAGGTCCCCTCCGGCCGCGGCCGCTGCGCCCGCCGGCCCCGAGAGCGGTAAGCAGCACATCTGTGGCAATGACCTTCTGGAGGGAGCGGCGCTCGTCCCTCCCTCTCTCTCTTTCTGAAAGTCTAACAAGTGAATAAGGAAATAGAGAACTTAAAAAAAAAAGAGGCGCAACAACAAAACCCCTGCCTCCGTGTGTGGATGGTTTCTGGGCTGATCAGCATCACCTAAAGGAAAACTTTGGTGACGCCCGGAGAGCGAACGTGCTTTTCCACCGGGATGCGGGCACCGGCTCCGTGAATTGCAGCCTGGCCGCGGGCAGGAGCGGGCAGGCGGGTGTCCGCCGTGGAGGCGGGCTGCGCGGCGCGGAGCCCCTCAGCCCCTACCCTGACCCTGCCGGCTTGGGGGTGTTCTGGGGTAGGGGGCTGCTTCACAACCTCGGGCAGCTGAGGCTTGGTACTGAGATTTTAACCAGAACGGTTTCCTGTTTATTGAAAGGAGAGGATTTTTCTTTCACAGCATCATCTGTTTTGAAGAAAGGAGGGAGGAAAGGGGAGGGTTAAAGCTAAAGAAGTAAGTCCTCTCTCCGAAGGAAATGCCTTTTGCGTTCTCCAGATGACCTTTTCTGAAAATGCAGCCTCTCCAGTTGACCGGTTTTTATTTTGACTACAAAGTGTGCGAAACTGAGCCCTAACTTCTCAGCAAACCCCAGGATGTGCGCTTCTGGGACTATCAATATGGGGCATCTGTTGTCTCCTCTCCTCTTGAGCCTGGCAGCAGTTTTTTCCAAAGGTAAAGCTCGATCTCGTCTGTCTGTTTCACTGCATCATCTTTCTTGTTTATTTTTGCATGTGCAGCTTGTGTCCCCTCTCTGTAACGCCTTGAATGTAGATACCCACAATTCATGACTGAAAGACTTAGGGGGGAGTCATGTGCTAGTCAGAAACAAAGATATCGTGATGGGAAATCCCGACTGGCAGGATTTTTTTTTCTTTGTTGACTGTGCCAAACATTCTACCCGAGTACTGAGGCGTTTCTTACCTGCCTATTATACTTTTGATCATGTAGTAGATGCTGGTGATGAGCTGAGCTGTTATTCAGCTACCTTTGGCTTGCAGAGGTTTGTTATCTGGAAATTTGAAATCTTCAGGGGTACAAGCTAGTGGAGTTAGCTGCCCCACTGTTATCTTCTATGTAACTTCTAAAATTACAAGTCCTGTATCTCAGACTGGCTGGCAGTGATTTACTGGACCAAAGAAATCCGTGCTTGCTGAAATGTACAGAAGCTGTGATGAGAGCCTGAACCAGGTGCCTGATACTCTGCATGCTGAACAGAGTTTGAATGTCCTGACAGCATGACTTCAGACTCGGAGACGTTGTCTTATTGCCCTCAAGTTATTTACAGTAAGAATCAGAAAGCAGGCAATGCATACATCTTGGGTCCATTTAAATCCTCCTTCAAATGTAAAGCTTTCATTGATGGTCTCCACTAAAAGGTGAATACGATTTTGTAGTGCTTAATTTAGAAGATTCTGAGCAATCCTGTGGAATATGAATTAGGAGAAATATGCATTTCTGCTGAGAAGATATTGTGCATCAACAGCTATATTTTGGCAGGAAAATGAAATTAAAGTTCATGCATGATTAGTCTTCAGAGAGGAATAATAGCATATGCATTTAATGTGTGATTTTGTGAACATACTAATGAAGAGGGCTGCTTATAGACATCAGTATTTAAAAAAGGTATCAGCTATTCTTAACACATCTTAAACTTGTAGACATCAGCACTTTTTTCCTAAGTGAGTTATTTTTACTAATTACTTTGTACCCAAAACTGAACTTCCTAACAGAAGGCAAAATACACAGCTGTGTATTTCTGTGGTGGTTCCCCATATCAAATTCACTTCTCTTACTTTTTTTCCCCTTAGAACAGGTTAAGAAAGAAAGGCTCAAAATTGTAAGTCTTCTCAAATGTTACCTAAATGCAGTGCCTACATAAGTACAGTTTTAAAGTTGCAATTGGAAATGCATTAGCAGCAGGGATTGGGAGTCTGAGCCTTTTCAAAAGATTGCTTCATTCACACGGCACACCAGTAGCTTTTGATTTCCTAGCTAGGTTGTAAATTATGTATCTTATTATAAGCAATATCAGTACTTTGGATAGGCTAACAGTGCAGTAAGAATAGGAACTTTTTCATCTATTTTTGGTGGGTTTAATTTTTCAGCTTTAACTCTGCATTAACGTAGTGTTTAGCTAAGATTGCAGCTTATTCCAAGATTGGAGTCTAAGTGGAATTTCAGTCCTACAGAGTCCTGTGTTTGTTTTATTGCCAGCTCAGCAATTATAACATTTGACAATGATTTTATTCTTGCATCTCCTTTGAAAGGTAAAAATAGGTAGAAAACTGGACTTTGGAAGGAGGTCTCCTAGGTGGAAACAAATGCTACCAGAACTGATAGGAGGGGTTTTTCTACATATTGTGATTGTGAAGTCTCATCACATCAGATGTGTTTTGAAACCAGATACACAAGATCCCACTAGATTTACTGGACTGTCTATTTTGCACTTCAGATATCCAATATACCACTGTGTGATTGCTGGGACTCTGCTGTTGAGTAATACCAATATCTATCTTGAATGTAATTGTCTGTTTCCATAGTTGGTAACAGACCCATCTGTACTACTATGCCTTTGGTACACTCTGCAAAGACCAGAGTGTTCCAGAGGTTTACAGTATAAACTTGACAGTGTAAAAGGTTGATTCCTCCCCACCCTGTAAGAAGATGAAACCCCAAAAACCCCATAATCAGATTTGATTACTACTACAGGGCGTGTTTCTTTGGTGCCTTTCTGTTGCTAATAGAAAAACTCTCTCGTTTATGACATGATGACAAAGTTTTCCTAAAGAGAGAAAGAAATCTTTTAACATGCAACAGCAATCAGCTGTCTATTATGTAGGGGCCTGTTGCTGATTACTCAGAACCATGGCAACACACCTTTTTACTGCACACTTTCCAAAGCGTTCAGGTAATAATGCTGAAGACTTGAGAATACTACTGTGGTTTTGCTTTGCTTTTACCTTGGGAATGCAGAAAATAAGCTCCAGCCTGAAAAAGGACATGTTTTCATTTATGAGCTTCATCTTATCAGACCAATTTGTCATTGATTATGTAATCTGTGTATTTTAATATATGGTCAGTCTAATTCTATGCATGTATGTGTCCGTGTAGATATATATAAACCAAAGACAGAGATTATTAGGCTATGTAACTAGTTATAGGGATAGTTGTGTTTAACAGCTTTGTCTTCAACTAGTTTCTTTGAGTTACTTCTAGGGAGCCAGTTCTTTCCATCAGTTGGGTATTTTGCTGTTTGGTATCAGCTATGAAAAAGGAGCTCTTCAGTAATCTTCAATTAAAAAATAGCCCAATCCACTTGGTGTTAATGAAAACACCAGGCACAACAACGTGGACATTTTGTCCCCTTGTTTAAGGGAGAACCTCTCATTAGCTTCATTGGAGTAGACTAAAAACTGAAATGATTCTTTTGAACACCAAGTTCCATGCTTGTCTTAAGTCTGTAATGAATGGAACATCTCCTGTATGACCCTAAAAAATTCTGGGATGTATATTGTGAGACTGAAGATCGAGGAGTCTCTTAAGTATGAATGTTTGTTATTAGACAAACCCCCCTGTTTTAATGAATTCCAAATGCCAGGCCTTCAGTAACAAAACAAGGGAATATTATAGTGATTTTCCCTTCCTGTGTTCTGCTGAGCCTTCGTGTTCTTTGTCATCCTGGGCTGCAATCTTCCCACAAGTCGCTTTCTAATGAGATCTCAGGCCACATCGCTGCTGTTCTGCTTTTCTTTTCTCTCAGTTTTTATAAATGTGAGGCTTGGCAACTGTATTACCCTGTATACCCCTAAAAGAGTTCCCCATAGGCTAGAGAGGTATATAGAGCGTTTGCAACGATACCAATCTTCTAGTGTAGGAAAACATGTGTAGGGAAATCTTCCAAACATTTGGTTCTAGATACATTGTAGGAGAGAAGTATCCAGATATTTGGGTTTATATTGCCTCTGTTTCTCTAGGATTATCCATGTTAGAGTATTCTTTGAATCCTCTTGATTTCCATTGAAACTCAGACTGTAATTTTTTGTCTTGTTATGGACAAACTCTTATCTTTGGCTTTCCCAACACCATTTTACTGATTCCATCATGATCCTTAGCATCAGAATATGTCATTCTGTCCACAAGAATTGCTGAAATACTTTGCTTATGGTTTTGGGGGATTGTATCTTAGTGTAGTTGTGCAGGAAGCCACATCCTTTCACTTTAATCTCTCTTCTGCATCCACTCACTTCAGTGGGAGTAATGGTGTACAAAGAACTATGCAGCTGAGCTTGTTGGTTATGCTCCATCTTCCAGAAGTCTGTGTTTCAGCACTGCTTTGGAGTTCATAGCTCTGGAATGGTGGGAGTAATTAGTTAAGGAAAATGGGGCTGCGTATGGGATTAAAATTGAATGTTATTTTATTTGATTTAATATATATACACACTCCCCCTTCCTCCTTGGTGGTTATACAGGAGTTCAGAGTTGAATTTCAGTTTGTATTGACAGATTTTTATTGTGATCATGAGAGATACCAGCACAGTACTTTGAGAAAAAGAATGTATTACTTGTGGACAGACTCATCATAAGCATCTGTTGCTGTAGCTGTGCAGTTACTACATGCTGATTCCAGATGTGCATGTAAAGTAAAGGTGAGGGCAGGAGGGGTTCTTCCTGTAAGTTTAGCCTAGGTGCAGAAAACCAAAAGGTTTTCTAAAAAGCCTAAAAGCAAAATGGAATATTTCTATCTTAAGGTTCAAACTTTTCCCATAAACCCAAAGTGTTTATACTTTGTTCCAGCTGCATTGAATTTAGAGTTGTCTGAGACATTGTACAAGGGAAGAGGAGACTAAGTTGCACTTTCTTGCTCTTACTGTGTTTCTTGCCACCATGTACTTCTGGGAGAAGCCCCATTCTGGTTTCTTTTCTTTCAGCAAAATTAATAAATTCAGACAAAAAAATTCTACAGCTAGACCAGTGTTTTATTTGTCAGCTGCAATACTGGCTTAATGTGACTTGGTTTCTAATATTTCCCTGTAATGTTCTCATTTTTTACTTGTCTTTTCTTTTATTAGTTCCATAGGACTGGCAGGCTCTGTGACACCAACCAATGTTTTAGATATTAATAAAAGCAGCTTTATTCAATAAAGATCAGTTTTATTAAATAAAAGAGAGAATCAAAAGATAATCTGATTTTTCATGCTGCATTCACATTAAATCAACCTCCTGAGGTGGTTGTGGATGCCAAGTCTAGTGGCAGTCTATCATGGGTCCTAGGATACATAAACATGACTTCAGACAGATTGATTGCAGGGGAGGCAGCTGAGATTCATGGCAGGTTTGGTTTATAAAGTGTTACATTAAATTACTCTATTTTCACCAGTCTTTGTAATATAGCCTGTTGCATTATTAATGGCAGTTCAAAATGAAGTGGATTTTAAATAGTTCAGAGACATTTAGATAACACTAATTACTATGGGCAGATTTAAAGTACATATTTGAGGATGTTCAGCTCCTTCACCCTCATCCGTGGGGGGAGGGGAGATTAACTGTAGAATGAGGATTGTCTTCATGTCCTTGATTTCTTCTTTATTGAATAGACTTAATTCCAGTGTAGGGTGTTAGTCTGATGGCCTCGCAGAGCTAAAGGATTGAAAGTCTTCATCCTCCAAAGAGGTACAGCCTATGTAATATCTATGCCAGCTCCCACTTTCCACTTTGGTAATGTGACTTAAACTTGACCTAGAGGATGACCTAACTTTGCGCTCTGCTATATATTATATCCACCTTATTGATCCCCAACGGGTGTGAGCAAGAGCCCGTTACGCTCAGTATCTGAGGTTTCATTGCCCTTAGTAGGCTTTAATTCAGAGTGTAGACAGAGTTTCCTGGAGTGGTATTTTTCAGCTGTGTGGCCCACACACCAGTGGTGATTCATAGAACATCTGAGCAGTGTTGTGAAACCAGTGCCAGAAACCTTATGTGTTCAAGCTAGAAAAAACAAAGGGAGGAAAGAGAAGTAACAAGGATGCTTTGAGACTGTATCCCAATTTGTGTTTGGTTGTAAACAAAGACCTTAGTGACAATGCTGCATAAGAGGGCCTGGATTTCTTTCCAAAAGTTAATATTTCTTGTTCTTAAGAGCTGAGAAACTGCTGTAGTAAGACTAACTGTAGTAATTGAAAGTATTTATCTGAACTGTTTGCTGTTGCCTCAATACTTCAGACACAATCGCTGATGCTGTGATTGTTTCTAATCCGCTGCAGCATAGGTTCACTTAAATCAACACTGAGTAGCAGTTCAGTGAAGCAATGTAGGAGTAGTCTGCCAGTCACTTAACAGTAACTGCTCTGTAGGGTCAATTAACTTCCTAAAAGGCTTGTGCTGTACTCAGAGGATGTTTGTTTGTTCCTACACCCTCAGTGTTGCTTTTTTAAATTAAGATTTCTAGAAAGGTTTCTGGAGGATGTTTTCTGTGTTACAGACAGTTGTCTCCCTGAAAGTTGCTTAGCAAGATGCACAATTTTTTCTTGTACAGACCAAATGGTTGGTCATGGATCTGTCTGTGCTGACATTGCATTTCCCCCAAATTACAAAATAAAGGCCTTTTCCCTTCTCCTATAGTCATTTAACCTTCTCACATGCCTATCTAAGTTCTGTTTTTAAAGTTACTTCAAACTGATTTGGCTTGCTTAACTACCTGGGCTTTTATTTGTAAATAAAGACTTTTGGCACAAAGCTGTGTAAGATGGCTTAGATATGTTCCAGAAACTTGCAACCATTACCATTTTCCAGCCTTAATTTAGTCAATACCTTTTTATACTCATTTGCTGTTCTGCTAATGGTGTCTTTTAATCTTAATAGTTCTTCTCCTTGGTGGAATTCATTTGGCCTTCATTAGTTTGCAGTTTTGCAGCTAGAGCAAGCAAAATAAAATCATATGTAAAAATGACCATGAAGCCTGTGAAACATGAGGAGGGAGAAGGGGGTTGAATAACATAGATCCTATAAAAAAGGCAAAATAAATGAGTTAGCTAATTATGTAGGAAAAAGTAGCAGGTGTAATAATGAGTACACCAAGCAGAAGCTTGGAAGGATGTCAACATGCTCTTTATTCTCTGTATACACCTTTACAAGGTAGGTTAAGTAGTAACAGAAGTGTCCTTTCCAGCTGATCCAGGATGCTCTACGACATACCTCTTGATCCATTTGCTTTCACGGTAGGCAGGCTGTTGAGTGGACAGTCTGGAGACCTCTTGCTGAGGAGCAAGGCAGATGTCCAGATAGTCACACTGATGGGGCTTCATGTCTCCCATGATTAAAAAAAACCCTAATAAAATCCTCTGAGATTGTGAGCTTAGCCTGATCAAATGCTGAATGATCTCAGACCCTTGAAATATCTGTATCCTTCAGAGTTTTGCATCGCTGTCTTAATGTAATCAGCCTTGTGTGGTTAGTTTGAATTTGGTAGTACACATTGGGTAGTTAGTTTTCTTGTCTATGGATGCCACATTCTTGTATCTAACCTCCTACGCTGCTCTTAGCAATATAGGGTGTATTGTCAGGTTTTCCTGATCTGAAGGAGTTCTTGATTGTTGTTTCAGTGGATTGTCCTTTAAGCTACCTCTGAAGGACTTATTCAACTCTGACAAAACTTTCCAGTGTAATAAATGTGCAGAACCACCATTTATTAGCAGTTACCCTCCTGTCATTTTCAACATGTCGTCAGAAACAAAAATGAGACCTCATTTTCTCAGGTTCACAAGTCTGTACCCCTTGAGTATCATTATGTGGCCAACAATATGGGACTTGGGGCAAAACTGAGCAATCCTGGTTCTGGCCAGCAGAGGTAAGAGGTGCACATGCACTGTAAGTTTATTATCACACTTTGTTACTCTGTAAGCAGCACACAATGGATACTTCTAGAGTTTTCACTAATCTTTCCTATCAACTAGGGGAATCGACTTTTTAAAAGGGTAGATAGTGGCAGGACAAGGGGGATGGAGTGAAGCTGAAGGAGGGGGAAGGGTTAGATGAAGTTTTTCAGATTGGGGGCAAGTTTTTTACAGAAGGAGTGGTGAGGGGCTGGAACGGGCTGTCTGGAGAGGTGATGGATGCCCCGTCCCTGGAGGTGTTCAAGGCCAGGTTGGATGGGGTCCTGGGCAACCTTGTGTAGCTCCAGGCCTGGAGGTTGGTGGCCCTGTCTGTGGCAGGGGGTTGGAATTCTATGATCCTTGGAGTCCCTTCCAACCCAGACCATGCTATGATTCTATCTACACTAATTTTCAGTGTCTATTCTGTTCAGGATCTGTTTAACTTAGGTGTTTTGTTAGGTGTTAAGCTTGACTACAGGACTAGCTCACAAAAACACTGAAAAAACTTGGCCTACCTTCTGTAGAAGAGAGTGGAAGGAACATATGCAAAAAGAGTGTTTCACAATCTGCTAGTGTGCTTGTACACATCTGATGTAGGCCTAACTGAAATTCATCATCTATGCTGTAGTGGCAAGGCTATTATTTCCAAATTTCTTTGAGATTCTTTGTACCCATTCTTAGAAACCTTACAGCAGTCCTGTAAGTAAGAGTGTGAAGAGATGGGGATCCAAAACTAGTGGCTGCTTCTCAAATCTTATTTTAGTCTTCTTGAATTGTGGTCTCCCTTTTAATGACAGAGTAGTAACAGCTTCTGTGAATATCAGTACAAGCAACATATTACTTTTTAAAGCTTGCTATGATGCTCTCCATAGATTTCCCCTTGTTTACTCAGGGTTTATCAGTTAAGGTCTGGTATTCCATATCCATTTCCATATTATTGGGCAAATAGGTGTAAAGCTATCGTGACTTTAGCTGTGCTCTGCTCTCTCCTTTGTGGTTGACTGTGTCCCCTGCAGCAGTTGTCTGATAAGAGATGATTTCTTGCATACTGAACACTTGTGCACAGTAGGATTCTGTTATATACTTCTGACTCTTTGACACCATCTGCCCAGTAAAGTGGTTTTAATGGGTTTCCACTGAGCCAGCCTGTACTACAGCCCTGACAGCATGCTCTGTTTTTTTAAAAAATAAACAAAATCTCTTCAGAAAAGCTATCCATAAACATTGGCTTCTCAGAAAAAAAGAGGATTACATACTGTTAGATATTTTGTGGAGGCAGAAACATCTCTGTTTGATAGACTTTAAAATAGAAAAATGACTGATAGTTTGGAATGGTCTTCTAATAGTACTAGTTTTTGTGGTGTATTTTTTTTTTAAATGACCTTATAAAGCATTATGTCCTATCCAATTCTTGAGTCAGGTGTTGTTATCCCTTTACAGCAATGCAATCATTTTACATTGTTGGAGTTTTTTGGGGTTTTTTTTTTCTTTCCTGAAAGCTGGGGAATGTAGTGGTTCATGATGGTGATTTAGGAGTCAGGGTACCCATCGACTTTCTATAGCCTCTGGAAAATCACTTCAGTTCTCTGCTTTCTCTTTCACTTTTAAATTGTCTACTCAGAAAAAGTTGTTCAGAGCAGGACTGTTTTCCTCACTGTTTATGTTTGCCCTCTTCTCAGATGAGAATGTAGGTTTTACCACACAAAAATAGTTACTAGTGGCTGAGTTAGAAATTCAGATGTGGCATTCTGATTGTCCTGATGGCTGGGCAACATGAACAACTCAGAGGTCTCTAAGGAAAGAAGAGTAGGATAAGGGGAAAAAATAAAGATACAATGAAAGCATCTCTGTGATTGAAAAGGTCTAAGAGCTTACGTAGATTCCATCCCATGGTGCTACAATTAATAAGCCATCTAAACCCTTTCAAATAGCAACATGATAAAAGGAATGTAAAAAAGCTCCTTATGAAAAGATGTCATAAAGATGTTTTTATATTTCTTTCTCTTATAATCCATGTTACTAAACTATTAACAAAAAGGTTTTGAATATCTTTATTAATAATGTAACAAACCACTTACAATGAACAAATGGGAATTTTGGCAAATGGTACAGATCTTAGAAATACTTAATTCCTTCTTTGTCCCTTGAAGTCTTTGGGTTTATTTTAAGCTCCTTCATGTTGGCAGGTTGCAAGCACAGTAGGTAGCAGTGGTGATGAGATGGACTGGTAAAAGAAGCTGTTGGCCAGTCTCTTCTGGTACTGGTAGAACATGAAAATTGAAACAGTCAAAATAAATGGGTTCTTCTGAACTTCTGAGCTGACTTGATAAGGACACACAGAGGATCAGGCACAATCCTATTCTTTGGTCTTGTAAGTTCTTTTTTTCTGAATTACATGGAGTTTGACCTCCAGCTGGGATGAAGGCTTCCATCCAAATCATGGGTTTCTTCTGTCTTTTCTACAGCCTATACAGTACTAGTCCCTGTTTGCAGATCTGTGTAGGAAGCCAGCACAAGATATCTGAGCTCCTACTTCTTTTTTTAAGCTACCTGTTCACTCAATTGTTTGGCTTGAGGACCTCAGCAACAATTTTCCATGCTACTGCAGCATTTCAAGTGAATAGAGCACAAGGTTAAGGTAGCTTCTCTGTATATTCAGAGATGCACAATGTGTTCCTATCAGAGAATCATTCATTAGCTTTGGAACCTTTTAGGCAGTAAAGGCACTTAACTTTTTTAACCTGTGGAATATGCACATGGTCATCCCACTCCTAGAGAAACCCTTCTTTGCAGCTGAAGAAACAAACTGTACCATCACTTAATAAATGGTCAACAACAGAATTGTGCATACAAAGCTTTGAAGTGATGTGAATCTTTGCAGTTAGGTTGTTTTCTTACATTCTTTGGCTAGTTTGCTTGGACCATCTTAGCAATACTGCATTCAAGTGTGGGTTTTCTTTATGTTCTTATGTTTACATCCTTGTGGATTTCTTTGGACTTACTGTCTTTTGAAATAGCCCTACTTCTCAAGGTCCAGAATTAAGACTGAATTTAATGGAGCTGATTGCAGATTAGAAAAAAAAACAACCCAAATATCACTATGAATTTTATTGAGGAGAAGAAAAATGGTATTTCTCAAACACTATCCAGCAGCTAATACTTTGAGTGGTATCTCAGCACTCCTTTCTCTTTATTTATGTAATGGATAAAATGCTATCAGAGGTAAATGCCTAAGATCTGTGATCCTTAGACAGTTGCTTGCTGCTGCTATTGCCTTTTTTCCACTCTGTCCTATCCTAACTTTGGATATTACTGTAAACATTCCCCACTGTTTCTGCTGCAGCAGTTTAAAACACATAGCAGCATCAGCTGTGTCTTTTTTTGCCTTTTTATTTAGACACTTTATCCTAGTAGATCAGAGTAATGGCACAATAATCACTGTTGAAGCATTTATTTGTTTGTTTTCTTTCTATTTCTATGCAGTCATATGCTCCTTTCATCCTTTTGTCGATGCCTATCAGAATTAGCATGTGGTTTGGATCAGACCCTGAAAAAAGAGAAATGCTTGGAAGTGGAGAATGCTATATATAGCAGACCTTTGTTAGGGTATTTATAGTCCTGATGTTTAGAATGTCTTCATAAGCCTTAGGTTCTCATCAAATAATCAAATGGCATCAGTATTAATAAAAAGGATGGCTCATGGAGAGATTCTTTTCAACTGTTCTCTTTTCAGCAGCTTCAGGAAAGAAGGATGCATTTGGCAGCATATTTGCAGTGCTTAGCAAATCTGGGCTTTGGCAGCCTAAATCGGGAAGGGTGGATTCAAAACTGAAGATGTCCTGATAGCAGCTGCCTTTAGAGGCAGGGTGGAGGGGTGTGCACAGACCACAGATGATTTTAGGTGTTGCATTAGCTCATAGGATAATCTCTCAGGTAATTTCCTGTGTCAAAACTTAGGTCTTTATGGCCCACAACTTCTATCTGGAAGGCTGTTAGGAGACAGTGAAGATGAAGGGATGAAGCAAAAACTCCCCCTAACATTCTGCAATGCTTTCTCTGCCTTTTATAAAAGTCCTGGTATAACAGGACTTCCCTAGTGTTTCATTCATACTGTGGACTACTAAAGGCCATCACTCTTTTCCCTACTAAGTACATTCCCATTTGTGTTTTCAGCCTGAGAACAGTAGCCTTCCTAGTCTTTGTGTCTGGTGACACTGACTCATTCCCTCAGTTTCTTGAGTATGTTCTCTGGCTTGTTGCAGATGTTTGCTGCCAGTTTCATCAATTTGTCACAGAAACTATACGTTATCACACTTGTTTTATCTTCTTCTGACAGAAAGGCACTATGAAAATCTCATTTGGAGCCTGTGGAATTATTGCAGCACTTTTTGTGCTTCTTTGACATCTGATCTGCTGTATTCGTCCTGGTCTACATTTGACTGGTTCTTTGCAAGTTCCCATACCACTTCACTTCTCCAATGACTGAATAAATGCTTCTCTCAGACGCTCAGAAAATTAATTCCTCGTAGTTCTTGGACTTTCTCTTGCCTCCTTCTAGGTCAGTGCCATTACTGTTTTCCATTTCCATTGCAGTCCCAGGAGGTCTAGTGTCCTCAGACTCCCTCACACATGCCTGTATCATAGCCCACAGGCAAGTTACATGTATGTTTGACCTCATCCTATAAAACTGGGATCCTACCAGTCTGCAGAATTGCCCTCACATTAGTTAAAGCAGTTTGAATGAGGAGGGGACAATCCCTTCTATGCAAAATGGCCAGGGGCCATCAGCTGTTTTCCTGAGGTGGTTCCCAAAATCACTGGAAGTGCTTCTTGCAGATATATTCTGGCTAAATAAGGTAGCTGATACAGGGGGGTGGGGAATTGGGCATCTACTATGCAGTCTAATACTGAAGAACTGGAAAAGCTTTTACTCTGTTCAGCAAAACAAGTGAGATGCCCTGTAGCTTTTAAAACAGTGGAACATACAAGGTGGGGAAAACCTGAAGTTTTAACTTGAGTCTCTCAGACTAAAACAAATATTGAACTACTGTATTTTTTTATGGAATAAATAAATCTTAATTTTGTTTATGATAAATTCAAGTCTCAAACTGTCAAGGTAGATTTTTTTTTTGCTTATTTTTATAAAAAACTCCAGTGAAATGATTTGTACTTTATTTCACCCACCTGAAAGGAGAAGTTTTTATTCAGTAGTTGAAAATAGCTCCTTTTGTTTTTGCAATAAAGTGTTTTCTCATTCATGCAAGTTCCTTAATTCTCGTTTGTTTTTGCAGGAATGAAGAGTTTTTCTCAGTGTTCTTTCCTTTGTGTAATGGAAGTTTTTGCACTTTGCAAATGCCCTCTGTGTCCTCCCTTGACCTGCTGGCAAAAGGTGATACTGAAAAGTGGGGGGTTTTTTTGTTGTTTGCTTCTCATTTGAAGTAGATTGCACAGTTCTTGCAATAGAACTTGCCTTCTGCCCTGGACAAGTAGTCATCAAATGTGCTGGTAACAGAAACGATGCATTATGTGGGACTATAGATACCATGCAACTTTAGAGGAAAAATAATGAAATGACATAGTGTTTTATATTGCAAGGAAAACTGTGCTAAATGCTGTGAAAGCACAGCAAGGAACAATAAGTCTCTTGGAGTCAAGGTCTAGCTTTACAGGAGAAATGTGCAGAATTTTTGTAATTTGGCTGTAGAAAACAGTTATTATAGACCTTTCCTGAAAATAAACCCATTTTTTTAACAGGTATAGGGCTAGCATGTTCATTGTACAGTGGTGCTTTCCTGTATCTTGGGTGTTGAATTTTGTTCACTTATCAACCAGCCTTTAAGCTGTAAACAGTCAGGAGTAAATTTGTGATTGTTTTTTACTAAGCTGAGCCTGATCTGGAAAGGAACATGGATGGTACAGCTCCACAGTAGGCTAAATCAGCCTCAGTCTTTCTTCTGTGGCATTGGCTTTTATGCATGCATGGTTAGGGCATTGGTGGTGTGTGGGCTGTGGGCTTTGTTTCTTCTCCTCCCTCCCAACACCACCTCTAACGATACAGCAGTTGTGTCTTGAGGTGTTTCAGCTGCCTGATTTGATGGGAAACTAACCCACCTAAAAGAAAAGCTTTCCAACAGATATGGGACTGAAAAATCTCACTCTGAGGTGACAGATGAAAAAGGGCTGAGTCGGCCTCAGTAGCCTGCAATTATGCTTTCTGCTTGTAGTGTCGTTCTGTACCTCCAATAACCTGTTCCCAGGTCTCTTCATTCCTGTTCCTTTGTGGGGGGGGAAAAAACATTGTGATTATGGAAACTAGATTTTGTTCAAACTTAGAGTGGCATGGAAACCAGCCAAATTCATCACTTGATATATTGGCCACTTCTCAGCTGCTAAACCTTACCAAAGTAAGGCATCCCATTCTATCTACAGAACAGCAACACTTTTTGCATAAAAGTATAATATTTAATGATGACCAAGGTAAAGCAATGGAATTCAGACAAAGATATAATTTTATATAACAGATATTACCAGTCCCAGTTTTCCCTTATTAAATTCCTTTTTGTGGCTTTAATGAAATTTTTGTTTGAAGGGAAGGGGAAGCCTCCCAGTGCTGATAATGTGCTGATCCCTGCACTTTATACTCTTGAATTCAGCTGTAATACTCCAACCTGAAGTGGACACTACTTACCTGTACGCTGAATATTTTGAGTGAGTTGAAGGATGTTGGAGACTTCTTTATAGTCTTAATCCAGCCAAACTAATTTTGAGTGGCTGGATTCTGTAGCAGTGATGATGAGGCTGCAGTATGGTAATGAAGATGTAAGACAGGATTTTCCAGGAAGAAATTTGGTTTTTACTGCCTTGCCCCAGTCACACAGCTGTGGTCACTTTCAGCCAATGGCTCTTGTTGCAACCATTTCTAAAAAGCTGAGCATCCTCCTTCCATAATCATAGACTGGTCTGGGTTGGAAGGAACCCCAAGGATCACAGAGTTCCAACCCCCTTGCCACAAGCAGGGCCACCAACCTCCAGGCCTGGATCTACACAAGGTTGCCCAGGACCCCATCCAACCTGGCCTTGAACACCCCCAGCGACGGGGCCAGCGTCCATCATCATGGACCTGGGCCAGCATAGCATTTGCTCTTTGGCTTTCTATTCCATGCTGAGCATTAAAGGCTACTGTTGTATGAGATCTTTCACATCTGCCTATCACCCAGGCAGTTAACAGATCTTAGTTACTTGTTTGTGGGTTAGTTTTTTTTCTTTTATGAGCTAGTACTGGAACTAAATTGGTAAATCTTAATGGCTCATCATATCTTGGGGGAGGCTTCCTGTTTCTGACCCCCATTTTCTCTTCCACCACCAGAATCTACTTACTAGTAGCTAAATGCAACCTGGGAGCTATTATCAGTACCACTGCTCTTAGTTTGTGAGTATAAAGGTGGAAGTACTCACAAATGTTCACTAATCTGCATCAGAGTTACTTCTTTTAATGATGTCTCTCTTGATCTGTAAGGCATCCAGCTTTTAGGTCAAAGTCTGTAAGCTCACAGGAGTGTGTTATTTTATTACAGTGGGATGGTGAGACCAGCATGGGGGCAAATGGCTGTTTGAGTCATGGACCAATTCCTAATTATACCTGTGTGCTTCCTTAATGGAATTCAAATGATTTTGTTGGGTGAGAGACATGGTATTATATTTATTTCTAAATTCTTTTTAAGATGTCAGCATGTAGCCCTGAGGATGTGAAAGAAAGGTGTAGAGCTTGTCAGCCTCCCTGGCTGCTCTGAATTAGCCCAAACCAATTGGAAATGAAAGGTTCAGAGAGCACAGATGGAACAGATTGAAGCTTTGAGTGAATTGAAAGGGCAACTTTACTGTCTAATCGTGATCTCTATGGGCAGAAAGATAGCTAATAGATTGAAATTGTCACTCATTGTGAAGTCCTCGAAAGGACTGCTTAGGGCTCTTTGCTTTCCAATTCTGGCTTATGGTAGCTGCTTTCCTTTAAATTAAAATATCTTTTATTTCCACATAATTAAAGTAAAACATGTAAGTATATAATACTTAAGAACAGTTCTCACGTTTTCCTATCTTGGTTGATTTTTTTTCTTTTAAGATAACAAAATTGCATGACTACATCTGTTCAGAGATTGTGTTTTTGCACTCTGTAGATGAAGGGTAGGTTTTTAGAAGCATTTAGTTTCAAAATTACACACCAAAATAAGTGGAGAGATTGTTTTTTCACTCAGTCCCAACACTGACATGTGCTTTTAAGAAAAGTCTCTCCTGAAATGTCATGGGGAGAAGTGAATTTTGACTGTGTGTGAACTGTCCCACACTCACTGAGGGAGCAGAGCATTAGAGAAATCTTGACTCTTGACAACTTCAGCACAACCCCCAGCTCACTGTCCAGGATCTCGGCTGGGGTTTAAGGATGCTGATGTGGTATTAAGAACTGTTAATATTACAACAACAGTTGTTGAAGAGGACTTTGAAATTCTGGCTTTAATTTTCTTCATTTGGAGGAAGAAGTGATATCATAGTCACAGTTTTATATTTAGGCAGTTCTTTGACTTTAAGAAAAGTGCAGCGTTGTGTTTGCTGTTTTATTCTGTATTTCCTCTTCAGGCTGATCTTTAAGAAGTGCAGTGAGCTTTTAAGATACATAAACCACCTTCTGATACTACTTTAAATGCCTGAAAATAGGAGACAGAACCAGGCAGTGCAGTAGGATGCAAGCATATGAAAACCTGAGAATAATTTGAAATGATATGAAAGTTTTCATTGTGAACAGCAGCATAATACTGTTTTTAATTCAGAATTTCTGTTCCACTATATTTGATTTCAGTCTATTCTCTTCTGCTGGCAGAATTTCTTTGTCTTGGAATTCAAAGTCGCTATCAAATCAGTCACTAATGCCTTAAAGTCCACAATTCACTCCAAACTGCTAATGTCCAAAATATACAATTTAAGCTTGCTCAAACTATCTGGAATTAGTATTAGTTACCACATTTTTTCATGTTTTTGGATGTTAGAGCCAAGTCTGAGTTTTGTTGAAAGATTTGAATTGATGACAGATGTTTTCTACAGCAGTCAGTCCACAGCACAGCAGAAACTGACTTTTCATAACTGAAGGAGAAAATACACTATTATTAAAATAATTACAATCATATTAATAATACAAGAGCATCCACGTCTCAGGTGAGTGCTTGGAGTGGATACAATAGTTGAAGACTTGTTTTTGTTTTGCAGAGCTGCTGCTGGTGTCCAGGATCTATACGTTCCTAACTTATCTCAGTCCTGTCATAAGCCACCACATAGTGTGTTGTTGGTGCTGTGAGTTCCTTCTTGTTCTGGAAAAGGTGGAGCAACATGTTAACAGCATGAATTCAGTACTGAATGGATGGAAGAGTGCATTAGCCTTTTGCCTGTGAGCTTTATGAAGTGTAGAGTTTTCTCGAGTCTGAGGAACCTAATGAGCGATGATCAGGGACCGTGAGCTGGCCTCCCTACTGTCATCTGCAAAACTGCACTTACAACAGGGTGCAGTCAGCCAAAGTGAGATGTGTAGCAGGGGTTTGTCCATCAGACTGGGTGTTTTTCAAGCTCCCCATGCAGCATGTCTGAAGGAATGGCTCTGTAGTGCTACCACCCAGGGCCAATATTACAATGCTCAGCTTCCTGCATGAATACTAATCAAAATCTCTCTACTTAGATAAGCAAATTGTTACCCTGGAAGGTATTGATTTCCATGAAGAGCTAATTTTTGAGGCCTCCTCTTGTACCTTTCTGTTACAAGTTGCCCTGTTACTTGCAAGAAGTTATTTTAACCTGAAATTGAAGAAAATATCTCCTAATACAGATTTATTTTTCATAATCTCATCAGTGTTAGAGGAAATGTGATGAAAGTCCTGTCTGCAACAAGAGTTTAGTATTAGAAGGATAAGATTGGATTAGAGGATTAGAAATTTTGTGAGGTGGTGGAAGGGTGGGGTGAAGTCACATCTACACCAACTCAGCCCTTTTCCTGGCTTTGGTGAAGCAGGACGAAGGGACTGAACATCAGCAAGTCCTTGATGTTCTTTCCAAGCAGATTCACATTGATTGGGTTGTTCTTAAGACTTTCATTGATCACAGAATTGAACTGCATTCTCCTTTCCCCAGGATTACAGGAATGGCTGCTGTCTTGCAGGGTAGTTTTTGTCCTTCCCAAATAAAGCTCTCCTGCTTCTTGTATGCACAGTACAGTCTATATCTGCTTCCTAAAATCAAGTTTATGTTACATTGTTTCAGAGGTGGTTAACATAATTATATTCACTTTCTTATTAGGATTTGTGCTTTCTGCAGGTCAGTGCTGCCAGGAGTAGGGATGTGCTTAGTTTTCTTAATTTTACTTTCTGATAATGATATTCAGAGCATTCTGTTAAATCAGAGGTGTTTCCAAGCTGACAAAACTCACAGTTTTTAGAAAAATATATTTTTTTTCCTATTATTAAGCAATGTATAGGCTGCTATTTTTATATGCTCTTACAAGCTGCTTGCAGGTGCCTTGATTATATACCATTTCAGAGACATTGGCTACTGAGACATAATTTAAAACACCAGAATAATTCAATATTTATTTCCCTTGTGACCTTCCTTGGAATATCTAGTGGGCATCTTGTTCAGAGGCAGGTCTCCTTGGGAAGCTGCTTGACTAAGTAACTCCATAGTTACCATGACAAAGGCCTCTGTTTTATTCATTCTTTTGGAAGCAGGGGGGAAGAGAAGGAAAAAAGTGGGAGAAGAAAATAATGGTGACACATTAACTCACCTACTACTATTGGAAGAAAACATAACATCTTCATAGCTTCCTCACAATATATTAATGTAGTTGGGTGTGGTTTTGTTAGGTTTCTGGCTTTGTGAGTGAGGTTGTCTGGAGTTAAGGGCTTAAACCTAATAATCAAATGTATCTCCTTACAGATTTTATGGACAGGGAAGCTGATAAGGCCACCTTATATCTCTCTTTATAACATCAAATATGCCATTAGACTTTGACTCATCATTCTACCTTGTACTGAGTCCGGCATTTTAAGAGCAACATGCAAAATCAGACCTGCTCTTGCTTTGCTTAGCTTTAAAGAAGCAGAGCTTGGGCAAAACATTGATTGTATAGTATGTTAGAACTAAAAGATCTCCTAGTCTGGACACTTTTTCTGGTATGGTGGAAGTTAGTGTCATGGTGGTTCTTTCTGGATAGTTATTTCCCATTACAGCCCTTGCTAAGAAATGTGTTTATCTTCCCCTCTGGAGCTGAGTACAGTCCTTGTCTGAGATCACATAGGAAATCTGTTTATTTTCTCCTGAATCTTTATCAGCATGACCTAGCCTTAAAAAGAAAAAAAGCACATTTGTTTTTTCTCTGGTAGAATGATGGTTATGGTCGATCTTAGAAAAGAACTGTGCCTGTGGATAGCCATCTGCATCCATAGACAGAACTTCTTTGAGGTTTCATATATGAAAGTTATTTCTGGATGCCTCACCCATGCTATTCGTACTCTGATCAGTATGGGGAGGTGGGACTCCCCTGACTTCAAAGTTGTGTGGACTTAAGAGCAGGCATAAACTGAGGAATGATAGGTGAGTGAAAAATGACCAATGAATTCATTCCCCATCTGAAGCTACTCTACACAATATCTAGCATTTTATTCTCAGATAAAAGACACACAGGCATTCACATAATTAGTTTATAGCTGGAGACAATAGATCAGAGCATGGAGCTACATTCCTGGTGTCTGACACCCTCTTCAACATCCTCTTAATGCTCATCTATTCTAAATGTTGTCTTTTTCCAGCAAGATATAAGATAGGTGGCATAAAGGATGATATTTAAAGAAAACAAATTAAGTGTTTTAATAAAGAGTAAGTGATACATTTTATACTATTAGATTCTGGTTATTATTATTTCAAGGGGGGAAAAAAGAGTATAAAATTAACACAGCCTTGGCTGAAGTTTATGGCTTTGAGGGAAGTGGTGCCTCAGAGGAGTAGTAGGACTCTGGCTTGATTAAAGTGGGATTTCAGAAATTCTCTGCACTGAATAAAATAAAAAGGCATTCAACCTAATTAGATAGCATTGTAGAGGAATAGAAGGAAGAGAGGTGTTTCTGACCTGTTGGCTTTTTATCTAACCTTTAATCCATGAGATGTGTTTGTAACTGTTTTTGTAGACTTACTTTCTTTCTCAAGGGAATTTGGCCTCAAATTCTAACCTTTGATAACTTAACGTAGGGAAATTTGAAGAGAGAACCATCTTATGGTCCTGTTAAAACACACAGGCTTTCTGGTGGCTGGGTCTGTAACTTTTCCTGATGAAAGTTCACACTTTGGTCAAGTACCTTGCTTCTGTTTTGGTGAAGGAAAAGATATTAATGAGGAAATGCAGCTGTCAACTGGTTTTGAGATTTGCTTTGTGCTACCTACTCTCTCTGTGAGCATCTTCTGACCAAATCGTTGAGGGTGGCCATAGGAGTCACACCTCTTATATACTAAGGCCATGGTTTTTTGTTACTGTGATATAAAAAGGAAACACCTTTTACTGAAATTAGTTTTGGGTTATGCCTATGTAAAAGAGAGGAGACTTAATTATCATTCAGTAGTGCCTTACTCTTCCATGGTATTACTGAGCAGATGATTTCAAACCACATTACAAAGGAATTTTACAGCCTGTTTTTTCTGTAAGAAGGAAGAGATTTGGCACAAGAGTACAGACTTTCTAGAATCTT
Source organism: Zapornia atra (assembly GCA_013400835.1). Taxonomy (NCBI): domain Eukaryota; kingdom Metazoa; phylum Chordata; class Aves; order Gruiformes; family Rallidae; genus Zapornia; species Zapornia atra. Next base: position 72,971 of record VZTU01007404.1, read on the forward strand.
ACTCCCTTTTCTCTCTGTTGGGTTAAGTTGGTTTCCTGTATCTTTCTTTTCTGAAATATATCTAGATTAAGACCAACTAATTCTTACTGACTTTGCTAGTTGATAATTGTTCTGCAGCCATCTATTATGGTATGAGTATAAGATGTAGAGAGGTGTTTAGAATCAAATTTGCTTTTTGTTTTGTGTCTGCATCACCTCAATTTAAGGATTGGCTATCTGAGATAGCTAACATAATGTCTGTTTAAATATTTTATAGGCACAGTTTTAGAAATGCCAAGTGTATTTTTGGAAAATCTCTACTAAATTGTGAATTTCTTCAAGGGCAGAACTAACAGGAAAAGCTTGCAATTAGGGGCTTTGAAATGGAATTACTTGACCCTTTGGACAAAAGAAGATGCTGTTTTACTTAGACAGTGGTATAGATTAATTTTGAAATAGAGTAATTCCAAGCTTTCCATCTTCTCATTTCCAGTAACTTATCAGGCTTCCAAACTCACACTGACCTCCATGATAGACAGGTTTAGGCCAAAGAACCGCTGTTGCCAGGTTTAGGATGTGACCCACTCACACTGCAGAAGAATTTCTGATGTTGGTTTCCTTTCACATTTTGGTGTAAATCTCCATTTGTGTAACTCCTGAAAGGTTGAGAAGCTGAGTAAGTGTTTCTACTGTCAAATCTCTGTTTGTTTGGACACCTTAGTCAATATTTCCACTGATTGCTAAGGTGCTGTGCACACTTCAGTTAAAGCCTCTGGGGAAAGCTTTATTTGAACGCTGCTACACAAGGAAATTCCTTGTGGCATAATATGTCACAAGATTAAACATTAAACAAGTGAGTTAAGTTTCCTTTTTCACAGTATTTTATTTCTAATATTCTTAAATTGGGAGAATTTCAGACCTGAAACCTACTACAAAGTTCAAAATAGTTTGATTTATGATGGTTGCAGCTTGTGTTTAAGCTTATTTGCCAGCGTTGTGTTTGCTGTTACATTAAATATTATCTTTGGTTGTCGTTTTTGTTGAACATGTTACAACTGCTTGTACTTCATTAGTTTGTCTAGGAAAATTTTGAAGGAAGGGGAGCTCATTGTTGCCATGTTTCCAGACTGAAATATTTCAGATGTTCTGCAACAAAGCAACATCAGGAAGATGATGACCAGACTTTGAAACGCAAGCTCCATGCTTGGGGAGCTACTGGAACTGAGTGTGCACTAGGCTGTCTCCAGCACCCTGGGCAATAAAAAAACAGTGGTGAGAGAAGGTGACTGGCACAGGCTGAGCAGGCTGGTTTCTGCTCCAGATGCCCTTCTGTCACTTTGGATTTACACTGTAGCACTTGGGTCAGAACATGGCCTACTCTTAAATTCATCATTCTTTTGCTACTAAAGAGCCTGACCAAAATCCATTCACTATTGATTGTAGATCGCACTTTCAAAATAGTGAAGGTTTACTTGAAAGAATAGAAGTCATGGTTGGGATTGCTTGTTTTGGTTGTGGCTGGTAGCTGAATTTAGTCAAGATTCTTGAAAATCAGATTACATTTAAGCCACATAAGCGCTACCCCCACACACGGAGCATCCCGTTTTATAAAAGCTTTGTTGTGTTTTAATCAGTAGAGGATGATGACATGGGCTAAAATACAATTTGTATATTGTGAAGAAAACTTTAAAAGCATCTGACTAAGGATGGCTAAGAACTAAAATAATGAAATAATTATTATACCATTTAAAAGCCTTGTGATTCATATACAAACGATTTACATGTTTTCCAAATCATAAAGCTACCCAGTTGTTTTACTTGATTCTGTCACATCTAAACACTTGGTTTCATCCATGTATTCAATAAGGGAAACAGCAGCAAAACCTTTTTTAATAAATATGCTGTATTAGTAAGAGAAGCCTCTGTATCCCTGTATTAATAACAGCCCACCCGCTACCCTTAAAATTCAATCACTGTAGTGGTTTGTGCTGAGGAATTGGCTGTAGCAATTTGTGTAATGGAGAAAACAACTGTTACTGAGTGGTGCTGAATGATTGAATTTTATTGGTTCATAAAAAAACCTTGGAGGTTAATATCTTTGTTTTGTGAAACAGATGTTTAATTCTGAGCCTGGGCAATTGGCTCTTTTATGTCTGAAGAGGAAAAAATAAAAAAAATGGTTTGGATTACAGTTGACTCTGTAATTGCATATGACAGATGTATTAAATTAGCCTTTCCCAAAGCTTTTGGTGTTTTGCCTCTCTGAACTGTAAATTTTACTTGACTTTCTCATTTGCAGGTGGCATGAGACCATTCAGTGCCTGTTTCATGTTTGGCAGATAGGACAAAATAGTCCAAGTTTTCTGTGAAGTTACAGACCACTTCTGATGGGTAAAAGAGAAACCCTCTAGCATTTATGCTTCAGACTATAATGTGAATGAGGGAATGAAGGGAAAGAACTCTTAAATATAATTTTGCATATGCTTTTGACTTCCCTTAGATCCAGAAGCTGACTGCTGTCCAGGTTAATGTTCTAATCTGTGTCACAGTCTGCTTCCACTCCTTGGGTGTACCAGGGCATTTAATGAATCAGGCGCTTCTAAAGTTTTCTTAACAATATACAAGTTGTATTTTAGTCCCTGTCATTGTCCTCTACTGATTAAAACACAACAGCTTTTATAAAATGAGATGCTCTGTGTGTGTAGGTAGCACTTATGGAGCTTAAATTTAATCTGATTTTCAAGAACCCTGACTAAATTCAGCTACTTGTTACCTTGATGTAGAGGCGGAGCAGTTTCTGGGGAATTACTATGGATTTACTTGGCTTTAACAGGAAACAGAACTTATCCCTTTTGATTTTAACAGGAGGAGAAACTTTCTAATTAGAGTCACTTCTGCTTTCCCAGCACGTAGATTGATACGTGTGCTTTCCCTGGTTATATTTCCCAATATGGTAAGCCTTTCTAGGATCTTGTCTTTAAAAGCTGGTTTCTGTTTTGTTTATGATTTTTAAAAAGACCTTAAGAAAAATTTGCAGTCCTTGTTTTATGTTTTCAGCTTCCTGATGTGCCAAATAAATTAATTTGAAATTCCTCTTTAGAGGAAAATATCTTTAAGCTCATTTATAAGCAATATTAAAAAGGAGATATTTTGAAAAGAATTTTTGGTGACTATATGAATTAACTAATTATATACCAGATTAACAAGCAGCTTAAAATACAGGTGGCTTCAAACAAGAAAATTATTTTCCTCCAGTTACAGTAAGAGCTGCTGCTTCTTTTTGTTAAATAAAGTTAAGTTTGTTGCTCACAGGAAATTAAAGAATTACTGAGACAATAACACATCCTAAGAATGGAAAACTTGCAAAAATCTTCTATAACTAAGCACCTTCTTATAAGATATTTTCATAAAAGCATTTTTGAGATGTCTTCAGAGATGCATCAGAAAAATTCGATCCAATCACACTGAACCAATGGCTTCAGTAAATTCTGGATTGAGTCCAAGAAGATTATTGTTCCTCGAATAAGAGTTGAAAAATATTCTTGGAGGGTTTTTTAGAATCAAGATGTGATACAAAACTTGAGTCCCAGGAGATTTAGTGTGATCGCTTTTCAACATCACAGCTAACTGATGGGATAAATACATCACTCTGTCAGTTTATACCAGGTCAGAATCTGACTCTTGATGCTGGAGACCTGCTTTGTACTAGTATTAAGGAGTTGCAAAAAAACCCCAATCAGTTCCAGTGTTTCTGCTCAGGTGAGTAGAAGGGAAAGGCAGCCTGAGTTTAGCACTTCTTTCTTCATTCTGCTCAGCCAATGTGGTGTGCATAAATGGGAAAGAAAGAAAGGAAATACATTGGGCACAAGTGTAAAGGAATTTCTCCTCGTGTTCCCACATCTGCCCTGCAAGCTGACACAGTGTTCAAAGTGGATTTTGTTTTTGTGAGATTTCCTTATTCTTCAGAGAAGTTGAAATCAATTTGGATGGATTTATTAATGGTTCCTTTAATTAGTTTGTTAATGGCTATATTTAGAAGACTGGCTTTGTAAGTCTTATTTCCTGCTGGTTAGAGTATAATAATTATTGATCTCTATACGCTGCATTAGGGGAAAAAATGCATAGAGATTTACTGCTAACAAAAGAAGCTTTTGAAGATGATAACTCATTCAGATTTTTTGGAAGGCATTTTTCTGTTTCTTATGAGTTATTAGTGCTAATGGGAGTCATATATACAGTGGGAGGCAAAATGAGCTATTAACCTCCATAGCAAGTTGTAGAGCATTGTAAATCCTTCCTGTCGTTGTTATGATGGGCTCCACTTGTGTGACAAGCATGATGAAGATAAAGTAGCAGTGTATCTTCAGAGACTGGCTGAGAGAGAACAGACACAGCAGGGCCTCTGTAGTGCTGAAACTTTTGCCCTTCCCCTTTGAGTGGGCTGGGCAAGAGTTTGCTGGGAGACAGGATTGGTGTGGTTGTGAAAGCAGGGACCAGTCGTGCAATGGCTCACAGGCAGGGGATGTACATCCCTTAGTCACATTGAATCTTCTTTTACTTATGTGGTTAAATGGTCTACTACAGCTTCACGTGAACTAGGGACTGCTTCCAGTTGCTCTGGGAATCTGAGAGTTTTAATGTGCATATAAACTATTTTTTTGGTGTTGTTTGTGTTAGCCTCAAATAGGGAAATGGTGAAATCTGCAGTTTTGAAATATCTAGAAAGTGATGTCAGAATCAAGTCCCTTTTTCATAGGTTGGAATTAGCAGTTGAAAATTTTCTCTTGCTGCAACTATTTTGAAAACAGTTTCAGCAGGAGAAAGTTTCAATGTTCTTATTTTCCTTTTTTTATTATGGGGTAAAAATGGCTTTACAGGTTGCTAGGATTTTTCCCTGACATCTATGAATTCTGTCTCTTACAGCACACGTACACAGCTTTGAGACCATTACTAAGTCCCACTTGTCCGTGCTTGCCTAGATGTCCTTTTGACAACATGCTTCCAATCAGTATGTGGCTGGCTTTCCTGGCAACAGCCTGTTGGAAACTGAGTACTGGGTAAAGCTGTCTGTGGCAGAAATCTGTGGGAGAACTTAAATAATCTAAGAAGTGGTGTTCAAAAAGCCATGTTGGGCTTCTGGAGTTTGAAATTAATTCTATAAAGAGAAAAATATTTCAAGGCAAATCAAGCATAGTACTTTAGAACTAGAACTCTCTTTGAGACTTAGCCCTCATCTCTTTGTTTTTTTTAAGTCACTTTTCCATCTTATGTTTGTGTATATAATAATCACAATGCTTTGTTAACAGGATATTCTGAATAATTTGAAATTTGAACTGCTTAGTGCAGCCAGCTGGCTATGTGAGGGTAGCCAGAGAGAGGAGGGTGAACTATCCTGGACTGACAGCTCAGGGGGTCGTTGCAAGCACCTATAGTACCTGTATGATTAGTACTGTGTTTAGTGCCTGATGGGTGCTTCATGCTTTGTGCTCTGTGTCTCTATTGGGTAGCACAGAAATAACTCTGGAATTCTAAGAAAACAAGTTATGGTAGAGAGGAGAAAGGGGATGTCTTCATAGAAATGGTGTCCAAATGCTCTTTAGGAGATGAAGAAAGGACCTTCCCCAAAGATGTTTAAAAATGGCAGGAGAGGAATCAGAGTACATGATACTCCAGAGAGTGGGGGTGAAAGACCAGTTTGGCTGTCTACTTTGTATCTTCTGACAATGCAATTCCTCCCTAACATGCTCCTTTTAACTTCCTTATATGCTGAACCTTCATTAGCTGCGTTCCATTCACAAGCCCTAGCGTGTCACAATATTGATCACTCAGTCCCAGAACAGTGAGAAATTGAGCTCAGAACTTTGATTAATACACAACACATCTTTCCACTAGATTAGCATAATCATTACAGTCCAGGAGTGTCATCATTCTGTAGCGGTCAAGGAATTAAAGATACCATGTAGAGACAATTCTTTGCTAAGAAATTTGTAACTTTGGTTGTTAAAGGAGCTCTCTCCTGCTGTGTCTTCACTGAAGCTTGGCCAAGTGACAGGAGTCAATTATTGCATTGGTGATCTAGACTCTGAAAATTGGGAGATGATTTTTTTCTCCTTTGGATTGGAATTGCTCTATGTAGAGGGGACACAAGCAGGGCAGAAGAAAACAATTGGTCTCTGTCCTGGGTTCTGAAAGCCTGTGGCAGTGCAGATTTGCTTCTGCTTGCAATTGAAAGGTTGCCATGGATTTCAGGGGGAGCAGGATTAAGCTTCACTCAAACAAGACCCTGATCCAAGCAAGTAGTAAATTGCAAATGTAATGTAATGGCATAATGGACATGATGGGAACATCAAGGCAAGAGGAAATGGCCTCAAGTTGTGTCAAGAGGTTTCAATTTGATACCAGGAAAAATCTCTTTGCTGAAAATGTTGTCAAGCATGGGAACAGGCCTCCCAGGGAAGTGGTTGAATCACCATCCCTGGCTATGTTTAAAAGATGTGTAAATGTGACATTTAGGGACATGGATTAGTGGTGAACTTGGCTGTGTTAAGTTCATGGTTGGGCTTGAAGATAGTAAGTGTCTCTTCTTGCCTAAATGATTCTCTGATTGGAAGACCAAGGATGGATATTACTGTTACTGATGGCTTTTGGCCTTCTTCAGAAATTAATTTTCACTTTGTACAGGCCAGAGCACTTCATAATTTATGCAGCATTTAATGTAACCCACTCTCTCAAAAGAAATGCAGTATTCATGACAAGGTCTGTTTCTGGGAAGAAAGCTGTGCTTACAAAGCTCAGGAGAAAATGGATTCTGACTATTTGCTGAAAGTAGTGTGCAAGAGGAGACATGTCATATGACATCTATACATTTAGTTTAATGAAACTGTGCATTTACACTTTCTCACTGTGTGTTGTGCAGTTTCACACCTACTCATTGGTTCTGTGCAAGAGTGTGTGGGAGAAGGCACACAAAAGGAAAAGGGACAGAGGGGGAGGATAAGTGTGACTGGGGTGCAAAGGTTACTTTTGATTTTGAAAAGAACTTTGATAGATACAGCTTGCTTCCTGACAGCTGTGCTAGCCTCACTTCATTCCAAATCTAAACTTAAATTTCACTGACATGGCCGTGCCCATTTATATCTCTTTAGGGAAAGGAAATGACTTCAGTCTTGTCTTTGCTTTCCAGTGTTTCACAAATCTTTATTGTAGGAAGAATTGCACAGACAAGAGGTATTCTGACATCCTTCTGTTGAGCAGTGCCAGAGGCAATCGGGGGCTACTCAGCGTAAGGAGAGATGGCATCTCTCCTTTAGGATTATCCATGGAAAGAAATATTGTGGAGTTTATTGGACAGTAGTTGTGGGTTCAGTTCTTCAGATCTGTGAAGTCTGCTGTACTAGAAGGATTCTGATGGGTGAGTGAAGATGCCCTGAAATTTTGTTGAGAATGAATGAATTTTCTAATTCCCTTTTGCTCCTCATGCATGAATCTGGGAGACATTCCAAACAGAAAGGCACAAGACACCTTCCCTTTGTGTACTACAACAGAAAGAGCCTGTGGTGAGCCATACTGAAGGTATTGTGTCAGATATGCAGACAGCAACTATGCATTTGCACAGTGACATTGCTGTCTCAGTGGCAACAAATGTTTTCAGAAGACAAATAACAGCATCAGAGAGATGAAACCGAAGATGAACAAGAGTGTGGGGTCTAGTCCATAGCTCTGTGAGGTAAAGAATGCTTATGACCACTCCCCTCTCATGGAGCCCTTGTGTTTGCAAGGGAAGAGGACTGACCTCACACACTGCACAAAACCTTGAAAGTATAAAGCCTTTAAAAGGCAAGTCATTATAAGTTGGAAAGTATCTTTATTATGACAGGGAGGACTAATGTGTTTTGCATTGGTAGGCCTTGAAACATTGGGAAAGGCAGTGTGGCAAACCAGGGCTTGCACAGCATTTTAGGTAACCGTGTGATGCTGGAGTTCTTCCATCCTGATCTGCTGTAACATACCGCTCATGCAGTCACTTGCACTGTGGTGAGCATACATGGTTATTAATGTACATGCTCTAAACCAGTGTGAGCAGAAGCTTTCATTTGCATAGTCTGTCTTTAGGGCACACTTCATTTCACTTAGAATAAATTATCATACACTTATCATTAGTTAGCACATTATTAACATTAACATAAACAAATATGTACGACACTTCTTCATGAAGATTACCTTTTAATCATGTAGGGGATGTGGCAAAGGACTTGTACATATGTTATTCTTAATATTACTCTCTGTTTTCATATATGTGTATTTAAATATTGAGAAACTTGTCAGTGGTTCTTTTCTAGTGGTTCCAGGTCTGTTAGGAAGAGGATTATGAGGCAAAAAACCCCACTGCAAAACAGATAAGAAAATGTATCCATAATACATTAGAAGGTGATACTCTTCTTGATGATCTAGGTGGAATACTTCAGTCCTTGCTGTTGTTGCTAGGTATAGGGTTTTCTCTTGGGTTTGTGATAGTTTGAAGGTACAGAGGCATCATAGGTAGATAAACCTGAATTGACTTTCCTCTACCCAATGTAGATCTGGGGAACTCCAGGCACTGGAAAGCTGGTATGTGGATATGCTGAATACATTAGTTTGAGTTTACTGCTTCGGGCAGAGTGGAGTAGAGAGATCAAGACAGCACAGCTCCAAATCACATCTCTCACACCTGCCTGTCATTTCCCTGTGAGACTGTGGAGAATGTCTCCTACCATTCATTGTATTTTACCTTTCAGATGATTTTTCTTCCTTCAATGCCCTCTGAAGAAGGGTGATTGACCTGAATGTATGTTTCCTCTTCTGTGCAATATTTGGGTTGTGCAATCTCTGCAGAGCAGATACAGGTCTTCTCTGCCTACATTGTGTCCATCTGTGCATCCTGCATATTTCCTTCTTAAACAGAAAATCACCTGTGATCATTCATGCACAAGTGCAGTATTTTTTCCAATTTTACCAAAGGCTACCACAAACAGCCTACTCTCAAAGCCTGGAAAGTTTTGTGCAGTAATACTGATAGGTAAGATTAAAAGTATGGTTATATTCTGCTTTTGAAGGATTGCTATGGGAGCATAATGACTCTCATGATATTTGGTGCTTTTGAGAAGTTATGGATTTAGTGATGAATCCCACCTTCATTTATTAAAAAAAACTTCACATTTCCATGGTAGTGGAGGAAGCCCTGAACATATTTGAGTCTTTCAGGTTTATATCTAAAGACAAATAAAAAGGAATCCTTAATATTTCTGTGCAGGTTATTGCAGTTCCTTCTTTTTGAGACAGGAGAAAAACAGACTGAGACTATAGTTATGAGACGTATTAACTCTTAAGCCTGTAAGTGCAGACTGAAACATTAGAGCCACGGTTGCTTTGTTTGTGTTTTTATTCTTTGGTGTTTTGAGTGGAAGGAGAAGAAGGTCAAAGAAAATCTGTGTTGTTAGTTTGACTCCTCATTATTTATTTTTCTGCAAAGTTTGTTGAAACAATAATACTTCTTACAATGCCTTCAGCATCCTCAATATAAGGGGTGTTACAAGAATCCAATGTCAGATTATACTGCTTAGTGACTGAGTTGATTTCTGGTCTTTTTGTGTAGACAAAACACAATGTGAAAGGTATCTGCATAAACTTGGAATTACAGACAGTACAGATTTGAAGTCCAAGTATGTATTTTCTTCCACAGTTTTTGTAGAAAGCTCTATTGCTGCCAAAGTCAACAAAATCTCTAGAGCTATGCTAAGGACTTGACCCTAGAATCTTACCTTCTGAGTTGAAAGTACTGCTTCCTTGAATTGGATCTTTATCTACATTTAGATTCTTCTGTGGTGCAGATAAGAACAAAACCTGCATGCCACCCAAGTAAGCTATTGGAGGATCCAGACCTACTTGTCATACCTTTCCTATAGGTCTTGCATAAATATCAATTTCTCATCTTCCCACACAAATTTTAAGTGAGATGTGAGCATGTCTCTGAAAAACCAAGCAATGGAATACCAAAAATACTATTGTTGAGACATGTTCTCCATGTAGCCTACAAGGGTAGTATGCTTCAGTGGCTCAGTGTCACTCACTGAAGCTTTCACCTCAGGCTCGCTGCTTAATTTCAGTAGTATTTTTAGCTATTCTAATAATGTGAAAGCAGATTTTGACAAAATGGGAAAAAAATGTATTCCTGTGGCATGTATTTCTTCCAAGATTATGAAAGAAGGATAAAATGGAGTTTTCTTCTAACTCCAGCTCCAATTTTTCCCTCCTGAGAAGAATCACTGAACTGGAGCTAACGGATGGCTGATTAGAGAAGAGCTGTATAACGTAATATTAATTTTCTAATGAATATATTTTGCTTTTGAGTACCTCTGTCTGAAAGGACATCTTTCTCCATAGTGAGGCATAGTTGGAGGAGTGATCTCTGAGATGGAAAAGTTATTCCAGTGCCTGCCATGGGGTTTTTTTCTTGTGTAATCTGTAGCATGTTGTTATAATACATAGTTACTATAGAATAAATCCAACTATAAATCTGTGTTGTTCTTTGCAAAATTATAATGCTAAGTCAAAAAATGCAGTATTAAAGTAGTATATAGAAGCCAAAGATAAATATTAATTGTGCCATTTTTTTTCTTTGATACATACCTCTGAATATTGCAAAACGGCTTTGATTTTGTTTTTATTCTTTGTTAAAATTCTTGCACAAATACAAATTCTCCTGCACTCTTATGATTAGTTTTCTGGAAGAAAATAGGGGATATGTTAAGTTCATTATATTAACTGTCTTTTAAAATGTTTCCCTTCATTGCTGTTGTGGTTTAACCCCAGCTGGTAACAGAGCATCACACACCCCTCGCTGACCCTTCTACCTGCAAGGGGGTGAGGAGGACAATGGAAAGAAACAACTCGTGGGCTGAGATAAAGACAGTTTAATAGGACAGCAAAGGAGAGGAGGATGGTAAAAGTAATAATAATTATTCATTAAAAATGCATAGATAAGAAAAAAATTATATGTAAAGACAAGACACACAAATGCAATTGCTCATCACATGGAGGAGGAGAAAAACAACAGGCTACTGCCCAATGTGTTTCCCAGTAGTGCTCCCACCTCCCAGCTGGCTGCCCCAGTTCTATCCAGAGTATGAGGTTCATGTCTGGGAAAATCCCCTTGGCCAAGCTGGGTCAGCCATCCTGGCTGTGCTCTCTCAGCTTCTTCTGCACCTGGCAGAGGCTGGGAAGCTGGAAAGACCTTGACTTGGTGTAGACACAAGACCTACCTAGCAACAACAGAAACCATCACTGTTACCAGCATTATTCTCATGCTACATCCAAAACACAGCTCTAGACTGGCTACTAGAAAGAAAATTAACTCTACCTCAGCCAGAACCAGGACTGAGAGCTTGAATATCCTCCTGTTTATGTTAGAATTTATGAAGTGGAAAAGTAGAAAGAGAGAAACTTGTACCTTGGGAAGGTATTGTTTTAATTTGTTTCTCACTGTACCAATTAATTAATGTCATTTTCCCTAAGTTAAATCTGTTTTGCCAGTGATGGTAATGGGTAAGTGACCTCCCTGTCTTTATTTCAACCCATCAGCTTCCTAATATTTTTTCTTTCCCATCCTGTTGAGAAGAAGTGAGAGAGCAGCTGGGTAGGCATCTGGCAGTTGGTCATTGTCACCCCACCATAGTCCTGCTTACATATTTTTGTATCTTGGGTGGGAATAACCATAATCCCAAAAGTTTTGAGTAGTCTAGGATTTCATCTTGACCAAAACATTTCCTCCTGTTAAGAACTTGAACTAGTTTTCCAGCATATTTGCCCTTGACTTAATTCACTGGGGTTCTGGGAAAATAGCAGCACCTTTCTGGAATTGGATGTTGTATCTGAGCTGGGTAAATATTAATTATTATTAGCAATATATGTATAATACTGTTAAATTATGCTGTGCTTTGCAAATATAGATAAGGCATGCTCTCTAGCACTGGGAAGCTGCAGTTGAAATGAAACCTGCACAATTACAAATGATTGTGGAAAGGGTATAGGAGTATTAACAAAAAAATGGAAGATTTTGAGGGGGAATCAGAAGAAGAGTAGGAGTTCTGGCTAACAGTCTGTCATCTCAGATTTCTGTATGAGAGCTGTGAACAGCAGAACTGGCCCTCACCATCCCCAGCATGTCTGAAAAGTTACTGAGTTATTTTTTGGAGGAAAAACTATGATGAAATTATGGGAGTGCAAAAGAGCTATGGTGCACCTGAGTGTGAAAGACAAATAGGATAATTTGTTCTCCTTTAGCTGATTGCTTAATGTTTAATTTCAGCCTATGCAAATAATTGGCTGGGGGTTAGGAAAGAGCTTTTGGTGTTGCTCCCTGTGTGAATACACATGTGAACTGAGAGTCATTTAGCAGCTTGGTTTTGCTCATGCTTTTGGACACCATACCTTGGGTTTCCCAGATCTTTAGATTTCATTTATTACTTAACCCTGTTGCAACTTTAGCTCTTTCAATCCTCTAAATAACTGCAAAATACCTTTCTTTATTGAGCAGGGGAAGAAAAGGGTCTTTTAATTGCTACATGCATATCTTTTGGCTACATCTTTCCCCACATTTCTGTGCATCTGGAGCATACCCTCTAAGCACAGTGTTTGCTGTCGTGTCTCTACTGAGGTTGAAATTACTGATTATTTTTCTAATAGCTTTGTCTACAGCAGGTCCTGCAGACAGCTGAAGCTAATTTGATTGTGTCTTGCTGGGGACTCTCTCAATAGTATACTGAAATATAAAGACATGACTGATATATATTACAGGGGCAAAATATCCAGCCATGAACAGGAAATGGCAAATTTGTTATGGACCAGAGATACTAAAGGTTTTAAAAATGTAACCTGTGGTGAGGAAGTGAAACCTGATATAGAATCACTTTTCCAGGCACCTCTATGGAAAGCCTTTCCATCAGCTAGGCTTATCTCCAGGGCAAGTGGATTGATGGGGACAGAGTTTCTTTGGAAAAAGCCTTGGGGTCATAAAAGTCAGGTGGGATTTGACCCTTATACTAGGCAGAGATGTCGTGTGAACTCAGAAACTGTCACACTCTATACTTGGTTGATAAGGCAGTTGCCTGTATTGCCTCCAGATCTAAAAACTGGATCTAATACTTCGTTATTTCAAAGAGCTAACTGGTACTGCAAAACTCATTCAAAGGCTTACTGTTCAGTACTGTAATTGTGCAAAGGAACACTGCTGTACTAGATCACTTTTACATTCTTTATCTGCTTGCTCAAGGCATTGGGTTTCCTCAGATGAAGTATGGAAGAAATACTAGATGTGATCCTTAATATTTAGTTCTCCACCAGTTTTATTGGCAAGCTGACTTTTCAAAAGCTTGGGACTATAATGTTTTCCATACCTGAAGCAGTGATTTTCCTTCCACTGTAAATTAACCACCACCTAGTAGCTGTTTTATTCCTTGCTAGGTGATAAAATGATTTGGACATTTTAATAATATCTGGCAAATTATTTTCATTTCCCCTTTTACATGATTAATAATAGTGTAGATAGACATGTAGATGTAGTATCTCTCTACCTACAATGTGAGGTCATGCATATATAATGTAATATGGAGAAAGGAAGGATATAGAAAATAATAAGCAATCAGTATAATTGGTTATAGTAAAAAACTCTAACCTGAGCACTTAAAAACTTTAAAGGAAAGATCCTGGGTAGGAATATGAAATCCAGTGAGTGGATTGTCTCTGAGCACGTTGGTCCCAGTAAGTACAATTCTTACTTGAGGGAGGGTGCATTGGAAGAGAACAAACTTCTGTTGTCTCTAGACTGGCTCTAGGTTTCAAATAGATTTCTCTGGGGACACCATATTATAGGAGTTTAAGAATTATTCAGGATACTTGCAAAGATGCATTCAGCAAATTTCAGTGGTAATAAATACAGCAGTTGCATATTAAAATGAATAGGGAGCTTATTAAATTAATTACTTAGTTTTAAGTGTATTGGAAAGAACTAATAGTCATTCAGAACAGCAGGAGTAGCTAGAACGTAGATTGCTTTAAAAGGATCATAAAAGATCTCTTTGGTTGTCTTTTTCTGAAGGAACAGATGAAACTTAGACAATTCTAAGAATGAAGAAAGGGATTTTCTATCATGAACTTTAGCTGACAATAGAAAACTCTAGTGTTGCTGCATGCTTCTCCTGGCTTCTGACAGTCAGAATGTATAGACTGCAGTTGTGTGGTTTGCATAATGTATTCTATAATTGTATCACAGATTAGGTGATACTAGCTAGAATTGCTAATAAGGAAGTTCAATTTCAGATATTGTGTAGCTGTTAACTTGAGTTCTGTATTGTTTTCATTCCAGGTATAGGAGGCACTTGATGTGTTCCCAAATGCACATAGTTTTATAAGTATTATCATCAATAATAATAATGATACTTGCTTCTGCAGATCACAGTAAATCAGTATGTATTAGATCATTAAAGTATGGGGTTGGTTTTTTGTTCTTTTACAAACCTCATTTGGCTGTTTATCATTTCCAAGGAAAAAAGCTTAATTCCTAAGAGAACCTTTGAAAAGCTATTTTAGCCTCATCCTTTAGGAATTTTGCAGTTAGGTTCCCTTAGGAATCTTGCAATTAAGTCTGTATTTTCTATGTATGGACTCAAGAATGACATTTAAGCCTCAGTGACTGCTTGTGATGGGAGCTTATGTCCACCTGGACCATGAAATGAGCCTGTGGTTTTCAGAAGCATGCAAGTTGAGAGGGGGTGAATGTTGCACTACTTAAATCATGTACTTAAAGCAGCCTTAAGTGAACTGTATTTTAGCAGTTCTGTAGTATGCAAGAAAATTGCCTGCTCTCAACTTGCTGTGACTCCTTGTCCTGGGTTGTTATCTAAGCTTTACAAAGATTTTTAAAGACTTTGTTGGTTTTTAATGAGTCTTCGTTAGAAGCATAACACTTCCTTTGCCTAGTTGGGGATTCAACAGCTGTAGCCTGGAGGAAACAGTGAAGAAGAATGAGTGTAAGTCTTTAGAGACAAGGGGCTTGGACTTAAAATGTGTCACTAACTGCTTGCTTGACCAAGGGGAATTGAATTTTTTGCTGAGTCAGGTCACTAGTGGAGATCTTATTTGCTTAAGCATCCATCAGCAGAGCTGGAATGTTGGGGTTATTCAAGTCTGTAGTACTCAATACTACTTTTGAAAACATAGCTTGCTTCATCACTACTGATTTGTCTTGAGGTTTGTCTAGAAAAAATCAGTACAATAACCTTTTCTTTTTCCTGATAGGCCCATTTCAACATGAAATTATTTTCAGTGCTACTAGCAATGGAATTAGAATTGATTTGGACATGTGGATTTGGATGTTTTGATTCACTCTTGCTTTGCACCCTTTCTCCTGTTTTTCCTAATGCCAGTAGAACCTGTTCCACTTAACAAAGGATTTTTTTATTGCATGAAGTCAACTCGTATATAATAGTGGTGGCTGGTCTCCCCTGCATCAGAGGTAGTCCAGCTCCCTTGACAGGGAGGTGATTGTCCCTCTCTACTCTGCCCTCGTGAGGCCCCATCTGGAGTCCTGTGTCCAGAGCTGGGGCCCCCAATACAAGAAAGATGTGGAACTGTTGGAGAGGAGTCAGAGGAGCCACAAGGATGATTAGAGGGCTGGAGCACCTGCCCTACAAAGAAAGGCTGAGGGAGCTGGGCTTGTTCAGCCTGGAGAAGAGAAGGCTGCAGGGGGACCTCATTGCAGCCTGCCAGTACCTGAAGGGAACTTATAAGCAGTAGGGGATTCAACTTTTTAAAAGGGTAGATAATGGCAGGACAAGGGGGAATGGACTAAAGCTAAAGGAGGGAAGGTTTAGATTAGATATTAGGGGGAAGTTTTTTACAGAAAGAGTGGTGAGGTGTTGGAACAGGCTGCCCAGGGAAGTAGTGGATGCCCCGTCCCTGGAAGTGTTCAAGGCCAGGTTGGATGGGGCCCTGGGCAACCTTGTGTAGATCCAGACCTGGAGGTTGGTGTCCCTGCCTGTGGCAGGGGGGATGGAGCTCTATGATCCATGGGGTCCCTTCCAACCCAGACCATTCTATGATTCCAGATCCTCTCCCACTCTTTCCCTGATGCTTACATCTCATTTTGCTCTCTTCCTTTGTGGTAACTTTTTTCATATTCCACCACAGTGATAAAAATGGGGGGGAATCTCTGCTTCCTTATGGGCAACAAGAACAGTGCACAGAATGCTCCTTTGCTGGCCTGTGAACAATGGCTTCCCAGTGCTAGCCTGTAAGCACAGCATTACTCATCATCCTCGAGTCTTTATTAGTCACAGGTCTGCCAAATCCAAACTCTAGATGATAACTTGGTCAATATCCATGCTTTATCTTAATTCTTACCTGTGTTCCAAAGGCCAGGCTGAGGAGTTCAAACTGCCAGCTTCACAGCATGCAGTTCTCCAGTATTTATTTAGTGCAAAGCTGCAGACCGTACAGAGTAATCCCAGTGCAGTATCAACTCGCAAACAATTTTCTAAAGCATCTTTAATGTACAGTGTTACTGTACCCAGAGGTGTAGGAGAGCAGTATTAATGCAGGCATGATAGTTCTGAGTGTTCATATGAGTCCTCAAGGAATAATAAACAGCTTGAAATAACAACCAACAAATTCTCCAGATGCTTTTTATCCATGTGTCGGCAACTGTGTTGATTCCAGATCAATGCTGGGTATTAAGACATTTATATGATTGAGCTAAAAAGCTGCCAGGTTGTACAAGCATCAGGCTTGTAAAAAATAAGAGAGTTGAGGAGAGCCAGCTGTATTCTGTTCATAAACTGCAGGGATGGAGCTTCTTGATAACCTAGTGGGTAGTGTCAGTGGGAAGATTTTGGTTTTAATTTAGGATGTGTACTGAGAAAGTTGATGTATCACCTAAGACACTTGATTACCTGATCCCAATATCTGAATATTTTGCTGGTATAAAATGAGACTCCTGGCAGGAGGGGGAGAAGTCAGTCCTTAGACAACAGAAACACAAAGCCTTTATTTCAGATGAAATCCCAACAGAGCTCAGGCTATGCCTGTCATAAAAATTACTTGGTTGCCTCTCTTCTTCCTGGATCTGTGTAGCTATGTGATTCTTATTGATGCCACAGTTTGGTACCATGGAACTTCTCTGTAAAGCAGTGAATATATAGAGTACTTCTGTGACAATCAGTTGTTGTGTTGGCTTGAAACATGGGTTCTAGATTAAGAAGCTGATCTGAAGATGAAGCCTTTTGGCACTCTCTTTAATTGGCTGCATGGAGATCTGGATCAGACTGTGTTTTTTTGACTGCATGTGTCAAAACCACACATGGTTACATAAAATCAAGTTTCATCCAGCTTTTCTTTCAAGTCCTTTGATAATATGAAATTCCTGTGGCATAGTAAACCCAGGTAAAATACTGACACAAACTCCTACGAAGTGAAATTAATGGTTTCTGTTCAGCTCTTGTAGCCACATGCTTTTAATGCAAGGAACATCACACAGAAAGCACAAAGTGACCCAGTTCTTAAGAATCCTCCAATCTTGACTCATGTCAACAAGAAAATCATGCTGTTAATCATCATCCTTAATGACATGTTTCTGCATCCCCCTGAAGTGGGGGGTTTATGTGGCAATCCAGCAATTGAAAAAATGAATGTCATAAAGAACTAACATAGAAAAGGGTATCTGTTTAGGAATATGCTCTAAAATATAAGCAAACATCTACCAAGGGATTTGTATTTAGTAGTATTTTTCTTTTTTAAATAGAAAATATCATCAAGACTCCATTGCTTACCATGGGTTAATCCCACATAGGGACATGCTGTGGCTTGGAGAAAAGAGTAAGAACCAGAGCTACCTGTTTGTGTAGCTGCACAGCATCTCTTAGCCTCTTGTTGAACCTCTCCTGAATCCACCCAGAAGTGCTGTGGACCTTCTGCATGTCAAGCATTTCCATGAAGTTCTGAAATACTTCTCAGATACTAATTGTGCTATCCTGGAAACAGGTCTGCAGCTGATTAGAAGCTGAAATCTTGTCTCAGCACCTTTTCTGGACAATGGCTATGGATAACTTTGGGGCAAAACACTCTGAAAAGTTTGGGTGGGGTTTTTGGGGGGTTATTTTTTGTTGTTTTTTTTTTAAAAAGTATTTATTCTTGCATAACTAAATACAGAACCTTCCACTGTTTACTCTTAAGTCATTAAATATATTTTAGAAAATTCTGGTTACTCAGACAAGTGCTCTCAAGTGTTTGATTTTCATGCATTTTAAGTCAAATAACGTTTTGTGTGTGAGCATATATTTGTTACTTGTGATGTGCTTTTCTTTTGAAAGAGTTTGCCAGCAAGTGAGGAGATCTAGAAGTATTTCTTTGATTTCATTGACCTAATTTCATTTTATAATTGCTTTTCCAGTTGAAATCCAAATGAGGTAATGCTCATCAAATAGTGAGAGGCGGGGAAAAAAGGTAAAGAATAGTCTTCTCTCACTTTTCTGGCTGAATCCTCATCAGTAGAAAATACTTTAAAAAATAGATATTAGTTTTTTCAAAACTCACAGGCTTTCATGTCATGTTAAATCACTTTGTCACAGGAATGTGCTACATAGCTTTGAGTAGATACTGCACAAAGAAAAGCTATCTCAGTATTGTCACCTTAACTTTCCAGGGCTTATTTCTGTTGCTTTATTTCTGTGGCATATTTACTCACATGAGTAATCTCACTGGTTTAAATTGAGTGCTGTGTGAGTAAGCTAGAGGTGATCTTTGTCCCTTTTGAAAACTGAAGTATTTAGAACTGTTCCCTCTTAAATATCTTTCCAGTGCCCCTTGCACCATTCAAGCTACACAGCACTACATAAAATTCATTACAACTCAATTATAAGGCTCATTAGGCAGATGCTGGCATTTTGGTTATCTTACCAAGTTGTGAAATATATTCATTTATTATCCATGGTATTGTTAAAATCAGAATGGTACAGTGGAACCAAACATAACATAAAAGATGGTTCAGAGCATAAAACCATGGATCTTTGCCAAGAAAATGTTTTATGTAACCTGCTTTGAAATCCTCCTGTTCCAGCCTGAAACACAATGGGAGAACTGTACTTTGGAGGTGATAATGAAGTCAGAGCACCTTTGACAGATTGCCACTGCATGCTGGCTTATCCTTTTCATCTCTTGAATTTTTCCAGCATGTAGAAAGTATATTTATCTACCTGTACACCTTTAAATATGCTCTGGTTCTTGCTTTCTTTGTTAATTAGCCTTGGTTTCCACGGCAGAGTGCTAGCAACAGCAGAATCTGTGACAGGGACTCAAACTTCCTAAGCGCTCTACACAGCTAACAGAGTAATTTGTCCTGTTCCAAGCAGTTGGAGTGAATATCCCCACCCAGGATGGCATTTACCAGCATTCAGGAGCTTCTTTACTTACTGGATCATTAAAGCAAGCTGCAGATGATAATTTTTAACACTGAATCTACTGCTGTAAAGGTGCTTCCATATACGAGGTTGGGAAAGTATGTTAGCTTTTGGGTTTAACCATTCCTTTCTAAAACTGGGGGCTTTTCTTGGCTCAGTGAGTATATGTGCTTGTAAACGTTTTGTATGCTACCATTATGTGCAGACTAGTGCAGCTTATATACACCTATGGTGCCTGTTTCATTGTGGTGTCCCTTTATTATTAACTTAGGGTGAAGAGAAACCTCAGCTAAAGCTTTTTCCTCATGCTGTTGTTTCTTGAGACATTTCTGTTAGGACATTGAAGTCCTGCTTTTTATGCTGCTTCTCAGGTACCTCTAAGTTACTCTCTCCTTTAGATATCTGAACAGAGCATCCCAGTACCTGGTTATGCCAATCAGCTTTGGCTGACTCTCTGAACCAGCCCAGCTGGTAGTTGTATACCCATGTGGTTATGGAGATCTGGAAAAGGAGTCAAACACACTAATAACAAGGTGATAACTTAAATAGAAATAATCTTGCCTCTCTGTGCAGTGATTGTGCTGTCTTTGCTGGTTATGTTGTCTCAATGCTTTGTACATTTAATTTTAAATACTTTAGCTATCAATTTAGCTCTTTCCTGGGGAATTCTTGTTCTGGTCAGCTGAGTAAGGACCACAAATCTGCACAATCATATTGCTCACAATGTTCTCTCTTGTTCTATGTTTTGCTCCCTGGTGAAGTAAATGGAGCTAATATTTTGGGTTTGGCCTGAACTGCACCTTGCCCCATTAATCCAATGATACTCAGCCATCACAGAGATTGTGTCTTGATTTTGCTGCATGGTCTGCATCTTGATGGGTCTTCCTATCAGAAAGTAACAGACTGAAAGTAACAGCTTTGAACTGTTTGGAAATAGGTGCATCCCCAATGGTGGGTGAAGGCCTTCTGAGAGATGTGTCAGAGAGCTCTGACTCACACTCCTATTCTGCAGGTGAAACCTGTTGAGACAGGGAATTTTAAGTTGATTACCCATGACATATAGGCTCTTGGGGTAAAGAGAAGACTGGCATCAGCCTAGCACACTTCATCCCCGTGTGCAAAGTTAAAAGGTTCTTAATGCCTGAAAGAGAGGAAAATAGCACTGAACTGTGAAGAAATCTGAGCAGACTGGTGTCTTACTTCTCAAGTAGCCTGGCTGGCATCTGTTGAACTACTTGCAAAGTAGGGACTTTGAGTTCCCTACTCTGAGTGTGGTGGTCGCAGTCTGATACCAATTAAGAGCTGCATTTCCAGCCCAAGGCAAAAAGAGTGCTTGCTTCTTAGCAAACTGACAGCCAGGTATTGACCATGCTTTACTTATCCCTCTGCCATTCTGTCAAAGCCAGATGAAAAGCGTTGTGTTTGTGCTTTACTCCCCTCCTCAGTGGCCAAAGTCATGAATCTTCTGTAGTCTGTCAATGTTGGTGTCCTCTCCATTACTCAGAGACACTAAGCAAGATAAATGGTGCTGTGTAATGACTGTGTAAGAATTCCAGTCACGATTTGGCTAAATGGGCAGGGCAGCTCCTGAAGTGACACACCATCATCTGCAGATCCTATTTCAGCTGGACTTTGAACTTAGGTTTTGATGGTTAAACTGAGGCCCTACTCCCACATATCTCAGATTAAGTGAGGTCTTTTATAACGTCTTTTCTTGTACGGTCATTTCTTGCACTTCCTATTTGAGAAGATAATGGACACTGTAAATTCTCCTGTAAGAGCACCTGTGTCAGTGAGAAACTCTGCCCCAGAAAATTAAATTCTTCTGCTGTATTAAGTGTTCAGATTTCAAGCTACAGAAACCTGAGTAAAAGCTGCTTGGTTCATAGTTTCTCTATTAACAAACTGCTGTATACACGGAATTATATTGTGTGGCTCCCTCCTGTTTAGATAAGCACATAAATGAGATGTGCTGAATCTCCCTTTTTCACAGACAGTAATTCAAATTAAGTCAAACTGCAGCTGAAACTTTACACTGGACATCATTCACATGAATAGGAGTAGTTACCAGTTAATGCTCACACCTTGATCAGGAAAGTAACTCTGTCAAGAAAGGTCGAAATTCCAACATCCCCTTTAGCTCACCAGAATTGAGGGATATAAAGTTTTCAGAGGAATATTAAAATAAGGAGGACGTTTAGTATTCTTTCATCTCTATATTTACCTTCTTCAGTTCTTTTCATTTCAATTGTACTTACAGACAGAAATGTGTGTGATGCATCCTTAAGTGCTCTCCTGTTCTTGACAGGATCATTTCCATGCCTGTATTTAGGAAGCACTGTGGTATATATTTTTTTAGGAGGATATATGTGACCTTTAGGTATGAGGGCTGTAAATAGAAATTTACTATGCATTTACTTTTTTCCATTAGCATAAAGTTTTCATGGGGGGTTAGGAATACACAGCTTGATTTGTATTGTATTTTCCTGTAAATTTATTTATAGAAATTTTGTTCAGCTTTATTATTGGTTTGAAAACATATTACTTCAACAGAGCATTGCAATACTGTCATGAAGGAAATGTTTTTTTAAAGGTTGTTCTCTATCTCTGATCAGTAATGCATGCTACTAATATCTGCACACAGGAATCTGGTCAGAGATCAAACTTTCATGTAGGCTAATGAACACAGGATAACAACTTTATTTAAACTTAATCTCACCGTGGTACAATGGTTAGCTAATTGATCTGCACTATAAATGACTGAAAATCATTAAGTGCTTGAAGTGATGATGTGAAGTGAGCTGTATTTTGGCCAAGAGATGCTATGCATGAGACAAAGCCCCTACCGTTTGTAGCTTTGATTAGATCCTTTGTCTTCAGACATTGTTTTCTTTTAGTTTGCTGACTTCTTATGAATGCAGAATACTGATGGTAAGAGCCCATCCTAGTTAAGATTGAAGCAGAAGGTGGCTGGTTTTCGTTCTGAGATTAAAAAAATTCAGATTTCATTTGAGATGAAATTTCTTCTATTCTCTTGAGATGCAAAGATCAGATGTGGAGGCAGTCCCTGAAAAAATCCATTGTTTGGAGCTGCCCTTAAATCAGATGGTAAGTTAAGATGGGGAGGAATAGGTTGTGTGTATTACTTAGCACATCTGTGATGGGAACATTTGTGTGTGTATATATGTACATTCACATCCCAGGAGTTGATTAGTCTTATTAAAGAGAAGAATAAATCTGACATTTGCCTTACTGGTGAACCTTATGAAATTAACTTTGAAAACAACATAAATACTACTTCATAATCCAGTGCTTCAGTGTAGCCTTTTAATTGTCTGTCACTCCAGAATTAATGGCAGTATTAGAAGTCCTGTGGTCCAGTATCTGAGCCATCTACTGCTGGTACTGGGAGGGGCATGGTGCCAATGATTAGAACTCTTATGGCTGTCCTGATGAAGCCAATTATCTTTACAATTCATATCAGAGCTTTAGCTAACACCAAAAGGACCATATTTTTTTTCTCTCCTTTTCTGATAGGTCTTCTGATGAAATCATAGCAATGCCAGCTGAAAATCATCGTTATTCTAGCACTTAGTGTGGGATTTAGTCAAGTGTGGCTGAAACCATTCTTCAAAGAGCTTATTCTCTTTAAATACTTGGAGAACTGTTACTTCATGTGCAGTAGTCAAATACTTCCTCTGCTCCTTTTTCTCTTAACAAACTTAGATTTCTTGGTCGTCTGTCTTCTCCCCCTCAAGTAATGAGAAACCTTTCCTACTCAAGTCTCAATCAGTGGGTGCACCAATTAAGCTAATTGGTAACATATTTCATACACTCCCTAATTACAGCTGCAGAATTTCTCAGAGAACAACCTTTCTGCAATTCTTGCTTCCATCAAAAAATAAAAAGCAATATACCAGCACCCTCCAAACTCTAACCATTCCCTGGCAGAACTGTTAAAATGCTTTCTGAAGAATTTGATAAGGTAACTCCCTGCCTTTGTTTGCTGTGGCTGCTTAGTACTATTGGAGTATTTCAGTGACCAGCTAAGACCCTTCCAGTGATTTTTCTCATAGGAGGTTTTTTGCTGAGTAACTCTGGGCAGGAGGAGGTAGTTGTCAGGAAAGGCATTACTGGAGTATGTGGTATTCTGAGTACTGCAGGAGTGTAAAAGCTTACAGAAGGCTCTCAAACTAATTTAACCTGGAGTGGCCTTGGGGTTTTGCTAAGTCATACAATTAACTAAACCATCCCCTGGTGTGGGTTCTAATTAAATACAGAGCTTCTCCCCTCAGTCCCACTCTTCATTTAAAGAGCTGCCTATGCTACCTGGTGATCTCACCATTTTACAATAGCTTTGAAAAAACAAGGTGCTATGTAAAAGCTGCAAATCCTGTTTATGAAGAAAGTTATGGGTTCTGGGTATGTGTTTTAAAAGCCATTTTTTTCGGGCATGCTTTAGTGGAAAGAGAACAACTTCATGAAGTATCTGTAATCACTGGTAATATGAACTTGCCATTATAGAAAAGAGCTGAGCTGCTGTGGTGTATGAATGAGATGGACCTCATCTCCTGTTTTGCTTTTCAACCTAAATAGAGTGAAAAAAATTGGTGCATCTTCTGCTTTAACCTTCTTTCATGTGGGTTGTTGGCTTTATCCATAACCTCTCTCCATCTAGCAGTATTTCAGCTGAGCTGCCTTGACTTATTTTTAATCGGTCTCCAAGTGCAGTTTACCAGATCTAGTCTTCTTACAAAGAAGTAATTTGTTGCCTTGGGTCTTGTGACTAGAAAGGAATAATGCTTAAGCAGGGATGAACATAGGGAAGGAAGACAATGACTTCTAACGCTGTTGAAATGTCAGACTGTGACCTTTAAAAAGACTGAAAGAAACCAGAGGGCATAAGCCCTAAGGGATGTTTCTGCATGAACAAGGGTGGGAGTTGACTGGTTTTCTATCTATGAAAAAAAAGGTGATACATTGCTGCCTTCAATTATTCAGCCTATGGAATTATGTATGTTCCTAAGCAGAGATCACGTTGTGCTCTGTTGAGGAAACAAGAAGAGTCCTCTTTTCAGAAAGCAGAGCTGAAGGAAAGTGTATATTGTGGCTGTGCATCCTCTTAAATGTAAACAATTTGAAACATCCTGGCAGTATCAGCACTTTAAAAAACAAACAGCAGCAACAACAAACCAATCAGCCCACTCCCAAAACAAAACCACAGGTACTGCCTGGATAAACCCATCTGGAACCTGTAGTGACAGTGAGAGGGAAGGGGTTTATTTCACTCTATATTTGATCTACCCACACACTGCTGGAAAGGCTTACCTATGCTGTGTTTAGAGCCAAGTGCTGGTGATGGGAATCGCAGTAAGTTTCGTGCACAGCATCTGACTGTTCTTCAGAATTAGCCTGTAGGTCCTGATGTGGTCACAATCCAAGGTAATAGTGGATTTGAAGTAATTTAGGGAAGCGACAAGAAGAAATGTGATAAACCAAACAACCCCCTGAGACACTCGAGGTGTGAAGTATTTACGTTTTATAAATCTCTCAAGTGTGGGACACAGGGGAAATGGCCAGCCTCTTCTCAGTGTCTGTGGGGACAGGACAAGGGGCGATGGCCTCAAGTTGGAGCACAGGGAGTTCCACCCCAATCTGGGGAAGAACTTCTTCCCAGTGAGGGAGCCCTGGGACAGGCTGCCCAGGGGGTGTGGAGTCTCTTTCTCTGGAGAGATTCCAGCCCCGTCTGGACACCGACCTGTGTGACCTGTCCTAGGGACCCTGCTTTGGCAGGGGGTTGGATCCAATGGGCTCTGGAGGCCCTTTCCCACCCCTGTGATTCTGTGATTTAGCTTGTATTGCAGTAACAGCAAGACAGAATTTAGTTCTCTGTGCTGAGGAATGACCTGCACACCCAGAAACGTATCAAACTGAAAGGACCAGCTATATGCCTTTTTTTAGCATACAGCCTGATGCACTGCTCCTTCTCATGGGGTGCTATGCACACTTTATCTGATGAACCTTTTATTGGGAACACTTCTGTTTCTGTACAGTATATGAGCTTCTTTACATGTTACCAGTATCTCCTCATAAGATGGGACCAATGTATCTGATCTGGCTACCTCCTTCAGGTAGAACAGTATGGTATCAAAATTACTCAAGATATGTAAAGTTCTTCACTTTCAATGACTACAGTCTCACTAATGCTACTTGCTATTTATACAATTTAAAGCCCTCAAGTCTTAAATTTTATATGTGGCACCTCTGTGAACCATATGTAATTTGGGAGAATGCTTTAAATATGTCATTTTAATGCTTTTGCTTTCCTTCACTTTCAGTGGTTTGACTTGGTTGATTTATTCCTAGATATTTCCTAAAGCACCAGGCAGTAAATGTCTGTACATTCTGTGATTCGTTTGAGCACCTCAACTCATTTTTCAGGGACCAGGAAAAGGTGTCTTAAGTATCTGTAAACTGCATGTATGGATATGTAAAGTAGCTTAGTTTAATTTGTAAAACAAGAAATAATAACATAAATTAGATTAATCAGTACTTTTCTGTTTGGTCTTAATTACATCTTTGTTGTCTTCCAAATGCCGGTCTAATTCTCATTCTTGTTATGTGATAACACAGCAGTTGATAGTGATTTATGGATCATGGTACCTAGGCCTAGAAATATTTGCTCAACCATTTATTCTATTTATCCAGTGATTTAATTGTTATTCCAATAGGACAACGAGAGGTAGGTAGTATGTTCAAGGATGCTTCCCTTTGAATAGCTGGTATCAAGCATTAAATGACTTGCCTTTATTATGAATATGCTAGATGGAAAAAAAAAATTCCAGTACCTCTTTTACATACCAGTTTAGTAGAAAGGCTGTGGGTTAAAATGCAGACACAGGATAGTTTTCTGTGGAAGTAATACTCAAAAATAATATGGAGTTTGAGAAGAAAGGTTGGAGGCTTTAAGGTTTTTTTCTTTAACCTTTAAAGGGTAACTTAATCCTTTCTTAAGGTTTTATTAGATTTTATTTTTTTACTTCTCTTTTGTAGTGATGGGGTAAAAAAGGGAATTTCCCATTGGATTGACCTGAGAGAATTGTTTTTGTGATTTGAGAGAATCAGTTTAACTTAGCAGCTGAAAAATCAGTTATTCACACAGATTTAGCCTAGAATATGCCCAACTGTGGCATCAGTTCTATAAATTAGTCCTACTGAATAAAATGCAGTGGCCAGTGCATGTTCCAAATGCAACTTAAATCGGGTAATGCCTTTCTGCTGGTTTTCTGCTTGCAGACAAATCCTACCATCTGTTTTGCTCTACCTACTAGATACTGCTCTTTATTCTGTAGACATTCAATTAGAGAACTTCATCTTTTAATCTGTTATTTACAAGCAGTGATGGGAAGCATCAGTCAATTAGACAATCAGAGAAACCATTTGGTACAGACTTAATATATTCAGCAATGTTTGCTTGCAGTAGGATTTGCTCTTAACTACACGCAAACATAGCCAGTAGAAGAGAATAAAACTCTTTGAAACGTGCATATGGATTCACATGTGCAAACAGGCACTGGGCCACTCATGAGGATAATTGTTCTGAATGCTCAGAGAACCAGGCTGTGAGAGCTTGCTATGACAGGGACTTCAATTTGTGCTCTTTATAAGTGTGAAGACCTGCTTGGAGGAAAGTGTATCTGTAATTTGTTTTAAATGTAGGATTATTGTTTCTGAGCTTTCTATTGTATGTTTTTCTTCACCAATGCTTCTGAAATCTTTTGTTTGAAGCTTCTCAGTGGGACTGGAATGGGAAACTATTCATGTCCAAGTAGCAGGGATTTTTAAGTATCCAAGATAATTGCAGGGTAGGGGAAAATAATCTCGAGCTCTCGGTGCTTCTTGTGCAGCTCCCCTGCAGTCTTTATTGCTGCTGAATTTCAAACCTCCTCCAAAATCTCCATGAGGAACTTTCCTGCAATTAAATAGCCAGTTTCCTCAGATCCACATCTCATGGCATCCTCCTTGGAGGATTCTGACTGTGACACCCAGGTATAACATTCCAATTTCTAGTCAGGCTGCAAGAAAACAAGGTATTTAGCAGCAGCAGATTTTAATATGACCTTTAGAATGTGTGAGGAGATGTGAAACTGGCTCAAAATTGACTGAACAAACTCTCAGAGAAAACATCGAAGACTCTGTCAGGCAGGAAAAAAAAAGAGAGAGTAGTAACTTACCTTTCTATTTTTAGGTGTTTACAGAATGTCAAAAAAGGTAGCATCTGTATCAGCATCAGCCTATCTAGAAACCACTATTAAATAGGTGTGAGAAGGAAGAGGAGGAGGAGGATTTCAAAAGGTGGAATCGATTTCTGAATAAGACTATGGAGATTTGCAGAAGCAAAGAAATTTCCCTGTATTTAGCTAAATGAGGACTAGGTGAGTTCAGGAGTTTATGCCCTTTGGAGTTTGCCTGGATAAGGGAAAGAAAATATTATGATAATTTCAATCCCCTTAACTCTTCTGTTACTTTTTTTGAGAGAGCTGAGAGAATAGCATGCTGGTTTATTTCCTGAAGAACAGAAAGTATCTTAAAGATACAATAATATGCCAAGTAGCTGTAAGATATGGAAAAATATTTCATGACAATGTCAACTGTCAAATTGCAAACTGGCATGTTTTTTTTAAAAAACTAATCATTTGCAGCCCTGTAGAACAGTAAGTCAGACTTTCAAAGGTATTTTAAGTCTGAAAAGATGCATAGAATGTTACTGAACATTTAAAAGTACTTGACCTGGATAGAGCCTTGCAGGGAAATTCTACTTGTGTCTTTGAGGTCTAAACACATCTGAAAAATTAACTCCTAAATAAAAAGTCAGCACTCGCCAGAGAATCATAATCTATTGTATTTCTCTCTTGTACTGGAAAATCAGAAGTAGTGTCTCTTAAAGGTTTGTGGTTTTGCCATGCTGCAGCAGTGCTTGACATAACTGTGCCTGGTAAAGCAAGGGCAACCAATGAGCTTCATATCTGTGATCGACTAAAGGCCTGAAACTGATGCAGGTTTCCACATGTTCATGATTCCAGGAGCTGCTGGTCCATCTGGAATGATCCAGCAGCCCCTGCCAGCTGCCAGAAGGAACTGGTCCCACTCTTGGACAGCAGGGCTCTATGGTGTAACTCTGCCCTCCTGTGCAACTCAGCCTGGCTTTTGCTGAGCCAGTACAGTGTGCTAATCCACCAGAAAATGAGCCAGGAAACAGATTGTCTCTGCCAATCTACATGAGCTGAGTCTTCCCACCTGAAAGAAGAGATGGCCATCCAAATTGGCTAGTGGGGAGAGTGTGATTTTGCAACTAAGGAAAGAAAAGAGGAGTCACTTAACAGAAAGGTTTAGTCTGGATCATCTATTCAGTGGATCTGGGTGTGGATTATTGTGGATACTCCTGGGGATGTTAAAGCAATGAAGGTATAGCTAGCTGAGCACAGAGCTGCCTTAGTTAACTCTGCAAAGCTTTCTTTAGGAAAACATGTGTACTTGTTTTTCCTCTCTGGCATATAGAGGCAGACAAGATACCATGCCTAATGGTACCTGACAAAGCTGAGCATCTATAAGCATGCTACAGGCCTGCTGGAAGTCTGGTGTCATTTCATGTTCAGAATACAACTCCTGAAAAACTGCTTGTTTAGTTATTTTGAAGTTTGTCTACCTTTTTCCCAGGCAAATTTTTTGTCTGAGACACTTTAGCTTCTTTCTTAGTTGACAGGAAGATGAAAAGGATCAGCAATGTATCAGGGTTAAAGATGTCCCTTGTAGCAAAGAGAGAAAACTTCATTAGAAGGACGAAGACCTCATGATTCACAAGCTAAGAATGTGTGAAGAAGGTTTTTACTCATCCCCATTAATGAGTCTTTGTATTTGAGGAAAGTTGGTGAGATATCTTAGTGCTTGCTGTCAGATTTGGACCAGACACTTTATTTTGGAACAGCTTTTCAGGGCAGGAATAAAATCTTTGTTTCCTGACTCTTCTAAGCAGGAGGATGCTATGGATTCAGGACACTATGCATTCCCATGTTCATAGTGTGTCCATACTAGGACTAGAGTGAAGAATAACACTGCTTCTTGGGTATTTCTAATCAGCTTTGGCTGAGTTCCATGCTACCAAAGTGCTATCTGTGCTTGTGGGTGTATATATATATATATATATATTCTATGGTGTCCTTCAGTTTCTAGACTTCCCAGCTACAAGCACCTATAAATATCTTGAGTTCCTTCTGAGAACATGCTCAAATATTTTAAAATTGCACTTTCTTTAATGAATGTAAAATAAGTATGTATTTAGTGAAATATTTCTGGTTTTGTAGACATTTCTGGAAATGTACAGCTTATGTGCCAGCATTATGGAGTTATTTAAATACCACCAAAAAGAAAATAACCTTCTTGTCAGTGAATGTAGCAATGGAAGATATTGTAATTGTTGGCTGTACAAATTCCATGTTAGGCACAGAGCCTACAGCAAGATGTGACATGGTATGGATTAACAGATTTAAAATTAATTTTAAAAAAACATACTCTAGAGGGGAAGAATGATCAACCAGCAGCCACAAACACTTCTGTGCTGCAGTTCACATCCCCCTGGAATTGGGTTAGGGTGTAGAGACATGGCTTGCCTCATAAAAAGCCTGGGCAGCAGAAACTGGCCTCTTGCTTTTGCTGAGTCAGGTGCGAGATTCAGGGTCAGAATTTTTTCCCCTGCTCAGTAATGGCCTGGTAGCAGACCTGAAGCCTCCACACAGCCTCTGGAATCTCTGCAGAAAGCTAAGGGGGAATTTTACAGACATTTGAGGCAGAGTCTGATCAATTTCTGATAGTCTGGATAGAGTCCCTCTAAGCAGCATAAGGCTGTTCCATGCCTAGTCCTGTGTTTCTGTCTCTGCCTTGAGGAATTTGACAATTGAAGTTGGGTTCCTGGCACTCTGCACTCCTTACTTGCCTTTTAGTTGTTCCTAAACATAATTGCACTAGAAATACTTTCTAAGTCAAGATGCTTCTGGCAAGAACTTCATCATTCTGTTTGTGGGGGTTTGGGGGGTGGGGTTGGGGGAAGTGTGTGCTTGTTTTGTTTTTAAGTCTTTGAAATCTCTAATTTCTTTCTTCCTCTACAACTGGAGCATAGGAGGGGTGGGACTAGAGCAAGGGAGATGCAAACTGTTGCCATTGAAAGCCTGAGAAATCTTTCAATATGCTGGACACTGAAGCCCTTGTCTCTTAGTTCTTTCGCCTTTAGGGTGCTTTAAGCCCTGAGTGGATAGCACTTCTCCTAGTGCTATTTTCATTAAAGGGAGATTCTGTCATTTTTATGGTTCATTAAACCATCAAAATTAGAAAAATGGCGAAGAGATGGCGTGTGACAACATGGCCCAGTGAGTTCCAGTGAAGAAAGCTCACTGCTGTAGGCAATGACATGCTACCTTGGGTGATGCATCGTACCATGTCTAGTACCTTTTACTCCTTGACTCATGTGCAGTTGATGGACTGGGGACAGGTCTCTGTGTGAGCATTGATATTTCACATCTGGAGAGGCAGAAATTTTCCTGGCCACTCATTCCCTGTCCCCCAGTAACTAACATGGCTGTGGGTTTTTGGTTTGTTTTTCTTACTGTAACTTTGTGGTACCTGTCACTGCTTTGGCTTTTCATGTTCAGGCTGACACCAGAGCTTGTGTGGAACAGTGTCACATCCTTTAATCTTTAATACTTTTCTCTGATGATATTACTTTGCTGCCTTTTCTGGTGGGAACTTGTATTTGTTATGTGATCTTTCTCTGATACTTTTGGTGTCACTTGGTAGTACAAAAGTGTGTTTTTCCTTCGTGGCACTGTTAAATGGTTTATTTATCTGCCTGTCAATAGGAATAATAAAACAACTTTAGGGTTGTTCATTTCTCTCCTAATGAATGATGAGGACTAGTCTGTCCTGACATCAATGATTAATTTACAAAAGTTCTTCAAACTTCAGGCAAATGTGATACTCAAAGAAAATACTGTCATCAGACCACAGTGCTGTTGTCAAAAAGACCTTATTTGACCAAATCAGATTCAGCAGGCTTACTTAGGCAATTGGAATTCCTGGGTTGATACAGCAACTGGGAGTACAATCTGAATTTGTGAGTGTATATCCAGGATAAGCACTTATAAAACCATCAAGTGAAGTAACAGAGTTAACATATGAAAAGTTCTGGATGAGTATGTAACCTTTAATGATCCTTGGAGTCATGCATATAAGGTTATGTATACCAAGGTCAGATGCCTGGTCTTATTCCAGATACAGAGGCATGGAAATCCTTAGATGCTGTGATTCAACTTCCAGATGTATCAGTTGTAGGGCTCCAGGAGGAGTTCCTGACCTGCAGGCTTGGGAAATTGATAGATTGTCTTTGGTTTTAGGTTATTGCCTAGCTGTTGAAGCGTTGTCTTGTGTCTCATGTAAGACTGAGGATTGTTTGTGGTGCCAGTTACTTTGGTGAAGGAAGAGCTCCTGTTCTAGAAGACTATTTTCTGAATGTTAAGTCCTAAATTTTTCTGTAAAACCAAACTTAAGAGTTGCTGTGTGGATATGATTGTGTGGAGAGGCCATAGAATATTGTGGCCTAGAAACATCCCATTTAAAACACAACACTGACACAGTCTCACCAGTTGAATGGTCCAGTCACACACAACAGCATGTACTTGATCTGGGATACAGTGATAGTAGGAACAAAGTCTATTAGCCAGATTTACTGCCCCCTTTTAGGTAAAATCAGAAGCTTGATCTAGAGTCCTTGAAACTCTTGAGTGCCAATTCTTTGAGGTGGGCCAAATGGTACACCAGCAAATATGGAGTAGACTTCTTACTAGATGATTTCTCTGCAGATGTATTTCTTGTGTTCTGATTCAGCATTGTATTTGGACACACTTCTCAGATGAATTTCATACTGTACTTCACAAGAAGGTTCTCTTCCTTTCCTGCTCGGGTCAAGGAAACTTCTTTATGGAGTAAATGCAAGATGGATGACAAGATTGTTCAAGAGGATCAATTTCACAGGGTCAACAACAGAAGCAAAAGTGGTTAAAACATGCTTTGACAGACAGGCTGTAACACTGCCTCTTGCAAAGGACTCCAGCCTCTGCTTCAGCAAAGCATTACCTGACTTGGCTTTCTGCACAGGAGCACTTTTATGAAGTTTAAGCACATTTTGTCAGAGCACTTCCCTCCTTGCAGGACGTGACACTTAAATATTCTCCCTGTTTCTGCCTGCAATAGGAATGCACAATAGTTTTTGTACAAATCATGGTTTCCCAATGTGAATTCCTCTTGGAAATGATGGTACAAAAGATTTGTCTTCATCTGAGCAAAGTTTAATTTGCTTTATTCAGCATCTACTTTGTGACACTCAGTCTACCTGGCACTCTAACAACACTCCAACTTCTTCTGTAAAATCCTCTGATAAGAAATAGAGGAGTCAACCTTTTTCAAAGAAGCTCTTCTACATAGTCTGTGGCCTTGATATTCAAGTAAGCATTCTCTTGCTTTGTAACAAGGTCTGCACAGATAGGCAGAACTGGAATAAGAGTTGTAATAACTTGGGAAAAGAGGAGGATGTTGGCAGGTTGTGAACAGCATTATTCTCTGAGAAGAATGATAATTTCCCAAGGATAAAACGGTAGATCTTACACAGTGAAGCAGGCAGAGCAGTCTGAAATGCTAATAAGGAAAGGACTTAAAAAGAAATCGGTGACTTTTAACTTTGAAGCCATTTTTCTTTTTAATTTGCTACAGATAAATGCCTGACTCTTGGGTTCCAGGGTTCTATTTTTGTGTTCCTATTTGTGACACATTGATTTAGCCTTATCACCGTTCTGTTGGTGCTTGCCCTTTAGAACGATGCTGTTTGTGACCAAAAGCATGAGATTTTTTATTTTATTTTATTTTTTTTAAACTGTTCTCTAATGCTGTGACAACACTAGGAGGAAAGATTAGGGTTCCTGCTGCCAGGTAGGCTGAATTGTTTTATTTCTGTACTGGTATAGAAGATTACACCCTGATACTTTTCTTCCAAGCAAATAGGCAAGTGCTCCAGCGTGGATAGTGATAGTAATGTGTTAATCATCATTTCAGCCTCATGTTACATAGCTGAGTAGAGAATAATGTTATCACTGAACATTTTTTTAATGTATATTAATGTCTTCATAAGGAAACAGTTGTGAGAAACAGGTCCTATTGAGGACAGGAAAACTTACCTGGTGCATTGTTCCTGTGCCGTGCAGCTAGGAGCTCACCACGCATCACATCTCTGTGCTAGAGGTGCCATTTTAGTCCTCACCCTCCCCCCCCAACACCCCTTATATTTTCAGGCACCCCTTATATTTTCAGGTTTTATCAAAAAATTGAAAATCTTTTTGAAATGTTCATATTGAATGCTGACTGCAGAGAGGAATTAGTGATTTATGGCTAGTTTCTAGCTCTGAATGCATGATGACTTTATGGATTTTGGTAAATCCCATTGCTATTTTGGCATCAATTTCCAGTTCTAAAAACCTTGCCCATTAAATTGATTTGTGGATTCTTTCAGGCAAATATTGCTCCTTCTGATGAAGTCTGATTTCGGTTAAGGCTCCTGGCCACAGAAGTAATAAAGATTTAATAATATAATTAAATTCCCCAAATCAATATGAAAATGAGATGCTAACTAGGGAAGAAAGCTAGCCTGTCTAAGCAAGCAAGTCACTTTTCAATTCATAAAACGTAGTAGAACCTAACAGAAAATTAATCTTGCAGCTTTTGGTTTAATTTCTTGTCAGGGAATAGCTCCAGCATGCAACTTTCAGTGTGGGTATCAGTGGGACAGATTCATGCCATCAAGTCATTGAGACACTTTCCTGATGTCACCGCACAGATTTGGGGGGTGGATGTGTGAAAGCAGTTTCAGAGCAAGTGAGCTGCAGCCAGATCCCAGGTGGGCTTGCAGGTTTTTGATCCTGTGGGATGGTGTGTTTCTTCCTGTTGGTTTCTTTTGTTGCCCTCCCAATGCATCTGAGCTACTGGTGCTCTACACAGCCTCTTTGAGCTGTACAGCTCTGTATCTGCAGCTCCCTTCCTTAGAACTTGTGTTGAGCAAAGTGTAACCAATGAATAGGCCACATGAACAACAGCCACAAAGCCTGTATTGCTCTTTTTCAGAAATCAAACCCCCCCATCAGTTTGCCACTGTGCCATAAAGCTTCTTTCAGCAAAGCACTTCATCAAAAGCTTCAAACTGCTGTGCTAATTGTTTTAAGCAAATTGAAACTGCCACTAGCCAGGCAAGTTCCAGTTTTGTCAATTCCTGTGTAAGGGCTGCACAGAAGGATGCTTGGACCTGAGGCAGGAACACGACAAGCAACCACCAAGTCCTGTAGGATGGAGGCAAGCCTCCTGAGGTATTCATGCAACACAGTCTTAATGGGCTCTGTCCGTAGGAAGTGCTGTATGCTGGCAGAGTAGGTCATCCCTCTGTAAGGACTGATTGAGATACACCTGGGATGGTATTCACAATGCTTATAGCTTAGCTTTAACCTCCCTCACTTTGACCACTGGTGGATTCAGCCACTTAACTAACTAGGTTAGGACTGAAATGTCTCAATTTTCCAAAACTGAGCCTGAAGTCTTATTGGAATGAACATCCTGGTGACACTAGTTTCCAGACCTGGAAATAACTCACACTGCCAGATCTTCTTTCTAGAGATTTTGGCTAAAAAAATTTTTGATACATAATGAAACTAGGAGAGCAAAAATGTTCAGAAGGTTCAAGGAAAACAGCTGAAACTAAAAAGGTAAATGTTCTGGCCCGAGTGGAAATAACCATTTATCTCAATCCCCAAGACACAGCAACAAACATCATCTATTGCATTACCAGTCTGAGCTTGCAGGTGGTAAGGCAATTTTCCTAAGAAGTTGTTCCCCTCAATCCACAAGAAATAGGCTGGCTTATTTATTATGTCAAATAGTAGCATTATGTAATTGATTGGAAGAGTGGTTTATTGCTCATGAATGGTGGGTGATTGTGGTTTGAACAGTTTTAAAAGTAAAGTAACTGTTAGGGCAATGAAGTCCCAAGGATCTGGCAGTATAGAATGAAGTTAGTGGTCTGGCAGATTTCTTCAATTTTCTGAAGCCATGGTCAATAACTTTGCAGTAAAAATGAGCTATGAATAGTGATTTTGTCATTGACTGAGAGCTGCCTTTACATGGTATTAAAGAAATAAAGATTTAAGATTTTTAGCCAGACTGCAGTACGAAATGAATAGCCTAATGAAGAAAGCAGTACCACCTTTTGGAAGGTAAATGCAGCATGTTTACACTGTCATGTTCAGTGATATATCGGATGTGCAAGCTTTGGCTCTGTGGGAGGAGACTGAATATACTGCCTTTTCCTCAGATTTCTTTAAAATCACTGACCTGCAAAGAATTTGCTTCTTCCATCAATGACAAGTGTTTTTTAAACAGTGTCAGTCAGAGGAAGATTTACTAAGGAAAGAGGAAAGAAAACCACCCTACTACAGCATCTCTTCCTGGGTGGCCACTGATTGAAATCCTCAACAAACTATTCCCAGCGTGAGCGGTCAAATACAGATGTAGTTGTAAGAGAATGAGAAATAAGAGCTCCTGGCATAAGGGGTTTGCTTCAGACTGTTAGGGACCATCTCCTGAATCAGGGATGCTGTAACACCACTCTGCAGTTGCAGTAGGTTGCCTTCACCAGACCTTGCAGTGAAGCCATTTACTCCAGCTGAGGGTCAGTCCCTCAAGATTCAGTAGCACTGTGAGACATTGCTTGCTGGTCCTCTGGAAGAAACTGCTTTTTCTTCTCCAGTGTCTCAGCTTAAGACAAATGGATCTAACAGCTTGTCACAACTAATCGATTCAAAGTTGAGCAGATCTCTGTGGAACAAAGGAACCTGTCCTTATAGGGATAGGTTGAACTCCTCAAAGTTTGCTTTCACAGAATGTTAGGAGCTGGAAGGGACCTTGAAAGATCATCTAGTCCAACCATCCCACCACAGTAGGATCACCTAGATTGGGTCACACAAGAACATGTCCAGATAGGTTTTGAATGTCTCCAGAGAAGGAGACTCCACAACCTCTCTGGGTAGTCTGTTCCAGTGCTCTGTCACCCTCACAGTAAAAAAAGTATTTCCTTATATTCACATGTAAGCTCCTGTGCTCCAGCGTTCACCCATTGCCCCTTGTCCTATCACTGGTCATCACTGAGAAGAGCCTGGCTCCATCCTCCTGACACTCACCCTTTACATATTTATAGACATTTATGTGGTCACCACTCAGTCTCCTCCAGGCTAAAGAGACCCAGCTCCCTCAGCCTCTGCTCACTAGGAAGGTGTTCCACTTGGTGGCCCTATGCTGGGCTCTTTCAAGTAGCTCCCTGTCCTTCTTGAACTGAGGGGCCCGGAACTGGGCCCAACATTCCAGGTGCGGTCTCACCAGGGCAGAGGGGGAGAAGGACCTCTCTTGACCTACTAACAACCCCCAATCTAACACACCCCAGGATGCCACTGGCTGCCTTAGCTACGGGGGCTTTAATCTGGTACCACTGGGTTTTTCTATTGAGTCAGTGTGGTGTGCTTGGTGTCGAACAGCCACACAAGAACTTGTAAGACCAGTTAATGTAGTGTCCTCTCACACTGGTGGTCCTGCTGCCAAGCCTTCAGATAGAGTGGTATGGTGAAGATAAACTGCAGTTCTTGAATTTAACTATGTATTCTTTTGCCTTGATGTTTCCCTGGGAGTGCTTCCATTATCTGTTCTTTATGGTGCTTGACAGAGATGTGTGATTCCTTTTTATTTATTCATGTGGGTTATTCCTGTAGAGCTTTGGTTATGATGGAATAGGTCTGGCATAATATTTAGGGCAGATATCACTGAAATATCAGCTTTTATGATAGGTCTCACCCAATAACATGCAAAGTTGTAATCACCTGTATTTCTGCCTCTTTAAAAACATGCCTAATTTTTACAAAAATGGTCATGGTTGCAATTACAGATGCTGATAGTTGTTTCTGGGTTGTATTTCCTATCCTTCAGAATCCTTAATAAACTTCCACGGTCAAAATCCAGATGGTACTTCAGAGCTCAGTGTAGTTTTTGAGAATTTTTTTCTGTTTGTGCTGATTATAACTCTCCCCAGCTAAAAGTGCAAAATTGTTTGAATTTTTGGCCTTTGGCTGTTTGGAAAGCTGCTGTCAGCTTCCAGTATAAGCCAATTCATATTCAGTGCATGTCCACGGTTTGATGATAGGAGGAAGTGCAACAGCGAGCAGACCCATTTGCCATTGCCCCAAACTTAAAAAAAAATGTAGATCCCATTCTGTCTAGTCAGATTGTTCATTTTTTATAATAGGTATTTCACCTTCTGGGGTGTTTTGGCTTTTTTTTGTGTTGCTCTCCTATTCTGAAGAGTCCTTCATTTACAAACTCTGAGGAACATTGTCCTGTGGAGATGGGGAATACAGAGGGAAGATTTTCAATCCCTTAGATAATTAAGCACTAAAGTAAATGGTTAAAAAATTATGAGGTGAAACACTCTGTTAGTTTTAATATAAAAATAATGTGCTTCTCCCTGCGGAATGCAAGGGAGGGAGTTGCAATCAAAAGAAGGGAAATAAAAAATTGACTACCCTGAGCTTTTTTCCTCTCTAAGTTGCCTCCTTGATGCCTCTCTATGTTTAATGGTGCTTTGCCAAGTAGTTGGGAGGAGTACGAAGTGAGTGTGGAATTTATAAATGGGACATTAGATGGAGGAACGCTGTTACAGGCTGGGTGATCTGAGGAGTACAAGAGCAGAACAGATTTTGCCTTAGGGCTGGATAGGAGAGATGCAGCCCTTCCACTCTAAGTACTAGCAAAGCCATTTAGAGTTGTTAAAAATCTTTGTTGGGGATTATCTAGAAAAAGGCCTTAAAAAAACTTCATCTGCTCTCAATGAATGTTTGGAGAGAGAGTAAGAGCTGAATGTTGAAAAGGCCAAGGCTAAAATAAAGGGTGGGTTTGCATGCAAAGGATCTCTGTATTTCCTCTTGATTTTAAGAAAAAGAAAAGCCTGGAGTGTGACTTGCTCCAAATTCAAACAAGATCTAGGCTGAATTTTCCATCTTTAGGAATCACAAGACTTCAGCTTTATATTGGTGCTGCTGAAGGCATTTTTCCTGATTCTTCAGCTGGAATGTATTTCTACTTCCAGGTTGGGGTGGGAATTGACACTAATTGAATTTTTACAACTAAGGTTTTACTTGAATTGTTTGTTGGGAGAGAAATTTCAGGTTTTCAAGATGGAAGTAAAGACTTCCAAAACTGGGTCACCCTTCTCTGTAATCCTTTCTTCCTGGCTTCTTCCATTCTAAGACCTGTTCCTTCTGTCTTACAGCTGAATGATGCCCACCTTTATCCAAGGGTTTTTTCTGTTTGGTTTTGGTTCGTTGGGTGTGGTGTTTTGTTTAGGGTTTGTTTGTGTTTTTTAGAAAGTCTATTGTTGCACATTACCCTTAATTCCTGGAGACATGAACTAAGTTTACAACCTTATTATTTTAGGAGGTACTCTTTTATATAAAAATGGTAAGATAAATCTTGCATTTTCAGCCTACACAAAGTGGGAGAGCAAATAAATGGTAATACTCTTATTTATTGGACATAGAACAGCAGCACAGGCAAAATGAGTTGGTTGAGACTGGTCAAAGTATAGAGCAGAGTGAGATTTCCTGCATTAACTGCTCTGTTGTGGAAGTGCTTTGATTGACATGCTGGTTATGGGCAGCTCCAGTGTGGCTTCCTCTCCTGCAAAGGCAAATCCCTCTTTCAGGTTATAGAGTACACAAGTAGGGAAGATGGTTGTTCCTGTGAGAGGCATTTTCCAGATCGTTTTTTGGTGAACACTTGTAGTCTGAAATAAAACGATTTTAGGAACTAGCAATACTGTACTGTAGGATCTAGCATTTGCAGTTGTGGTACATAAAGGATAGACTAGTGGTTGGGAGTACCTGCCATCAGTTTAGGCTGCTGTGGTATTTGATGAGCAAATAAATATTCAGGTCAGATGCCAAAAAAAAAAAGAGCAAGGACAAATAAAGCTCTTGTGGGCTGAACTTGGAAAAAATGGGTTGCCTTTGAATGCCATTCCTGGTAATCTTTTGTCACTCTTCTGAACACGACTAAGGGTTTGAATTTGCTATAGAAAAAAATGCAAATTATTTCCCATTTAGGGTCTGAAGACATAAAGATGAAAGTCGGATGTTCAAACAGGAAAGGTCATATTGTATTTGCATCTGTATATTTTTAACAGCGTGTGTCTTTGCTCTTTGGGACTGACAATTCCTAGAAAGGATGGAGAGCTTATTCTTTAGTATGATAGCCTGCCTCAGGTAATTGCTCAATGGCACAGTTAAAATAGATATCTTGCAGTAAGAGAAGCTCAGTGTCATTGAAAATGTTCTTTCAGTGTGCAGTGATGTACAGCCTACGGATAATGCAGTTGTATTAAGGAACAATGTAGGGTTAGGCAAAAACAGTGGCATGAATCCTGATGGTTATTTACAGAAAAAACCCACAGTTTTTTCATAGATGAAGTGAAATAGAAGGGACCATAAATTGGATGCTAATAAAGCTCCTTTTGAAATCCTCTAGTAGCAGAGTATTGTCAAAGGAGCTTTTGTGTAAATGGTTATTGTGCTAACTATTCTTAAAGTGAAATTCAGCCTTGTGCAGGAAACCACTTAAGAGTTCACTTCAAACTTCTATTCAGCACTCTGAAGCAATACATGGACTTTAAGTGGTCCATGTGCAGCATTTGATGTGAACTCATTGCACTGGTTTCCTGTACACAGGTGTAGCTTGCTTAGTGATCAATGCCTTTTTCAATGTGCCTGTGCTGTGATCTTATGTTGCTGACTGGGTAATTTCCCTCCTCAGTAACACATGTACATTGCAAATGAAAATGTGACCTTTGGCACGAGTAAACCTGCACGTGCTGCTGCTTTTCATCTAGCTGCCATGTAGAACATATCATAACCTATTGTTTTCCAAGCTAACTAGATAAGTCTTCATCTACCTAGGCTACTTCTGCAAGGACTGATGATGCTTGCTACTGCTGCTAATATCAGCTACAGCACTGACAGTCCCTTCAGTAAAGTCAGTGAGGTTATATCACAGTATAACTCGAAGATCTGACCTTTTAAACTCTCCTTTCCTTTCAACAGTGACTGAAAGTCGAGGGATCCTGGAGAGCATACAGAGATTTTCTTTACTGCCAACTTACTTGCCTGTGACCTATCACATCCACAATGCAGATGTTTCCTTCTTTCTTAAGGAAGCCAACCAGGATATTATGAGGAATTCTAGCTTGCAGTCCCGAGTGGAATCCTTTCTGATCTACAAATCCAAGAGGCCACCTGTATTAAACGCCAGCTATGGACCTTTCTCCGTTGAACAGGTAGTGCCCCAGGACCTAATGTTGTCTTCAAATCCATTCGGATCTACTAATAAGTTCTCTTTTAATTGGAAACTTAAGGCCTTCATAATGAGTGATAAAATTTATCCAAGCAAGCCCAAAGTCCAGGTCCTGTTCTACATCGTGGGCAGGGACTGGGATGACTACAGCACCACGGAGCGGCTGCCCTGCCTGCGGGTGTTTGCCTTCCGAGAGACCCGGGAAGTCAGAGGCAGCTGCAGGCTGAAAGGGGATCTGGGGCTGTGTGTGGCAGAGCTGGAGCTTCTGCCGAGCTGGTTTAACCCCCCCACGGTTGTTGCTGGCCGTAAGAAAACAATGGATCAGTCTGAAGGGAGCCCTGTGGAGCTTTACTATGCCATACAACCAGGAGATGAGAAAGGGGAATGCACCAAGGAGGATGTAAGGAAAAGTAATGGGATCCGAGCGGGGCGCAATGACATTGATGAGTCTGGACCTCCCTTGCAGAGGATTGGAAGTGTTTTCCTTTACCAGACACATGCTGTCCCTTCCTTAAATGAAATGAGATTGGATAATAATATTGCCATCCAGTATGCACCAAAGACTGTCAAGCAAGGTGACATTTTGACTTTCCTTGTATCTGTTGCTAAAAACTCAACAGAAGATCAGTTCACACTGAGGTAAGGCTGTTTCCATGTTTCTTTGGTGCCTTGGTTTTTTGTTTCTTTGATCTTGGTAAGGGAAGTCACTTTCTCATATATAAATTGCCTAACAATTGCTGCTCTAGAGAAATTGTATTGCAGTTGACTGGCTCAACGTTTCTCCTATTGTTCAGTCTAATGCCATGTGAATTGTCTGAGATGTGATCTCTTTCCATGGAAAAGGCCTTTTCTTGAAGTTGTCCTTTGAGGAGTACTTAGAAAAATTGAAATAGTAGAGCTGAGGCCTATCTATGTGCTAATAGGAGATAACATTTAAAGTCTCCTGAGCTGGAGTTTGCAGTGCTCCTAATCTCTCACTGAATTCATGTTAAGATTAGTAAAGCTCAAATCCACAAAGGTATTTATAGGAAGTGAGCAAGAATTAGGTATCTAAGTAGGATTTATGTGCTTAAACATCTCTCCCCAACTTGTTGTAAGCCTGGTTCTATTTTATAGGATGCTTGAGATTCATAAGTATTATTGATATACCCAAACCATTTCTGAAAATTAAAAATACCTGAGAGTGGTGGTGGTTGGTTGGTTGGGTGCAAGCGCCACCTTGATTTACTTGGTTGCTTGCTGAGCATTGGGGTGTCGCAGTGAAAAGCTCATTAACCACCAGTATAATGCAAGGAGGAACAACAAAACCTGTCAGGCTGTACTGTGGCAAAAGAAGAGCAGATGTGCTTTCCACACAGATGAGACTGTCCAGTTGTCATTTCTTTCCAGCACTATAAACTAGGGGTGTGTGGCTGACACATGGAAGATGAGCATGTGTAGAGGTGACTTTATTCTCTTATCCCTTACCAGTTGATGCCAAAGCTCACAAAGGCTAATGAAACATGTCTCCAAAAGAGGAGGTGCATCACAAGAGGGAGCAGTGAATTCCCTTTCTTACAAGTGCCACAGCTGTACCACGGCCAGTAGCTGTGCTGAGCACTAGAGATGCTTGGTGCCTTCACCAAAGACACCATATGTTACTTTGACTTGAGAAAGGAGAGCATATATTTATCCCTGGTGGTTATATATCTCAAATTCTGAAAATCTCTGGCTAAAGCCACCTAGCTATTTTCAGGGCTCAAGTATAAAATGGCATAAAGCTGTGAATGCAGTACTGTTGGCTTGGATGTATACCTTGTACTGGAGTATGTAATATTTGATTCCACCAACCAAGTAGTCAGGACTCAAACTAATAATTATTATGATTTTTAATTTTTTTTTTAATATTTTTTTTCATCCCCAGGGAGGTTTGTGTGGGATTTCTGGGGGAAGTGGTTTGCCATAAAATTAGGCTATTTTTCATTTTCAAGTGTGTGATATATGAACTGGATGACCAC
Organism: Zapornia atra; assembly: GCA_013400835.1. NCBI lineage: Eukaryota > Metazoa > Chordata > Aves > Gruiformes > Rallidae > Zapornia > Zapornia atra. The sequence continues at coordinate 115,959 of VZTU01007404.1, forward strand.
AGTGCTTGGTTTCTGACTTAAGGAGTTATTTCCTCTCCATCTGGTAGACTCCAAACACCAGTAAGCTCTCTACTCTTCTTACCATATCAGGTTTTCATTTTCTGAGTCAGTCTGACTAAGATTTAAGTTGTTTCCTGAGTGACTAAAGACAGACAATCAGACTTCCTCACAGTAAAAGTTCAGGGACACATCTCTATCTTTCTGTACACAGATGACTTTAAAGGAATATTTCTCCAGCCATGCATGGAAAATTCAGTTACATTTGAAAATGGGTTTAAATATTGATATTAAAAATCTTTGCTATTTAAGAGAGAATTAAGGTAAAAATGTTTTATTGTTTTTAGCCTGTAAATGTGTAGGGTCTTAGAAATCTGACTTCAAAGCATCTCTTCATGAGCTGTGATGAGTTAAAAGCAGAGCTAGTTACAACCATGATAATTACATTATATGTAGGTTTATAAAATTTTCAATAATCTTGCTTTGTTTAACTTGGGATGAAAAGTGAACACCTTAACTTCTAAATAAATGCTTCTAAATTTAATTTTCTGGAACAAAGAGGAAACAATGTGTTTTGAATTTTGGCATTCATTTTAAGATCTAAGGTATCATAAAAGAAAAAAACCCTCTAAAAATAGATATCAAATATCAGTTCAAACTGAAACATGTGGCATTTTCTTCTTCAAAAGCATCAGTTTGCTGTTACCTTTTAAAAACATAAATTCCTGTAAGAGCCTGCTGTTGCTCATGTCACTTTCATGAGTTTTGATTTCTCTTGACCTGCTTTTTCTAACAGTAACTGGCTTTCAGACTATAATCTGCTGCAATATCAGAGTAGTTATAATATCTGTTCTACCACGCTTCTGAAGCACCACTGCCTGTCTTTGATGTGTAGTACAGCATGTCTGAGCTTTTGTTTGGTTGTTTTCTTAGTCAGAATTGTTGTATCTATCTATGTTCTGCGTTCATCCCTCCAGGGCATGTACATTGCTAATTCAGTTTTTGGTGACTGCTAAATTATATACATCTTCTGCTCTAAAAGGATAAAAAACAACTATCAGGGGAGAGCAAAAAGTGAGACTGATTAAATGTTTTGGGTCAAGTTCTTTTCTGTGTTGGGATGTCCTAAACTCCTAGTGTCAGATAAGATGCTAATGCCTCATTTGTGGCTCCTCTCGTTAGGAGTAAACGCCTCTAAACTGGAAATCCTCTTGGTCTGTAGAGTTACAGACCTTGGATTGGGGTGGTTAGGAATGAAGTTTCAGTCAGAACATGTAAAGATGAGGGCATGAACAGACATGTAGAAGGTCCTCTATCTTGTCAGTTGAGATGGAGCAAAGAGAAGCAGCAATGGCCCATTCATGTAAATAATCAATACAATGATTGATAATAACACATAGGAAAGGATAACAGGCTTTGTCCACTGAGACAGAAATGATGAGTCTAAGAAAAAAAACCCACCCTGCAGTTTGGGGAGAGGGAGAACAGTCTCTGGCCTCAGCTGTTACACAGAAGGTCGGTCCCTCTGTATTGTCCAAATGCTCCCTTCTTCCCATACAGTGTATGGGTTTTCACCAACTGATGGCCGGGTTTTGTGGTTTTAAATGGACAAGATCCATTTGCATGTTATGGAGGAAAAGGCAGCGTTGCACATTAAAACCCACTGTGTGTTCAGAGTACTTCTATGGACTATACAGAAGGTATAGTGCTTTGAGATGCCTTCTTTCACCAGACTGATTTTCGACATGATGCTTCAGAAGTGGGACTTAGCTCATCAAACTCTTTGTTTCCAACTTTGAGGTTCCAAGTTTTGGAAGGAAATCCCAAGGGTGTGTGGAAAACCTTGCTTGCTCCTTGGTTTGCAAAGACCATAAATTAATTCTATGGGTATTTGTTCTATCTGGTTAAAGCTGACAAGAGGCTCATATGGCTAGCACTGCTGGCTGCTGTTCTGTAAGGAAGACATCAGAGCTGCTCTTGCAGACACAGATTTGGTACCCTTTAATCCATAAACTTCCAGTGTGATTTTAAGTGAGTCAGTTAATCTGCATCGTCTGTCTTTCCCCTTCTCTTACCCAGCAGTGCTGGGACCACTTCCCTGCTGTGTCCTCTGTTCCCAAGGGCAGTATTGCTCCTTGGGACAAACGGTGCTACGGCCTTTATGTAGTGTAAATGTCAATACAGCCACCATGGGCTGCATCTTTTTAGTCTCTTCTCCCTCTTGCCTCTCTGGTAAAGAAAAGGGTCTCTTCCCCCTCCCCCCTGTAACTCTTTTATGAGAAAATTGTCTTAATTTTTATTCTGAAACAGTGCCTTATTTTTAGAAGTTGTACCTTGAGTGGCAGCAAGACTTGGAACTGTATTCATAAAGTGAGGCCAAGGGCTGCTGGCAAAATGCTTTTACCATTGCTTTTGCTCCAGTGGACTGGAAATCATGGCTTGAACAGATGGAAAATATAGGATATACAGGTCAAACAAGAAGAAACAGCCATGCAAAACAACCACAAGTAAAAAATGGCTTATCACTACTGAGTATTTTTTGCTTCAAAACAATTATGTTTATCCCATTTCTAATGGAAAATTGTCTCCACAGAAAACCTTCTAGAAACTGCTAAAGACTAAAATATATATATAGGGAAAGGTGCCTTTGTTTTATTCCCCTCATACTGCTGTTCTGCACAGTGGAAGATTTAGAGTAGCAAACGTGAACCTGATGGACTGTTTTTAATTTGGTGGAAGACTTGGACCATCAGGGCCAAGGACTAGGTTTTGCTTTTTAATGAACCAGAGAAATTAAAAATATTTGTCTTGACTCTGGGTGTAAGAGTTAGAGGGAAGGAAGGAAGGAGGTAAAATGTAAATGATGGATAAATATGGAATACTGCTGTAAGCACCAGGCTGTGAGCTTGGACTGTAGCAGTGAGCCTTAAGAAACTGATTTCTCAGCTTCATCCACAGACTTATGTCCTCTTTGGTCCTGGCCAAGCTGCTTAACCTCTCTGAAGCCGTTTTATTACTGCTGATATAAACAATTATTTGAAGATGACATGCTGTATACAAGCAACAAGCAATTACATCTTCCCAGTGAGCAGTATTAAATGCCCTTATAAAATAAGTGATTTAATGTCCTGTGCCTTTATCTTATTATCTTCTCTCCTTTTGAATGCAAATTAATTATTCATTGTATTCTTTGTAAGTAGCCACATGGGACTGTTGTGTGCAGAGACACGAATAGTGCTGTACATCCTAGCCCAAAGAAAGCCACTGTAGAGCCCATGGGGAAGCCTCAAAGTCCCTTGTCACTGACCAGCCCTGGATCTATAGCCTATGTGATCCCAGAAGCTCCTTTGTCATCTTTTTGCATGCTGATGACCAGAGAAGGCTGAAGACTCTCTGTTCTTCCCATCAAAAGATGTTGAAAGACCCCTGAAGCTTGTGGAAAATACTCTGCTCTATTTTGTTTGACTGTTTTTCTCCAAAACTCAGGATATGTGTATACTGAAAACAAAAATTGAAAGGAAATCTGTATCTGAAGGTTTTTTCAGAGAATAGAAAACATATAAAGTATTGCTTCATGTCAGTCCTTCAAAATGCTTTCAGTAATTAATGCTTCAAAGCTTCTAGTATTATGCAATTAAAATTACTGTTTGCTGCAAGCCCAAATTACTGCTGGTTATTAACACTGTGCTGTTACATATGTGACAATTCATATACGTAGGAATGCCATGTTTTTCCAAACTTAGGAACATGAGTTTTCTGAATCTACAGTGCAGATACAGTTCTTTCCTTATTCACATCTTCTTGCTGAGCCTAATAAGTATAACCTTCCTTTTTGTTCTAAAGTTGACAGTGTTGGTACTTTCTGCTTGGAGCCTTTAAAATTTGTTTTCCTGTTTCTGGACATGAATCAACAAAGAACTGATAGAGATAGAATTGCCTTAAGGCACTTAATGTCAGCCACAGATACGTTCATGAGTGGAAAAAAAAGTTGTAGCTTTCTTTTTTTTACACAGCTATTCAATTTATAATTATACTTAGTGAATCCTGTGTGCTAAATTAGCTACAGTTATTACCCTTGAAGTAAATGAAGTTCTGAATACAACTGATAATGGATCCTCTAGTTTCCCAGATATGATCTCCCCCCCCAAAAATATAGAAAACCATTTATTTTCTTTGTTATGGAATGGAATCCAGGATGCCAGACTTTACCAGGACTTTGGGAAATGTGCCTTTTTTTGCATCCATATCTTTTCATATTGTGATGTGGACTTTGCTAGAAACTGACAGCATGACATTGTGTGCCAGTGTCAGGGCAGCACGGAGCATCCTGGTGTGCAGGGAGCGATGCAGGATCTGATGCTGCTCCTAACTAACAAGAAATGCATCCTGGTTTTATTTTAAGCTGCAGGGGAGTTTGTGTTGCAGTGGGGAGCTGAATCCTTTGATTATCTTGGTGGAATCCAATTCCACTACGGTTTGGTTTGGGTTTTTTGTTGGTTTTTTTTTTCCCCCCAGTTCACCTGCTTTGCCAGAATCAGCTGCAGCAGAAGCGTGGGAGTAATTAGACTTTTCACTGAGCATCCAAAAACTTCACCTCTCCCTCCAGTATATCCTCCAGCATGCCCTGTCTTACTGTAATTGCTTCACTTGTGTCTTCCTGTAATGGTGTGTTGTGGTGGGAAACCTGTGTTTAAGGGCTGAACTCCCCAGAAAGGGACAGTAAGAACTGGGTGTTGGTAACAGGAATTTGGATATGGCCATGTAATAAAGCTGAGGTTTTTTTAGGCATCATGAGCCCCATACTTTCATGGGATCTCTCTGGAGTTGCTCATATGTTGTCTCAACACAGGAATGTGGCTTCTTGGTGGCTTGGATGGTATTTGAGGGGAGAGAGTTCATTTACCTCTGCTGCACCCTCCAGGATTAGGTGTGAAGTGAGCTTCCGTTGGGCTGATGTGACTGCCTGCAGAGTGAAAGCACTCTTACAGTTTTGCTCTCCTACAGCAAGTAGATTTATATGCAAAATATACACTTTGCAAGCAGCTTTTTTGTGCTCCTGCCTACCTGGGGCTTTCACTGTTTTCTCTTTCCTGGGAACATGCTTTCTCCCCTGCTGACATCAGCTAAACTTGTATTACAGTGTATTGACCTCACTGCAAGCATGGGAGATGATGGGAAGAAGTGAGAACATGTATTGTGCAGTAGAGGATGTGTAGGAGTGCAAAGGGGTGTGGGAATTGTGTTGTGAAGAGAGAACCTTTTCACTGGCACTTTACTGCCAGAAATTGGAATGGTTTTGTATGAAGATCTAAATAGAGAAAATTAGTTAATTGTGCTGTCTGCTTAGCTCTGCTTTTTCCTTTATGTATGTGACCTAAAGCACTCAAAAGATGCTGCTGGAGTGGAAAAATAAACTCCTAAGAAAGAAAACCCTGTGATTGACAGAAGTGATTCAGGAGCTGAGGGACAAGGCTTGCTATTTCTAGCTCTGTCATAGACTTTTCATTGTGACTTGGAAGTCTAAGACCAATCTAAAAGAGACCTCAGTGCTCCAAAATCACACTTAAATAGAATTTAGTTGTCTCAGTTCCAATGAGCAGTCCACCAGGACCCAATCCATTTTCCCAGGCACACAGAAGTGACCTAATAGCCTACAAGGCAGGGTATGGTCCTCAGTGCTGTACCTCCTGTCTGCCAAGTGGCATCTACTCAACGTGGGCCTTGAAGTAGACATCCTCCTCCCAACTGCGCCTGCACACTGCCTCATGGTGGTGGTCATCAGGGGGTCTTAGCGATGAAGGCTCGAAGTCTCCATCGGGTTGAACTTTTCACCTCCTTCCCCTGGCACATGTGTAGTTGTGATTGTTCCAGGTGGCACAATTATAATTGGGACGTTTTCTTCTTATCAGTCCTGGGTCTGCTTTAAATTATCTCAAGAACACTATTCACTCAAAACTAACTAAGAGTTGTTTAGGTAGGTCAGAGTTGTGCAAGGTCATCTTCTGATATAACCACTATGGCACTTCAAATCATCCTGTTAGTAAGCCCCCCTTAACAAGCATAACCCCCCCCCATGGCATTTTGTTAGCANCCCAATGGCATTTTGTTAGCAAGCACCCTTTAACCCTTTGTAAGCATCTTGTTAGAAAACCCTGTCTCACAGCTTGGGGGTTAATCAACTGTTGAGAAGGTTTGTGACCAGTCTATGCTATTTTTGATGTCTTCTAACTGTGGGGATACAGTGCCAGTGTGAAATTGTGGTAGTGAATAAAGCAATGCTCATCAAAAAACTGGGAAAATTCTTCCTAAAAGGCCCCTAGAGTTTAGGTTACATGAACTTCTCCTATTTGTCATTTTGTCTAACAAGAGATCAATAATAATTCAGCAAACATGGAAAAGGTTGCATAAATACATAAGGGTAGCAGATTTGAGATCATTAACACTCAATTTATACAGCAAGAGAATTTAAACAAGACTGACATTTTATCAGATTGCTTGTGTGCTCTTCTAGTGCTCAGCTAAATTTTATTCTTATTGCTGAACTAAATTGTATTTTAGTAGTAGAAACAATCAGGCACTAAGTGGTGATCAGGAAGGTTACCAACCACATAAAGCTCTGCAATGAGAGAGGCTTTTTTCTGGGGCTTAGATTATATGGCTATTCCATGGTATCCCAACCCTGAATCTATTACCTCTTCTGCCAGATGGAAATGACTCCTAATGTGCATTTTTCACTTCCTTCTTCTATAGCTTTGGTTTGTTCTGTCACTAAAACATCCCCTTCCATGTTCTGGTTTAAGTAACTCCTAAAACTTCGTCTCACAACATACATAATCTTTGCCCCCCTCCTTCCTCTTTTAACTGATCTTGTGGCCTACTTTGGCCAATTTAAAACTAAGAAGAGAAGAGGAATTAAAAATAAAAATCCCTCTGATTCTCTTTAATTACAGCCTCTAAATTTCAGCTGTTCTGCTGCTTAGTGTTGATGTAAAAATGCATGTTACGGTTTTGAGTTGTGTCCTTGTAAAGAACAGCATAGGGGATGTAAAATTTCTCCACTGCTGGTTATTCCTTCAGTTTTAAATAACACCCCAGACCACCGAGTTGGTTACCTGACTGATGGTTATGATCCTGTCCCGTGGTAATTTATAAGGCTACTACGCTGGAAGCACAGAGCCTCCTGGCAAGCATCAGCTCCCCAGTTTGTGGTGTTTCCCTGCTTTGTCACTGTTTTTGGAGCCTTTAGTATAATGTCTTCACTGAGAAATGGTACCATTGGCAAAAAGAAGGGGTTTTGTCATTATGACTTCAGCAAATCAGGAGATCTTGAAGTGGTTATAGCAACTTGTAGAATTAATGTAGCTTATGTTAGTGGCTATTGATTTTAGAAGGCATCAAACAGCGTGTTTAACATGACTTTGGGAGATCTGATCTGTCTTCCCTCCTCTTGCCTCTCTCCCTAGCCAAAGTTTGGTAAGGTGCCGTTGGTGAGATGTAAGGAATGGCCAAAAGACAGCTCCTGCTGCCAGGGAAATCTGAAAGCTTAGAACTGCCTAACCCTTGAGAAGGAAAAGAAGATAAAAGATACAGCAGTATGAGTCTTTTCTTACACTGACTAGAGGCAGAGCAACTGTTTAGGAAAGGCAACGCTGCCTGACACTATTTAAGAGTACCTTGAGATTTTAAACAGCAAGCTCACAGTATCCTCAAGGTTTCCAGGCCTCCTAGCTTGGTTTGCCCTTTTTGCAAAGGTGGCCTTTAACAAGGTGAATCACTGCTGATGGTCTCCTGAGCTGACACTTCAGTCAGATTGTATTCAGTGGCATAAACTCGATAAGTGACATGTTGAAGTAAGTGGGAGTTACGTGCTGGCACAGAAGATGATGACAGCCTTGTGTCTTTGTTTTATTGTAATAAATGTTATTTTCTAATGGGAGCCTGTCCAGCGATGGCCTTTCTAACGTAGTGCTAAGGTGAAATCACACCTGCATTACTGGCTGGTAAAAGACTCCACACTCAGACTGATTTTTCTTTTTTTGTTTTTTTTATTCCTGCTGTGTTCAGCATACTGTACAAGTATGAATTAACTTTCATACCCTGTTTATGAGGTAGTCAAGCAAATATAATTTTCCCCATCTTGTAGATGGGGAAATAGCTTTCCTGCGTTTCTAAGTGACTTGCTAATGGCCTTGAAATTGTCAGTAGCGGTATCAAGACAAGTACTTAAGAACCATTGACTTCTGGGGCACTCTATTACCTCCTGTTGCACTGGCAGATTACATTAAGAAGAAAATGGTTCCTTCTGTTAAAATTATTCCCGTTAAGATCCTCTGCCTTGAGAATCAAAGTCACGTTGGGCAAGCAGCTGTCAAAAAAACTGAGGCAGATCAAGTAAACCATTACCCACAGGGGTAGTCTTTACAGCTGACTGTTGTTGTTCTGGTTTATTGCATTGTAGTAATACCTAAGAACTACAGTCATACTCCAAGGTCTACTACCCTGCTGTTAATACATGCAGAACAAAGACTGACTCCTCTGCAAGGAGTTAGCGCAGTTGGCTGGAACACCAGTAAATGTGAAGCTGTGTGGTCAGTAAATTGATGTTCTCCTATCAAATACCAGGGTGACTGTGCTGCTGCATCCAGATGTACTAGGGACTGTATGGCCTCTGATCTGTCCATGGAGTTACAGACTGGATAGCTTTATCTTTCTTATCTGCCAAGAGGGGTCTGTTTGTCTACTGTTCCTCTTCTAATCACTGGATAACAAAGAAACATTACAGAAGCTAAAGCCTTGACACTGAAGGTGTATATTTTTCTCACTCAGAATAAAACAGGCAATGAGGCTGGAGCTTCACATGTAGACTACAGTTAAGAGTTACCTGGTGACCCTTTGCTTCAAGTGGGAAGAGTATAAAATGTGATCAACACTTGGTCCATGTTTAGTTCTTGCATCCCTTATCTTAAGCTAGGGCTATTGCTTGCAGTGGAGGTTTTGCTGCACCATTCCGTTGAGTGTTCCAACCACAAGATCTGTGTGTGTTTGGACTATTCTCCTGTCCCTTTCATAGTCCTTTTCCAGAGAAATCTGTGTTTACTAATGCACAAATGCCTCTTTGAAAGACACCTTGCCTTGCAGGCCTTGAAGAGCACTTTGCAACCCGAAGTTTCAGCTTGATAGTTCAAACATCGGTGAACGGGGTAGGTGGATCCTTTCAGGGCAAGTAAAGCTGGGTCAGTATAAATCATTCTAGGTGCTGCTTTTGATGGTTTATTATCCTGAATGTGGAATGAGTAGCACACTCAGTGCTTAGAATTCAGTGTAAACTTCAACCTCTAATGGACACCATTTAATTGATCCAAGTGTACCAACTGGATACACCAGCTGGGTGTTTTTCTGACAGAGGAAACATCAGTACCTGAGTCACTTGGTCCATCCCAGGATATAGCCTTTAGTTTGGATGCAATAGCACGTCATCTTAACACCAAAGTTCTGCTTCTGTCCCAGGAGGACATAAAGGAAACCCACCTGACATTGGGCCTAGTCACCCATCTAGACATAGGTAAGCTTGAAGGAAAAGGACATAGTGATCTGACCTCCATTTTTCCTAGGGATCCTGTATTTTTCAGGGCATGTTCTAGAGGTGTCCACATCATGCCAAGTATAAAACCTCCATGATAACAGGAGAAAAAAAACCCAGGATGCTAGCCTGACATGCAGATTGAGGGTATGTTTAGTGTTCCATAGCTGTACTGCTTGGGGCTGTGCTATTGGATTGCTGATCCTTCTGCATTATGGAGACATTGGGAGATTTAGTTAGGGAAAACTATTTTTTTTCAATATACCTCATTAATTTAAGGAGATTAAAAACATTTAGCAGGAAATCAGCTTAAATAGGTTATAGCTGGGAAATTTGGTTTGGGTGGGGTTTTTTTGGTTGTGGGGGTTTTTTTGTTTGTGTTTTTTGATTTTTGGGGTGTTTTTAGCAGTGGGGAGATTTGGGGTGCTACAAGTGAAATTTCTGGAATCAGTGTCTGAGTTTTTTATTTTCTTCCTGTAGAACTTCTCAGTTCTCAATGGAGAAAACATTAGAGGCTCCTTTGTGGTAAGAAATGAAACAATATGAAAGAAGGCTGTCAGGTCTGGGCTCGATAAATGCAAGACAGATGGTAAGTGTGATTGGCACTGACAAGGTGTGAGCCGCCTTGTTTGCAGGTGCTGCTCCTGTCATCCATCACACTTTCACCTAATAGTGGGAGATGTCACTGTGATGTACTTAAATCCCCAACTGACTGATAAAGTGAAGCCAACAGGAAGAAGGGTTTGGGTGAGGGCATCGTACTGGGAGCAGTGTGACTTTAAGGTGTGCTAACACAGATAAAGAAGCATCAAACATTGCATGTGGAGATAACACACAGAGCGGTTTGCTGTGCACACGGTCTCCCTCATGCTGTTTGATCTGTGCAAGGATTTCTTGTTGTTTTATTAGGGCTAGGGGATTATACATCTTCCACCAATGTCTCCTCTGAGCTTGGGGCCAGGGACAGCCCTCACAGTGGGTCACTGCCCATCTGCCTCCTATTTCCTTGAGACTGGAACGGTTTCATGCTGCTGCTGTGGGACAGGGAAACCTGCCTGGAGAGTTCAGAGGCTGTTGTGATGTTCATGTCTGCTTTGGATGTCCATTTGTAAAGCCAGGCTTGTGCAAAATCTCATGCAAACTTTCTTCCTAGCCCTAATGAGTCCCAGCCACTGTGTGAAGCCACACAGCAGCAAAAGGTTATAGAAGTCACTTATCAGGTTTCCAACTGTCTGTCAGGAACCCCTCTGCCAGGTCTGGTTATTGTGATGAGCATCTCCATTCCAGTTTCTTGTATTTTTCTAATTATTCCTGATGAGTTTAGGAGCTGGATGTTGGGTTTGGTATGCTCTGCCTATATTCTTGTTGGTGCCCTGTTATGTCTAATTTCACATAAAACTGGCTGTTACTCTCATTTTACCTTAATCTTCATAGCCAAATATGTGGAGCATTCTTGTAAAAGAATTTGCTCAGTGAGCTTCCTTTCTGTTCCTCTAATGTTGTAGTAAAACATTAAATTCCATCCAAGTAAGAATTTTTTTTCTGTTTTCAAAAATACTTTTTAAAATAAAGGTAAAGTGCATTCAGGAATAAAAGACACTTCATGGGGTAAGTAACATCTTTGGTTTGAAATTACTGAAACACTTTTGCTTTTCACAATGTTGCAATAACATTTTTGTTAAGGGTAACAGTTATCCAGAATGACCACACACATGAAATGCTTCAGGCAATTTCAAAGCCTATGTTTGATCAAAGAAATGTAACCTTAGTTTCCTGTTTCTAATGGCAAATCTGAGCCCTTTTAGATTTTTAAATGTATTACTTAAAGAAAGAGATCTGAGGCAACCTTGTAACACCTGTGTAAACCCAGGGTATATTTTAATAAACTGTCCTGTTGCTTCATGAAATTCCATTTCTTCATGGATATTGAACTTCCAGAGATCTTTCTATGCCTGCAAAAATTCTAAATTCCACCTGTTTCTTATGTCCCCTTATTAAATACAGTGTGGGAGTGAATCCTCAGCTTCACTCTGCAAGGAACAGTGGCAAAAATCAAACAATAGCAATTGCAGTTTGAAACTGGGACTGTGCTGAACAAATCTCCTGTAGCTCTTCCCCATTGGCCATGTTGGGTATTGGAATCTCATCTCTTCAAGCATCCTGCATGCTGCCCAGAGATCCTCTGCCAACAAGCTCTTCTTCACCCAGATGGGCATGGGCTTTAACCTGGTACAGCGTGTGGTCCCAAAGCACCTTTTCCTCTGCTGACTCTGAAATACCCCCTGATCTGAGGGAGCTGGGGCCAGTCTTTCTGCAGCAAACCTCAAACAAAGAGGTTTCACACCAGTCTGCTTGCTCTGCTCCCTGGGGCACTGCTTCCTCTTCCTTCTCCTCCTGTTTCCACAGCATCCATCGCTTTTCAGACAGTTTTCTCTCTCTCTTTCTTGCTGCTGTGTGGCCAGCCATAAGGCAAGCTGCATCACTAGGATGTGTTCCTATTCTACATTCCTGCCACCACCACTGCTGGGAAAGATACCTTCATCTATTCTCCACAATAACTACTTTCAAACCAATGATCTGTATATTTTCTCCCTGAGCTTATTGATACAGTTTTATTCTTGTTACTATCTATCTGTTGTTCCTTTGTGCTTCCCAGCTTTGTCAGATGTTCTGTCTGATGCAACTGCCTTTCCTGTCCACAGAGAGGTTTCATTTTCTTTTGTTCCAAGAACACAATTGGTTCCTAGGCCTTCTAGGAAAATTTAATCAGATTATTTTTCTGATGAAAAATTCAACAGCACAACAAAAATTCAATTTTTGGTTTTAGAAAAAAACCACAACAACAAACCAGCTGAAAACGTAGATTCCTCCTTACCCCACAGCCCTTTCCCATCACTCTGTTGCCAATCAAAAGTCTGACATCTTTAGCTGAAAGCTGCTATATCCTGGACTTGTCAACAGCTTTTGACTCTACTTTCCCATGTTCAGCAAAGCCTTACCTCACAATAAAGCTATTCTTTTTGTAGAACAACCCTTCTAACCTCCTTGCCTTTCTGTTGTGAGGTGGTCGCACTGTGTCTCTGAGGCACTACCTCATTCTTGCCACTAGTGCAGCCAGACAGCTGTTCTGTGCAGGAGACTGTGCTGACCTGAGCACTCCTTTCTCCTCGAGTGAGTTCATGTGCCAGCAAGTTTCTCCCTCCTAGTCCTGCATGGAGCTCATCCTGCCATCGTGTTTACAGTCCTAAGTAGTATTTAATTTTACAGTGTCCTATCCTAAAGCCTCCTGTGAACCCAGTCTGCCTCATTAGCTGCCTCTCTTCCAGTGTAATTGCTTTGTACCTCTCTATCCTGTTTATGTTCCAGTGGCATTCCCCAACCTATTGCTCTGCAATGTGTTTCCCATACCTTTTCTTTTTCTGGCTGCCATATCAATACTCATTTCCCATGGTGTGGAAATCCCATGAGAATGTGGGGAAGTGGAGCTACAATTATGAAATCAATGTCTATGCTGGCTGAGCTATTGCTATTCCTTAGGATGGAGTTAAATAATAATAGCCTATGTTAGATACTCCATTGCACAAAATAATTGGATCAGAAGCAGATATAATCTGATCTAAATCTGTAACAGTTAATTTAAAATGATGGCACTAAACATCCTAAAGGCAATACTTCCTGTGTTGGCAGCTAGTGTTAAGACCTGCACACCCTGAGACAAGGCATGTAGCATCACTGCCCAAATGGATGAAACTCTTGAACACCTCATGTAGCATATACTCAGCTGTACCTTTAGGAGCTTCATTACTGAAACACAGGATTAGTGGTAAGTCCATGGGTATATACTCATTGCCCAATCCCTGGAGGTGTTCAAGGCCAGGTCGGATGGGGCCCTGGGGAACCTTGTGTAGATCCAGGCCTGGAGGTTGGTGACCCTGCCACAGGCAGGGTGGTTGGAGCTCTATGATCCTTGGAGTCCTATCCAACCCAGACCAGTCTGTGATTTAATAGCACTGAGTACAGAATTATGGTCATTGTAGAGTTTGTTTCAGTATTTTGATAGAAGCTGACCTATTTGGAGCCAGTGTCTAAATCTGGGTATTACTTTGTTTGCATTATTTATTTTTTGTTAAATGCTCTTTAAGCAAAACCTGTTATATTCTTGAGTTCTTCAAAAACCAAGGGAGTGATTCCTTCCATGTTCTAACAAGAACCGTGCAGTGGATTTGGTACCATACAAGCTGTACTGGGCAGAAATCCTCAGCCTGTGTAACTTGGTGTGTTTTGATGTGGTGAAGGCAGAAGATCTGGCTCACAAAATATTATGTAGCTACCTCAGTGGTTCTCTGTGACTTATCTATGTGTTCATTTATCTGTTGTAAGGAGAAAAAACATCTACATCTGTAGGGAAAGTTTGTTTTCCTACTCTAATTGTGGTTGTGTCATTCCTTTCTCAGTTGTGTCCTGGAAGCTTTGGTGCAACATGCTTTATAAAGGTTTATCAACAAAGAGATAGCTCTTCACAAATCCTTGGACCTAATACCTGAATGTTCTGAAGCATTTGGGTTTAAGGATTGTCTTTTTTGAGGAATTGCCTGTTTTAAGGATTCATTACTCAAGCTAACAGATTCTGAAAATGGCTTTAAATCATCTGGTGGCTTTTTCCTTGATTGTTTGCTTTGTTCATTATTTTATTGAAAGTATAGGATTGCTTGCCTCTGGCTCTTGAACTTTTAGAGTTCATGTATGAAGGCTTCTTTCCCCTCTGCAACTAGAAATGCTAATTGACTTTGATTTCAGTTACCGATGTAAAACTAAAGAAAAAGAATAAATTGTATGTTAAAATACCTTAAAATGTGCCTGTGATCTTGCTTTTCCAGAGACAGTAATTGCTTTGCCAGTCTGTAGGTTGAAACAATCTGTAAAACCTGAAAGGAAAATGTCAGTCGCCACCAGCTGAAGCAATTGTTTGTGGACAAATTCAAACCCAGGAGGGGAAAGTCAATTTTCAGCATTACTGCTGTAGTTCAGAGCAATGTTTAGCAAGGCCTTCCGCTGCTTAAATGGGAGGGGGTGGGAGGTGAGCTATAGGTATGTGCATTGCTAAGAGAGAAAGGAGCTGCAATGAAGAGAATAACCATCAAAGCTGCTGGAAGGAATAATAAAAAGTTGTAACAGGGTTTCAGCAAAAGCAGCTATTGTATTTGCCTCTTTCATATATCCTGGCTCCTTTTGACTAAAATACCTTCTTGTGATAATACTGTCTCTCCTCCAGCATCATTTCCACCCTTAACACAGGTGCTGGAGAAGCAGAAAGTAGCCCTTTTTTCCAAGTGTTGAAGCATTCAGATAAGTGCCGGATTCAGCACTACAGGAGCAATCCCCTGAGGGTCAAGGTGAGCTGGAGGGGAGGGAGAAGGAAGGAACAAAACTGGGATGCCCAACCTCCAGGCCAAACAGAGTCAGGGGATGCCATGCAGGGGATGGTTTTTCCAGTGCCCCTCTGGAAAGACTGTAACCAGTGCGATTTCTAGCGCTTTTCAGATTAATTTCAAAGAAGGTCTCTTCACAGGAGCTGTAGAAGCAGAAAGCAGGTAGCTTGAAAGGAATAATTTAGTTTGGGACAGCATACCATAGCACATGCTGACATATGTGCACTGGGTTTGTTGTGCACTTATAAATTCATGGAAGCAAAATGGGATGACCTGTGCAAATATCTATACACACTCTCTGGTCATGTTCCATGATTTGGAAATGGCACAAGGAGGAGTTGTGGCACACAAAATCTCAGGTTGCAAGAATCTAAGTTACTTGTGCTTTTGAATATGTATTTTTTTAGCATCAGATATTATACAGATATAGGCCTGATACAGAACTGGATGCATGAACAACTTTGTTTACTGAAGCATTCAATATTTTACTCCTTATTGCCTAAGGAGTTTTGTACTCTCTGGGATCTA
Organism: Zapornia atra; assembly: GCA_013400835.1. NCBI lineage: Eukaryota > Metazoa > Chordata > Aves > Gruiformes > Rallidae > Zapornia > Zapornia atra. The sequence goes on from VZTU01007404.1 coordinate 131,493, forward strand.
AACAGATGACACAGCTGATGTAGCTTGTGCTGCTAGAAATGCATCCAGGAAATCATTGAGCTGAACACAACTTGCTCCGGTGATCTGCAGGCTTTTGGGGACACTCAACACTCATGTACAGTGGGCCAAATTGGGAGCAGGGCTTCCTAGAGACTCGTCTGTCACCACAGAGTTGTTCAGCCTTTGCTGAAACATGGTAAAGAGACCAAACCCTAGGACTTCACATGTCTGTCATGACTGGGTGCTTCCTTTAGAACGTGCAGGATCCTGTAGACATTGGCAATTTTCCTCAATTTAGTGTCAGTTTTCCAGTGTATATTAATAATGAGGGAATAGGGGGAATTTCCTTCCCTGTATTATCCTAGCTTCTTGACCCTTTGGATAGAGGGAATACGTTAGCTTTCAGTTAAAAATTCTATTACCAGTTACCTGTGGAGAAATGCTTTATGTGTGGCTTTGAAATCTTGTAATAATCAGGTAGATAAACCAATTCAGAATACCTGAAAAAATATCATTGTTTAGGTGAACAGGTTAGACTTTCTTAATCATCTAGAGCTGGTGATACTATTCAGCTCTGAGGAAAGATGGGAAGAGCTGGCTGTTCAGTTCTTCTGGAATATGGACTCCAAATGTCAGTTCAGGAATGTTTTAAAATAGCAAGCAGCTCTCCACAGACTTGCAAATGAATAAATAAGCTGGCTGCATGGAAAGAATTGAAAGTGGAGAAGGAGGAGGGGAAAGAAGAAGGGCATTCCCCAAGATAAATTAACATCTGTGAAATAAGACACTTCTAAATGTATGCTAATGGCCTAAATGTTTCCATATTCAAATAAGTAATAAGTCCCGAGCTGGCAATATCATCCCCAAACATTCATTTACTAAGCGAAGGTTCCACTGGGATAGCAGAGGCACCATAATGAACTGACGTGGGCAGTAAGACATGATAATGCCTACTTCAGAGGGAATTACCACTTTCATAATGCAATTTACAACAAGAATTTAGTTGTTAGAAGGGTTTTTTTTTTTTCCCCTTCTTCATTATGACAGTGTAATTATGACTCTAGTGGCTCAGAATAATTTCAAGAGGAGTGAGTTACCAAAGCTTTTGTATGGAGCCTTCTCAGGCACTTTGAATGTGGGACTAAGTGCTGCTGCTTTGGTAAATAATAATCAAATGGAAGGTTCACATAGGACAGCAGCCTACTGACAGCCAATCTCATCCTCCTTTACTGTGTTCCACTTGTAATGTACTTAATGTGTTCTTTTTTGTTACTGGGTATTATTGCTTCTCCATTTGATTAAAAAAACCACCCCCACAAAACATCAAAAAGCATGATACCTGCTGTATTTCTGTCTAGTTCGACAACATCTGTTAACAAGCATCTCTGATACAGCACTGCCATTTACAGGCACTGATGGGCTGTATGGAACAGCCAGTGCCGCAGTCCTTATGGAGAACTGGAAGTGTAAGAAGGCTGAATGTGAGAGAACAAAACAAGGGTTTTCTTGAGACTTAGCGTGGTGCCCATTGCTGTAGAGTTAGTGAAACTGTGCTGTGTTATCCCAGCTGTGGTACTGGCCTCTTATGCAGCTGGAACAGAGGATAACAGCCTTACAGGTACCTCCAATAGAAACCGTGTGGGGTGTGTCAGGACTTGTTGTGGTAGAGCCATGTTACTTTGCTATAAATCCTGAGAACTGGGCAAAGAATTTCTTTCTCCAGGGCCTGCAGCTAACAGCACTGCCACCCAGTGTTTGTATGTGTCCAGCTGTGTAGAGTGGGTGACCTTCTAGATGTTTCAGCTGTGTAACCTGAAAATCTGTCATCAGTGTATAGGCTTCTACAGGTACCTGGTGCTTGCTGCTTGTTCTCTACTGGCAATTTAGAACAGACTTGAACTTTCCACAGGCATTCATCCATAACAGGTGTCTAGAAACCCCTTAGAATTTATTTCAAAACTACATGTAAATGCAGTGAAAGATGCTTCCAGTGGCTTCTCAAAGCTGTAAGCAATTTATTCTGCCATTGTCTAGTAGAAAGTCTTTCATTTTAGCCTTTCAACTTGAATGAGTGCATTTGAACGTGGATATAATCCTTCTGGATGTTTTGTACCCCCTCTAGTTGCATTCAGGCTTTTGTCTGTGTTTTTAGACCAGCCAGGTGCTGTTATGTACTGAGTGTTAGCAGAGTTTGTTTGGAATAACTGCTCCTGAATAGACTCAATGTTTGTTTGTTTGTTTGTTTTCCCCTGCAGTTGTCTTAGGGAAAGACTGTAAAACATGGCATTTGGCATATGTTGTGATGGTCTTGTAAGATAGAAACTTCCTGGGTGCAACAGGCTCTCTTGATTTCTCTTTCTGAGGTGCAGAGAGATTGACTGTATGTGTGTTTCTTAAAGCAGTAGTTACAAAGTCTTTTACAATTATGGCAAAGTCTTGACTTCATATTGTAGTATATCTGGCTTTTTCTAGAAGCTGAAGTGGATTTGCTGGAGTCTGGAAAGAGCTCAGCTAAAACAAAAGCTCTCTGCTCTGGTTGAGGCATTTTGTTCAAGCTTGAAATAAACAGCTTAAATGTAATGCATGCCCTTTCGTGCATCATTGGCACTGTCACAGTCTGAGGGTGATTGACATCTTCATGAAGAGGAAGAGGATTTGGTAATTCATTCATAGCACAAGCTTGTTCCTGATGGCGTATTTGTTTTTCCATAGGTGACTGCAGTACCATATGAAAGTCAGGTACCAGTAACTATGAAGCCCTGTCAGAAATGTCTCCTGATGGATCTGGATGTCACTTGAAAAAACACCCCTGTGTGTGTATGGAGCATATAATTCATTCATAGAGGTGCTGACAGGAAACTTTTAGGCTCTTTATTGTCAAATTAGAAGGTGCTTTTTGTGGGACCATAATGAATACACTGATCAATGTGCTAGGAGGCTTTCGAAGCTAGGAATGAATAGTACATGGTCACTGCATCTCTTCTATTGCTGAAAACTAAATAAATGCTAAGTCAAAAAATTAGTATCAGTGATAATAGATTAAAAAGGACTCACCTTTATCAAACTCATTTTATTGTTAGATTTCATAGTCTTTTAGAAAGACTCCATTTTGCAATCAGGTGAGCTGAAAACATGAAGCTAAATTGCCCGGCGTCATCAACAGACTGTTCCTTTTATGCAGCACTCAGGTGCCTTACAGCCTCCCTGTTTGGTATATTAAACACACTAGCAGGTTTTGAAGATAGGTCAGACAATACGTGGGGAATAGCTAGGAATTTTTTCTCCTTTTGTGATTTAATAGACTCTTCTGCTCTGTTTGCCCTCTAAGGGAACCAATGGATTTAATATCCAATTTCTCTCATCTGCCATCGGAATGCAAATGTGATGCCAGATGAATATACTTTCAAGAATACTTAACCTAATGGGCATGTAAAGCCTAGTAATTATCAGTTGTTTGTCTGCCCTCTTATATAATTGTTTTCACTAATAGGCACGTATCACAGACTGAGACGTCCTAGTATAGGCCAGTGACAGATTGCAGTGTGGCTTCTCTAGCTCTGACAGTGGAACCAAACAAAGACAGGAGATATGTTTCACCTCTTTCAGTATCCTGCGAATGCCACTTGGAATATGCTGCTTGGAATACATAACCGTGTTAATAACCAAAATCTAGTGTTTGATGCACCTCTGGTCTGACAACGTGTAAACAAGAAAAATAATACAGAAAAGTTCATTAGTGTCAAACTTGATAACAATGATAAAAGGCAAAAAAAGTGAAGAGAACAGCCACGAATGAGGCGTGAGCTGTCTGCTTCCCAAACTGCAAGAATAGTGGCTTGAGCTGGGAGTAACCACAACAGGTTGTATTACATTTCAGAGTAAATGTGTTCATTAGGAATGCCACTCTGGTGCCACCATTTTTTGACATTTTGTTTTTCTTCCATGAGCTGAAATGTTTCAGCAGAGCTCAGATGTGAACTGATAAGATGCTGTTATCGACTGTATGTATTATTAGAAAGTGAATTTGAACAATAAACTGCTTTCTCTTAGGGCTGTGGTCTCAAAAGCAAGGATAATGAGCTGTGCAGAAAGTGGGGCTTAGAAAAGTGAAGATTTCTTCCAAAAGCAGCCCGGTGCCTGGGGGATGCAGGGAGTCTTGGTTTATGTTTGGGGCTGGGCAGAGCTGGTTCCTACCCAGAACTGAACTGAGTTTCTGTCTTTTCCTCCTTGTGTTAGGTGTGGGTGGCGAGGGTGTTAGCATCGTGTCTGGCCTCACAGCCAGCTGGAAGGAGAAGCTGGAGCTCCTGCACAGCAGCTGGGGCCTGGGGATGCCCACCCACCGAAAAGCATTAGGGCTCCCGCTGCTCTCAGATCTGGCTGAAACCTGAGCACCAGCTTTCACTGTGTGTGACTGCTGAAAGATCACTGGTGATTTGGACCCGCTGATCTCTCCAGGTCCCTTCCAACCCCTATGATTCAGTGTTTGCAGTGGAAATGAGCTCTGCATTTGAGAGGTGCCTTGCTGCCACAGCACTGACATTTCACGTATTTACAACGCTGGGCTGTAACTTCTTTTCCAGTTGGACAAGTTGTGGTTTGGCCTATTCCCCAAGCAGTCCTTGCACTGCAGTGTTTTTCTTTTGCCTGGTCATATAATTTAGCATAATTAGGGCTGTATATGATATTCCAAAGCAGTTTAATGGATAATTTGCTTAAAAATATTTATAAATAAATTCCCCTCAAGACCTGTTTGCATCTTTAGGTGCCCAAGTTCTTAATGACAAACCAGGTGGTGCTATAACAGCAATGCTACTACTGAGAAGTCAGGTTTCCTCACCTTGAGCCCACATCCATGTGGGGATTAGGAAAAGAGAGGTTATTTTTGTAGGGGTTTCTGGGGACTGCAGTGTTGTACCTGAGGCAGTGTGACATTCAAAGAGGTGTGAAATTTTTTCCAGGGTTTGAAAATACAAAAGAAGTGTCACAGACATCACTGCGATTTGAGCCCTGGAAATGAATGGAAGTCCCATGGAGCGTTCCACGGGAGGGCAGGTGTGTCAGCCTCCCCAGCAGTGAATGGCTTTGGCAGGCATGTACTATGGGTTTGCAAGAGCTGCTGCAGGGAGGGCTGGTGGTTGAGGCTTCATGTCATTGTCTCTTTGCTATGCAGGGGGGTTGGGCAGAGGATTCATTTTTGTCAGCATCAAACAAGTACAAAAAAAGCAATTCTGAACAGTGTAGTTGGCTGGGTCTCAGAATTACTGGAGCACAGAGATTGGGGTAGAAATCCCAAATCCCTTTACTTAACTTCACAGATACCAGGAAGTTAATAGCTTCCTAGAGTTTAAGAATACAAGGTTACTTTGGCACCTGACATGCAGCTTTTCCATATGCTCTGAACAGTGGAACCATTTTAATTTTTTTTTTTTGAAAAGTACCCCAATAAGTGATCCAGTTTAATTTTAGGGTTTTTGGCAGTAACTTCTGGAACCAACATGAAGTGGCAGGAGGAATTATAAGCTCTAAATGTTTCGAGTTCTGTGCTCCAGGTATTTCTAATCATTGATAAGAGATGTGATTTGTTGAACCAAGCACTGGATCATGGGTTATTTTTTGCCTGATATGGAATTTACAGTCAAAGAAAGCCTTTGTGTAGATGATGCACTCAGAACAGAAGAAATAATGCTTTGATGAAGTTGATTTCAGCACAAAGTTCAGCAGGCACAAGCTGGGTGTTCAGAACCACCCATGGCGATGGAGGTACTGTTCCCACTCACTGCCAGAAAATACTGCAGCTCCTGGAGCAGTTGCCTGGTAAAAGGAGTGCATGAACCAGGGGGTTAGGTGTGCACCTCTCCTGTGCAGCTGGGGTAGCTGGACATGAAGAACTGCCAGCATAAACTGTATCTAACCTCAATACCGGGTGTGCATCGCTGAGGGTTTGGGATCTGGCTGGAGCATGCTGTGGTTCCTTCCCCATCACACACCTGGCTTTCCTTCTTTGCAGAAGCAGTCACAGGGGTGAGCGAGCCACTATATGTCTAGGTCTTGTCCCAGAAGAGATTCAAATGCAGATGAAGCACCCAGAAGTTGGAGCTTAAAAGCGCTCCCTGGTCCCTTGGTTTTGACACAGCTAGTGATGCCTATTGAAGTGCTGTAGAGCAATCAGGGTTGGAAAAAAGGGGTTTAGATTGCCTTCAGTGTGTCCTTTTGGTTGCTTTAGTCACCCCTGTGCAGAGCACTAGGTGCTGGGAGAGGCATCCTTAGGGGAGCAGAACCGTAGAATGTTTCGGGTTGGAAGGGACCTCAAAGATCATCTAGTTCTACCTACCTTTTTACAAGGAACTAGGATGTCTGAGTCAATAAATGTGACTTCCCCATCATTCCCTTCAAAGTTAGGGGCAGTAATGCTCATGGCTTTTTCAACTGAACAACCTAAAGTTGAAAATGGGTTGTTGTAGCTGTATTCTGTAAGTGATTAGCTCTCCCTAAATCTGTGTAGAAGCATATTACCAGTAACAAACCAGTTCCTATTAGAATACTCTTATTTATGACTGGCCAGCATACCCTTGTCTGTCATCACTTCACTCTTACAGTCTGTTTTCTAAATAAAATCATAACTTAACAATATGTTTGACAGAATTATGTAGCAGCTTTAGTGTGTTTATTTTTCACTCTGCTGTATACATCAGTCCACACTGTTTGAAAGCCTGTTCTTTATTACTGTTGTAAACTCAGCTGGGCCATTCATATCCTGTGGGTATCCAGTGAACAGCCGTTTAGATCCAGGTTTGTCCACTGGCAGAGTATGGGAGGCAGAATTCAAAATCCTTAAGAGATGCATTACCTTTCCTTCACAATGATTGTAGTTTAAAGGTTTGAGATCCACAGAAAATTGTTTCATGTACCTTATAGTATACTGTCTCTTTTTTTCCTCTTACTGGCAATTGTTATTTTATAGGACAAACCAAAAGCAAGTTGTTTAGATGTTGGACTTGTTTATATGCTGGCTAAGCCAAAGACAGAGGCTGGGTACAACACTCTATGATACAGTGATTTAATCTTTGAAGAATGTTATCAGCTGATTTGGGAATTAAAACCTGGCCAGCTGCCATACAATACTCAGCAAGCTACCACTAAATCTTTGTGGTTATTAGGGAAAGGTTGGCTTGAAGTAAAAAAAAAAAAAGATATAAACAGTGAAAGAAGACACTTTTTATGTATATATTACAATCTCAATAAAATGGGCTCCATTTCAGCTATATGTCAGAATTGCTATGTGGTTCTTTGAAGCTGATAACTGAAGTTATTAAGCCAAAAGAGCTGATTGTCTCAAATCTTAATACAGTCTCAGGAAGGGAAAAACGGTGTGGCTCCAAGGTAAAAAATGAGAGCTCGTTCTGTTCCAGTCACACATGCTTGGCAAGTGAAAGTCATTAGGGTAGAATTGCAGCAGGACTCAGAAAGGGATGTGGTGTGGGTTTGGCAACTAAAGGCATTTGGTTTAGATTATGGGTTTGGGGGTTTTGTTCTTCTTTTTAATTAATGCTTTCAGAGTGCTTTCCAACGCCTAAGTGACTTTGTAGTCTAGATCCTGTTGATCACTAATGATGCTGAGATCTACTGGTGGTTCAGAAGCTCCTGAAGTTGTCATATGGAAAAGTTAGATCTCAGGGTGGAGACTGTGCAGTTGGGAGTGGCTGTTTGAATAGTTGCTTTCTGGTTTTGAGTGTTGGCAACAAAGCACCATATTGGGTGTAAGCCTGACTATTCTGGTTGCCAGCAATTGTAGGACTCCATTCAGTGAAGAACATTACATATGTGTGTACACATATATCAGTGTTATCTTTTCAAAAATAATTTAGAAAAATGTGTGAACATGTAGTCTACTAAACAGAGGCAACTTGGGAAGTGTTATCAGCAATGACACTCTTTTTTGTAACTATATTCTGGGGGCTGCTGCAGTATAAACCTCAATAACAAATCTAAATGGGGATTGAGCTGATCAAATACGTTGCAGTAAGATAAGCTACATATCAGGTATCCTTGGAATCAGAAAACCCTTCTACTTACATGACAGAATTAGAATTATTCTTACAAAGATGTTATTTATCCTCTGATATTAATAAATATTTGGTTTCAAGCAGAAGACAAAACTGGGGTTTCTCTAGTGACAGGGAATTTAAAAATAGGTTTATAATGGGAAAGATTGAGTGAAATGATGATAATTCTAGAATAAGAATATGCTTATTCATAATATATGTTAGTGCCATCTCTTGTACGTTCCTTTGTGTATTGGCAATGTCCCCTGTCTTTTTATCTTATGTAAATTATGTACTACCTGGCACTCTAAAAAGTTGTACTTATTTTCAATAAACAGTAATTAGTAATTACATGGCAAAGCCCTATCTTTAATGGTCTGGTAACAATGCAGGAAAGATTGGGGAATAGCATTAAAGCAGGTTCTTTTCTCTGGAGTGCAAACTGGAGACAGCCTGTGAATATTTTCATGGAATACAAAAGGCTTAAAGGCTTAAAACCACCCTTTAGCTCTGAAGATATGGAACTGCCAGAGATGTTTTCCTGAAAAGGGGACTGCAGAAATGACAAGGATAGATTTGTGTGTTTAGGGGAGGAGATGAGGGTAGAAAAAGGAGGCAAAAGCAAATCAAAGGGCAAAATTTTTATTTAGATGAGTGAATTTTGGGAAGCTTTAGTACCTTAGGAAGGTTAATATAGACATGGTGTCTCTTAAGGTTTAAAAGATGAATGGTGCCTCCTGTTTCTGTGGGAAATTTAGAAGATGAATTATACACATCTGTTTTTGAGAAGATTTGTTAAACTTGTTCAGAAGCCTTAGTGATGTCCCAAATCTACTGGTGAAAATGTAGTACATTCTGGGAGCAACATGGCTTATTTTGAGATATATTATGGATGCTGCAAGTGTTCCCAACCTTGAATAAATCATTTCACATATTTTTAAGTACCTGCCTATGAATCTTGAAATGAGAAACAGACATAATAAATAATTTATTGGGCAAAACAGGAGCAAATATGTATATTGTACCCTTTGATTTCCAAACACATCTTGCTGAGCAATGCCACATCATTTAATACAGCATTGCAATATATTGCTGTTTCACTGATGTCTTAAAATAAACTCACATGCAATGAGGCTGAGCTATCCTCAGTGGCTGATGAAATCAATGGGCAGTTTTCTAGCAACAGCAGTATCAGCCTCATGAATAAAAGCCTTTTCCTGCTCTTCTGGTCCTAGACCTTGTTTTGCAAGGGGTTGCTGTCTCATTGCAGGCTAGCAGAGTTTTGAAGCAGCTCCAGCTTGTGTCAACAGCAACAGCCAAAATTTCTGAAGGGATTTCTGAGGAAGCCAGAGAGAAAGAAATGTTTGAGGGGTTCCTTGATTATAAGTAAATATATTTTTATTGGGTGGATTCTAAAAGCAAAAGACCAGAAAAGAGAGAGGGAAGAGTGTGGAATGGAGGTGGTGTGGAGAGCTCCTTAGGGATACAAGGGAGAACGATGCCTGCAGGTATCTGAGCTGGCAAGAGCACACAGACCCAGTAGTTTCCTGTGTTTAGGGAAATGGGATTTGTGTACTCCCTAGAACTCTACAAGGAACACATTACAGAATGTGAAGGTTGTCATAAAGCTTGAATAAATATTGTGGGTGCAGGGCTTCCATCTAACAGTGTTCTTCTGTGATCCTACCCATGAGAAGCTGAATTAGAGACACGTGTTGGCAAATGTGAACATCCATCCTGGCTGTCTCATTCTGGTGTGTGTTTCTGGAAGACAATCAGGATGGGAGTTTGAGGAAAAACAGTGACTGTGGAGCTTTTTTTTTATTGAGAAAAGTAGTATTTCTAGATTTTGAACACCAGAGCACTGTAGTCCAGCTTGACTGACCACTCATAGTCCATTGAGCATGTGATGGGAGGAGAGACCTGCCAGTAACTAGTCTCTTGATTTCTGGTACATGACCTCACCCAAACCTTCTCTGGCAGTTGCTTTGCACAGGATAGTACTGATGATGTTTTCCCCCCTCCCCAGTCATTCTGTAAGCATTCCTTTCAGAGAGGCAGTACAGAGGTGTTCCTCCTCTTAGAGCCTTGCCAGCACCCAGCTTTATGTCACTGTGATAGACCCTTGCTTGGCATAGCATTGGGGGATGGTGATGGGATCCCACTTTCTCTATTTCTCTCCTGAAAGTGAGTAATGGTATTATAGAAACATGGTATGCTGAGGATAGAGCTCATTTTCTCCACTCCTTCAGTTCAAGTTGAGGGAAGATGCTCTGCTATGATGCCAATAAAGCAATGGCCTGAGTGTGGGGTAGAGTGTGGTTCCAGGAGAAAAGCCTGTGTGTGTGAGTCAAAAGGAAGCCCACCTAGCTCTTAAACACCTAAGGCTGATGACTTTTCTTTCCATTATTGTTGTCAAGATGAAACTTCATTTTTGGCCTTCAGAAGTAGAATATCCTGATAGGACTTCTTTACTTTCAAAGTGACCTCAGAGAACGTGAATCTGGTAAGAGAGAAACAATTCCAATATCTGGCTTGAATTAATTCTGAACCAACTTATACCCAATTTCATTCAAATCAGAGAGTGCAGATGAGAGCTGGCAATTTACATAGGCATAGCAATTTGTAGAGGGGGTGCAGCAGAGCTTTTTAGAATCCAGAGGAGTGCACATACTCGATCCCTGAGCATGAGTCAAATCCAGGAAATTCTGAATTCTTAGTTCTTTCCTTGTCTGTCTCTTGTTTGCTCAAGTCCAATTATTAAGAACTAAAAATATATTATTGTATCATAGGGCAAATAGGTATGGTTTTCAGCAGTACTGGGAAATTAATGAACACTTCAAAATGTAAATCTGCCATATTACTGTATTATCATTAGTCTGAGTATCTATTGCAAATAACTCTTTGAAGACCAGGTGTCTTTTTAACTGTAAATGGGATGAATATGGTTTATTGCAGTAATGGGCTAAAATTTTATTTTAAATTGGATTCTGTTTCTTTAAATGATATTTTGCTATGAATTTCTGTTTTGTCTGATGTTTCATTTAGTCATCTTTAGTTTTTACCAGGTAATAGCCTTTTCCTGCATCAACAACCTCAGTAGCATTTAGCTTGTATTTTAATTAATCCCTTGTTCAGAGCACATCTCAAGACAGTGTTATGGCACTCACCAGTCAATGCATAACCAAATATGATAATACCTCTGATACACAGTATCACAACTGAGTGACCCAGTTTCCAAATTTCAGTCTAACTTTTCTCTGCTTCAAGGACAAAGTTAATGAACATTTGACACCAGATAATTCATTCTAAGTGTATATACCAGAGCTACTGCCTACCTAATACAAGTAGGATTTGTAAGAGCTCTACCTGGTATTTGACTCTCTAGTGCTGTTCATGGCTTTTCTTCCCTTCAGTGTTGGGTATTTTTGTTGTTTTGGGGATTATTTTTCTGGCCAGGTGGAGTGAAAGTTAATTAGTGTACCCTCCTGCACTGTTGCAGAACATACATATGTATAGTGATAGCTCTGTCAGAGGCTCCTAGAGGGAAGGTTTCAAATTAGCCTTCAGAAGGATCTGTCAGATTAATTTTTTTCTCTTTTTTTAGTGTATACCATTTTAGTAAACCTCCTCCAGCAGTCACTCCCTGACTCCCAGGCAGGTATTTTTGGAAGAGGAAAACTTCTTTATTTAACAAAACCTTGGGGCTGATTTATTGCCCCTTGTACCTACTGTTCTACTCCTCCTCTGGAAACACACTACGTGGCTGCTCTGTGCAGGGAATTTTGCTTATGCCAGGTCTTGCATGAGGGACCTAGTGTGCTGATGATGGCTGGTGTCCCAGCTGATACCAACACTTGTTTTTTGACATTTGAGCAAGGAACTTCCAAGATAAAGATGATGAGGTGTCAGGGCTCTGTGCAGCCTCTCCACGGGAGTCCACTGAGGCTCCCCATGGATTTGGCACAGAGTTGGACAAGTTATGTATAGAGATTAGTGGGTTTGTGCCCTGTTATGACAAGCAGCTCTTGATAATGACTGCAATATTAGCAAATAGTGATTCCTAAAACACAATAGGAGGTTTTTGTCATTGAATGTAGCCAAGTTACAAGCTTTGCCATGAATTTTATACAATCCTAAAGGACTGTAATCCTTATGACAGGTTTGTGACTGAGTTTGCTAAAATATTTATCCCTGGCATCTTTTTTTTTTTTAATATATTTCTTTCCTGTCACTTGAGTGAAAGCAATGCATCAGCAGAAAAATAGAGATTTTTCATCAATCTGTTATCAGCAGTCAGCACTTCAGGCGACAGGAAAGGTAGTTCTTTTACCTAATATATATTATATTGGGTTTTTCCCATTTCCTGACTGAAAAAGACAGTTCCAAGGGAACCTCTGTAGCCACAGAGAGAAGACCGACACTTGCCTTTTTCTTTGTACCCCAGTCTGTACTGCAACATCTTTATTCCACCCGCCCCACGTTGACCTTCTGCAACTCTGCATCGTCACCTTGAAGTCCCCAGTCTCAGGACTCTTTCTGCAGGCCCCACTACAGCACAGTGACAAAGAGTAGATTTGAATACCTAAATCAGTTGTCACTCCCTCCTCCCCGACCCTTTGGCATGCAGGGGTTTTTCATGGCTCGATGGTGCTCTTTGCTTGCAGCACGTGTGTCGTGTCATCACCAGTTTTCTCCCAGTAGGACCCGTGATGACAGGGGCCGTTGTTTAATTAGTCTCTCTCACAACTGCCTCGAGTGGCGCAGGCAGTTGTTCAAAGGGATACGCAGGAGAGCGTGATGCACGCAGAGCTACCTTTATTGTGGCCTGGAAATAGGTCTTCAAAGAAAACTTTCTATATAAAGAATCAGTGTGCAAAGTGGCTCATGAAGTGCTAATTTCAAGGCAGCTGAATGAACTGTGGGCAGAATTCTTCATTGTTTATCGATTCGTCAGTTACCTCACTGCAATTTGGGAGTAAAACGGTGACTTTTGGAATGATAGCACTGTGTGCACGTTTTGTGCAGGAGAAAGTCCAGCTACAGCTGAAAGAGATGTTCTTTATCAAACAGATGGCTGCCTTACCTCTGCTTTAAACTGATTTAGAAACCAAAAAACCCTGAAACAGTCTAAAATGTGAGAGTGGTATCTGTGACTTCACTTTTCACTGTTTGCCTAGAAATGCTTTGATCTAAAAGCCAAATGGGAATGGGTCAGCTCTGTTTTTTGCACTAGGAAGTTTCAGAGTACTGTGTTGTACCAGGGATCCCATGGATGAGGGTACTTTCCTCTCAAATCAGCACGGCTCCCTTGCCCTGTTGTCATCTGTGGGGCTTCTATTCTGAGTCTCAAATAAGTATAAATCTGGTGTTAACTTCTGTCTGTTGTGTTGCAAAGCTCAGTTAGGTTTTCCAGGTTTTTCAGTCTTGTGAATTTAAACCCAGTTATCAAAATACCAACACGTGTTATGTTCTGCCAACCTCAGTTGCCTGTGATGTTTCAGTGGGTCACAGAGGTAGGTTGTGGCTTCTACAGCGACTTCCATGGGAACAGAACATAAAGGATGTCTCAAAGCAGTTAGTACACAGACAAAACTTCAATCAGGACCACGGCTCAGCAAGTGGGGGTTGAGGTATTCAGAGACCTGTGTGGCTACTGGCATCTTACTTGGAGAAGTGCCTTTTTTAAAAGGGTAATGTTCAGTCAGCTCCAGGTTTTGCTAACAGATTTTTTTTACTCTTTACCATGTCATTTGGCATATGAACATTAATGTTCAGTTTGCATCCGAAGCGTTCTTTCAGAGTGAGTGTCTTACTTGTTCTTACCTACTGAGCTTTGATCCATAACACAGAGCAGTTGTGCAGTGTGCCAGCTAGATTCTTTTCCAGTTAAGCTAAACCAGAAGATGTGGTCACCAAATGCACTTCATCAGCTGAAGGAACATCAAACCGCACAACAGGACAGCAGTAGGTACAGCCACTGAATCTCCTATCACACAGGCATGGGCTCCTCAGTATCGTTTCACTGTATAGTCTCCTGTTGCACTACAGACAGCTCTCTAAGACTCCCTTACAACCCCTGACAGTGAAAGCAGAGCACAGCATGTGTTGAGGGAAAGGGGTGAATTATATTGGTGATCAAGTCTGCAGGAAGCCCTGCTGGGTCTCATTGTGCTTGAGGGTTGCAGCAGCCCCGCACCAGAAAGGCAAGTGGCTTGAGTTTGGGTCTACCTCAGCACTAACAGTGATCTGGGGTGTACCTGGAGTGTGTGGCAGCTCCTCGCTGGTCTCCAGATCCAGGCTTGGAGGGGACAGTTCACAGTCCAGGTTTGCTTCAGTGCACAGCTAGAAGACAGCTGCATGTGGCTGAAACAGAGAATCTTTCTTGAAGATTAATTTTGACCACAAGTCGACCAAAACTGCCAACCCCCCCCAAACAGGTTTGAATTTGTGAGGGCACATCTGCTTGGCAAGAGGACAGGAGTGAGTTGACAGAGACAAAGCTAAGCAAACAGGTGCTGGGATTTCACTGTCTCTGAACAATGCCTTAATCCCTGGGCAGACTAGTAATTTCCATTTTACTACAACCCCCTGTGTTTCCCATGCTGAATGGTAGCACTATGCTGTGTTGGAAAATCCTTACTAACAGGAGCACGGGAATTCCTGAAACTGTAGCTCGCATTTCCTGAGGCTTAAAGAACGAAGGAAAGTCAATGGCTGATAAACTTCCACTTTATTTTCCTGGGCTCCCTTTGTGTAATGTTTCTCTATCCATCATGGTTTCTTCAGCCTCCACGTATTCCATCACTCTTGACACTTTAGCCATTTCACCCATGTTATTGATGTTTTGGTTGCCTGACTAAACAGCTCATATTTCATGGAATCATAGAATGGCATGGGTTGGAAGGGACCCCAAAGGTCATAGAGCTCCAACCCCCCTGCCACAGGCAGGGCCACCAGCCTCCAGGCCTGGAGCTACACAAGATTGCTCAGGGCCCCATCCAACCTGGCCTTGAACACCTCTAGGGACAGGGCATCCACCACCTCCCTGGGCAGCCTGTTCCAGCCCCTCACCACCCTCTCTGTAAAGAACTTCCCCCTAATATCTAATCTAAACCTTCCTTTCTTTAGCTTTAATCCATTCTCCCTTGTCCTGCCATTATCTACCCTTTTAAAAAGCTGATTCCTGTCCTGTTCCTTTGCTCCCTTCAGGTACTGGAAGGCTGCAATGAGGTCTCCCCGCAGCCTTCTCTTCTCCAGGCTGAACCAGCCCAACTCCCTCAGCCTCTCTTCATAGGGGAGATACTCCAGCCCTCTAATCATCTTTGTGGCCTCCTTTGAACCCTTTCCAACAGTTCTACATCTTTACATTCTTAGCAGATTTTGTCCTACCAGCTGGCAGCCAGGGGTACAACCTTTTTTCCTTCCAAGAACAACTGTTTAGTGGTCGCTTCTGCCTGGAGAAGTTTAAAACGTGGCAAATGATTTGGAGCGTTAACATTTTTTGGCTGATTGCTACTGGGCTTTTGCTGTGGAAATAAAAAATGTCAGTCATTGCTACAGGTAAGGTTTCTGCCTGTCAGCTCCCTACAACTTTTTAAACTCTGTTTTCAAAAGAGCAATCTGCTTCCAAAAATTGTGACACATTAAACCTGGTGTCTAAAGCAATAATGCTTTAAATAAACTAAAAAAAAATGTATGTGCACTATAATTCTTCTCAACCCATGTTTTAAGTTCCCATATTCTGTTTTATGATATTTAACTTTGCCCACAGATAGATGGGGACATTAGGGGGTTCTCACAACTAGAATTCCTCAGTGGGCTTGTTAGAACTCGCTGCGATGAGAGGTCTCTAACTCCACATCTTTCTTCTATTAAAATGCACAAAACAGGCTGAGGAAATGCGTGAAATCTGAGGCTGAAAGGAGGTGTAATTATTAATTTTTCAGGATTTATGTGTGGAGAGGATTACCAGCTGCCTTTGTGTGCCTGCAAAATACCTCTGTCTTGGAGAGCAATCCACAAGGAGGTTTTCATGTAATTCCAAGTGATCTCTGCTTCCTCTGCTTGGATCAGCCAAGGCCTCTTCTGTGGCTCTTCCAGCGTTAAAGTCGTGGCTGTAACGGTGCTCTGATGTGCACTGGAGTTAGCCACTGCAGTTGGATACAGACAATGTTGCTTGTACTCTATTAAGGACACAGAATAATTTTGGGCTGTGTCAGTGTTGTACTAATTGAACTCCCTTCTGCATCAGCGGCTTCACTGGGCTGTTAGGGTTTGCCTGCAGCAGAACTCCTCGCTGTTATTTAGCCATTGTTGCTTTAGTAGCCACTCGTGCAGATGACAGAAAGGTGGTTAAATGTGTCCGTACAGATGTATAGTGTGCAGCCTGGGATTTTATATATATAACAAAAATTC
Organism: Zapornia atra; assembly: GCA_013400835.1. Taxonomy (NCBI): domain Eukaryota; kingdom Metazoa; phylum Chordata; class Aves; order Gruiformes; family Rallidae; genus Zapornia; species Zapornia atra. Next base: position 147,953 of record VZTU01007404.1, read on the forward strand.
CTATTCAAGTTGCTTAGTGAATATCTATTTTATGCCTGTAGCAACTCTTTGGAGCAATGCAGGCTTTTTTCCTGAATCTGAACCCTTTATTTATTTCATGTTTTCTTTACTGTAGACCTGATCCTGTAAACTTTGAGTAATGTCATTAGGACTCAGTGGAATCGCTCCTGTGAGGGAGGGAACACACCTTTATGAAAAAGGCTTTCCAGGCTCAGGGGTTTTCCAGAGAAGATTGTTAATCTGCTGCTTTTCTGTCTGTTTGATGCTGTTCTAGGAACATCTGACAGATATGTCATTGAATGAAGGTCAAACGCAGGACATAGGGATCCATGGATCTTTTGAAAAAATTTTTGGACAAGTTAATATAAGGGTACAGTGTGCTGTAGATTGTCCTGTATTACCTCCTGGCGTGGGGCTGCATATAGGCAGTGGATGAGACAATTCCTGTATAAGAGAACCAAGTATTCCCCGTTTTCTGTGATGTCCAGAAAATGATTTTATCTGCAGCTGTGAGAAGTTGCTAGGGAACAGTGCTAACTCATTTTCACTGATCGGTCTTCGTTAGCACTTGTCGAGGTAATCTCTTGTTGCTCAGCAATGCTGCTGTTGCTTTTTGCATTAGGATGTGATTTGGAAATACCTCAGAACTGTCCTGCTTATGAACTTGGAAAGAAAGAAGCTTTTGGTTTTTTTTAGATCCCCTCCAAGCACCAACCTTTCACCAGGAGTGCCATGAGTTTCAAGGCGTCACTGTGACGAACTGAAAGGGCAGATGAGTGTCAAGCACTGTGGCTGCAGGAGGTGAGCCCTCACTGAGAGCAGCGCTAGGCTTGCGAGCATGCGTGCAGTTGAGTCTCTCCAGGAGAGGACAGGAATGCTTTTGGAGAGCCTTTTGAGATAAACTGCTGTGGTGGTGCTAATATATTTTAGCCTCAGCCTTGAAATTTGCTTCGAGGTGCACGCTCTCCTTCACTGAACATCAGACAACTAGCAGAGTGAAGGGACTCTGGGCAGTAGCTGTCGATCTGCTTGATAATTCTCCTGGGTAAGTCAAAATGCTTCTACCTTGGATTGTAAGCATCCAAGTGTGCTAAAAAGGTGATGCAAGTCTTGCAAAAAAGTGATTCCCAAGCTCATAGCTCTGGAGTAGTATCTACATCCCTCAACACTTGTGTCTTATTGTATGACTTCCAAAGAAAGGGGTCCTGCATGAGACACTGCTTTGCAGATAAAGCCAAAGAGGTACTCTTTTCAACCCAGTTGCTTCCTGGTGTATATAAAGAATATGTAGCTCTGTTCCTATTTCTGCAGCTGTTTGTACTCATCCTGCACGGTCCATCAGCTGCCCTTTTTTTCACTGTGCTCCTGGTGTTCTCAGCATATATAACTGAATCCAGAAGAATTCCTCCACTTTCTGCTTGCCCACTCAGCATAAAAATATATGTACCCATACATAAAAACACGCGTATAAACATCTCTACAGCACTTAAAAAATGTGTTATACCCTGTTTTACTCCACTTGCAATGGCTGAGTAATCCTTCATTTGCACTCCTCTTGTAGTCTGGATGGATCTCTGGGGGTAGCTTACAACCAACTTCACTCACATGCTTGTTGTGGTATGGCTGCCGTTCCCTACCAGCTTTTTCACCTGTGAAATGGCACTCTGGTTTTGCTGCACATAGAATCCAGTATTGTGCTTTGGTTTTCCTATTCATTCTTAAATCTAAGTGTAATTTTAAAAATTGTTGGTTGCCCAGGATGTGTGCTGTTAGCAGCTTCGCTGATATTTGGTCAGGAAAGGAAGGGATGCACTGCATTGTCATCTTTTTACAAGCAGTTTAGAAAGATGTATTTCAGCCCTGACTTTATGCTTTTGCATTTATTTTAGAAAGAGTAGTTGGAAACAGTCCACAGGGCTCCCAACCACTTTAAATCAGCAGGCAGCACTATTTATCTTTGTCTTTCGTTTCTGTAAACAAACACCTTCCTTCATACCCTTGAATACATAAATATTTTGTTTTGTTTAGTATTGTTGCTCATTATTGCCCAATTATCTATTCCTGCAGGAAAAAGTGCCATTGGGCTTGGAGAGGTGACAGTAAGTCAGTGTTACTTCATAAAATACGCCACTGCATATGCTGAGTAGTTTGGGGTAAAAAGGGATCACGGATTACCTCCTCCCCTTGACCTCTATCAACCTTAAGATACTCTCTCCTCTTTGTTCTGATTTTGGCTGAAGTAGAGTTAATTTTCTTTCTGATAGCTGGCATAGTGGTGTGTTTTGGATGTAGTATGAGAACACTTCTTAATAACACTGATATTTTTAGTTGTTTCTGGGGAGTTTTAGTGTCTAAACCCAGTCGAGGTCTTTCCAGCTCCCCAGGCCCTGCCAGGTGCAGAAGAAGCTGGGAGAGCACAGCCAGGATGGCTGACCCAGCCTGGCCAAGGGGATATTCCCAGCCATGAACCTCATGCTCTGGATAGAACTGGGGCAGCCAGCTGGGAGGTGGGAGCACTGCTGGGAAACACACTGGGCAGTAGCCTGTTGTTTTTCTCCTTCTGCATGTGTTGAGCAATTGCATTTGTGTATCACTTGTTTCATTATTTGCTATTACTTTCTTCCTTTGCCATCCTATTAAACTGTCTTTATCTCAATGCACAAGTTTTTTCTCTATTCTCCTCCCCATCCCCTTGAGGGGAGAGGGATGAGCAGGTGGCTGCAGGGTGCTTGGTTACCAACCTGGGGTTAGATCATGACACTCTTAAGCATCTCTGTGCTTGTGTCATAATTCTTACTGAGATATGTCTATGGGTAAGAGCACCAGCTTGTCCCTGAACAGGGTAACACCTCCTCAGAACATCGCAAAGAGACACTGCCGGTTCCAACGGTGGTGCCTTATTATTGTATTACCAAGATTTTGCCTGCTATTCTTGCCAGCATACATTTCTGCAGCACCACTTCAGGTTACAAGGCTGCTGGTTTCCTTTCTCAGTGCTTCGCTGTTTACTTGACATCACGTAGAGGCCACAAGATGAAATTAGCAGAAGGCCGCAGCAGCCAGGCTGCTGCTGACACAGGCATGAGGTTCATGAAAAAACATTTTCTGACTTTTCCTTCACGTTGGGAGTCCCAGGGTGACTGCTGCTGCACCCCGGGGAGGTGCAGTGCTGTTCTTATTACTCAGCTCCCAAAGTTCGCTCCCTGAGAGCTCAGGTCTTTCTAAAACCGAACAGAGCGAGTTCTGTAGGCCGTGGGGGTTCTGGGCACCGCTGTGGGTCGGGCCCTCTCAGGGCTTGTTTAGTCATAGAGGTCAGAGCTACAAACTCTGTGTTTGTTTCTGCTTTTCTGATTTGTATGCGCTCTTTCCTCTTAATTCTCCACACACTTGTGTATTTTCTACCTTGCAGAAGGTGTTTTTAATAAGGACTTTCTTTTTGAAAGCAGCAGGAATAAAATGTAAATCTGTGTAATGTGTGCCCATGTGTATATTGTGTGTGAATATATATATATACACAAGCAATTGTATGCTTGCACATAAACTGTAAGCACAATAGGCAATTTTGTCAAGTCCAAGAGATACAAATTATAAAGAGATCTATTTTATTTAACTCCTGGTATATACAATTCAACTTCTGAAGCCTAAATAGGTCTTGTGCTCTTTCGCTAATTAAATTTTGTTATAAATTCACCTGGGCTGTATTTTTGTAATATCTCCATTTGAATGAGGGTGGTTCAGTGTCTGGGTGGAATGGTTTTTCCTCATGAAATGTTAATTAGATGGAGAACATGTTATGCTTTGGAAAAGCTGCATTGCAAACCCATAGATAAACAGATTGATTTAATTTTAATCTGCTTTCATGGTGATGCATAATGATAACTGGTTTCTGTCTCACAGGGCTGAAAACCACAGACCTTAATAAGAGTTTGTGGGTATATTATACAGCTTTAAATAGCTTATGTTGTGCTAGACCGCTCTCCATAAATTATTCTAGCTCCATCAGTATCTCAGGGACTCCCGATTCTCTTCTGCTGTGGATTTTCAATCAATGAAACTATTAGTGTAATCTGAAGAAACTTTGAGGCATCTTCTCCAAAAAACAACTGACAACACTGGTTTGTACACGAAGTATTCAATGGGGAAAACAAACATAAAAAGCCTTGCAGAAGCCAGCTCTGTGCATTAAATCCTGGCATCCAAATCCTACCTTTTATAAGTCATGCCAAAATTGATTATGAAATTAAAAGACAGCCATTCAGATGGTTAGTATGAAGTGTTTTACTACATGACCTAATTGCTGTTGCACAGAGAAAGCTGCAATTTTGCTCTAAAATGGTTTGTATAAATGGGCCCTTCTCCAATACAGTTCCTTCTATTCAAACAGTTTTAACTATGAAGACTTAATCCTGATGGGGAAAACATGTATATATATATTTTTTTTTAATGCCCTTTATTTCTCCAGGGGTTTGTGATAGATACAAATCCAGAAAGCCTTTGTATCCATGTTTTTCTTCCAATCACTCCAAATAAGCCTTCAGTCTAACAAACACAAGCCTATTTTTTTCAACAGCAGACACTTTTTTTTTGACTGATGTTCAAAGAGATGAATGTCAAGCTCAAATTCACGCTTATATTAGCTTCAGCCCTAAAAAGCATTGAGACTGCAGAGGGGGACAAAAGAAGAGTATGACCTTAAAGGATATATATTTTTATATATATATTTATATTATTTATATGTATGAAGTATATATATTTATATATACATTACCCTAATGTACATACAATTGGGAGTGGAAACTGGGTACACAAATTCCACCCAGTCCTCCTTGCGCCATGGAGTGGTTAACTTGATCAGGTCTGTTATGTAAGAAATATGCCTGGAAAAGTCTTTAGAAGTCAATAGATAAAAAGGCTTTTGCAAAGCAAAGTGACTGGGACACTTAGGCTAGAAATGTTTCCTCTAGTTCCTTCCTCATTTGCTACAAGACCCATCATAGTCTCAGAAGTCCCAGCACTAGCTGAGATGGAAGAAGTGATAGCTTCCGATACCAAGAAGCTCTAATTTAATGAGGACTTCTCAAATGGTTGGAGAGTCTGGCCCATGTATGGATTTTTAGGGAGACTGGAAAGACAAGGGGGTCTGCTGTCCACTGCACTACCTCTGGCGTTCCCTGGGAAGCTCAGCTCCATGCTGCACCCTCTTTTAGTTTGGGTTAGGTCTGGTGTGCTCACTGACGTATTTAATTCTCATTCCAGCGCTATTCATTAGCTTACTAGCTTTTCTGGCGGTCACAGTTCCACGTATTGTCTTTAATTTTGGTACTCCAAAATCAAAATGAAGTCTTCCCTGAAGTAAAGGCAGAAAGATCCCTGCTGTTTTTCTGTGTTTTAACACAACTGATGTTTGAACACGATTCTTTGAGCACTGCGAGCTGCGGGTGCAGCAGGTGCAGCGTAAGGCAAGAACAGGGTCCCTGCCATGTAATCAGGCAGCACGTTGGGTTTGTTTCACTTCGTTCTAGATCATCTCTCTGAACTTGTAGAGAGTAATGAAATAAAAACATTGGCAGTAGCCTGGAGGATGATGGTAGGAAGGAACACGTATTCCTTTTTCCATGCTTGAAAAGAGAACAGAACAGGTCCTGGAATTGCTCTGTAGAATCAAGCCTCTGGGAGGGGATGGATGTTGTTTGCAGGAGGTGAAACATCAGGATGCAAATGTCAGGATGATGTGTTCTGGTATCAAAATAATACAGACTTGATGTCTCCACCTCCAGCAGCTGTAATTTGTTATTGGATCAAGAGGTGATGTCATTGGAAAGAGCCTGCAGAAAGAGAACCCCTGGCATAGTCATCAGCAAAAATGGGCTCTGGGCGATGACAGATACTGGGTATTTACAGGTTAGGACTGTGAACACTTTCAGGGTTTCTTTCAGAGTATTTTGCTATCTTAGATCAGTGCATTAGACTATCTAGTGAGTGGAAATGGAGCCAATTCCTTTGTCATATGACATGAAGGGCTCTGATCAGGTCTGTTTGCACTCACACTTTGCTTGTCTTTGGTTTCAAATGGACTAGGTGGAGGAAGAGCCTCACCAACACCTGTTATCACAGCCCAAAGGTGGTGAGTATCAGTGAAGGGAAGACTGCCATCCCATACAGTCAAACACTGCTTTGGTCTCTCTGCATTGCTGGGTTAAGATTAGACTCTGGGCAAGAAAAAACAGTGAACAGTAAATAGAAACCCCCTCAAGCTATTTCTGAAGTGCTTTGGGGACATATGGAGACAAGGCACTTTGGGAGCCATGTCTGTTAGGTGCCAAGAAGCTCTCAAAAACGTACCACTCTGCACACAATTTGTCTGCTCCCTGTCGCCACTGGTAACAAGAAGATAACCAGTGGTAGCACCTGTGTTAACAGCATCCCTTTTCTTCTCATTCCTTTGATGTTGAAAGTAGCTGGCTTTCTCACAAGGAGCATGAAAGGTTCCCACAGATCTTTGCCCTGAGCGCTCAGAGTAATAGAAAACCAGATTCAATGTCATGGCTCTAAACCAGCTGTATTTAGAGCTGTTTAGGGGTTAGATTCCCTGTTTGCTTGCACTTTGTTTTGGAAAGAGGAGGGTTGTGTGGTATTTGTATGCTGCATGTGGGATGGCATCAGGAGTAAAATGTGGAGGTGGGAGTCCTGCCCGTGGCAGCGTATCAGCAGTGTGGAGTGCTCCTTGCTTTTCATCCCCTCACATCTTGGGGGTGAATCTGCACAGAGTGCTCTCTCTTTCCCTTCCCCGCGGTGCTTCAAACCAGACACTTTGTTGACATTGTACCATGGCACTTAGCAAGCACACTGCTGTAATGCTGTTATTTTTCACCAGCCAACTGTTCCACTTTATACAACACTTAAGTAACAATTTCACAGCCATTACCAGCCTGCAGTAATGACATGGGCTGAAAGCTAAGCGCTAACTGGTTGTAAACCGCAAAAAACTGGGAGATGCTAAAGTAGACAGTTTGATAAATGAGAAAGGACATTGCCTGCATTTTAATTGGTCCAGTTGAAGCCTCTTTTATCACTAGAGTAAACATAGTGTTTAGTGGGTCATGAGATACAATTGGGAATCACTATCCTTACGCACTTAGGAAATATATTTCCTTCATTTCAGGTGTGATGCATTGATTCTGGGAGTTCCTTCTATGCTTTTTGTTGAGGTTTTTTTTTTTTCCTTTTTCCCTTTCCTTGATTTGTGCCCTGTCAGCATTGATGGGTTTTCAGGGATTGAGGACTCCCAAGGGCTTTGTTTGCCATGATTGATTTGGTGCAAGGGGTGAGCTACTTAAGAATCTCAGTAACTGATGCGATGCACTGTGAGCAGTGATCCAGAGGTAAATAACAGCTTGTAGAAACACCTATGAAACCGTTCAGTTGGATAGGCTCCTTGTTTGAAAAAAACACAACTCAAAACCACCCATGATCAAAATGTTTAATAAGTCTTTTCTTTTCTCCTCCTCTTTTCCAAAGTGGAACCTGGCCCAAAGTGATGGGCACAAATTCCTCGACCAGCTTGACTTGCTGCTGCCCAGCCACAGTGTTTTAAAGCAAATGTACAATTTGAGTATTTAGCCTGGTAGCTGTGAGCAAAGCTTTGTCACACGCCTCTTTGCATATTGCAATTGAGAAATCTTAGTAGGCTGAACTGTGGCTGAACTGGGAGCCTGTCTCATGTGTGCTCTCGAGAGCAGCTGAAGGGTCAAAGCTCCAGCTTGCCCTGTGACAGCCAGGCAATTCAATAAAACAGATTTGCAAGAAAGTAATTGAGCCCTGACAGCAGTTGTAGTGCTTTCACCTCAGGTATCTTCAGTTTTATCTGTTGACAAATAACATACCGTCGGTTATTATTAACCCTGTTTCATCCAGGTCATTGTTTGGTAATTGTGAAGTGCTGGTGCCATTGTAAATTGGGTGAGTAGAATTCTGCAGTTCCCCACAGCAGCAAACGCAGCATCCAGACATGCTAGAGGAAAAAGCATTTCCTGGGATTGTTGAATTGAAGCTTTTGTGCTAATTATACAATTATATTTAACTGATTCTTCAAAGAGTCCCTAACCCCTAATTCTGAAGGAAACAACAATCTTGTTGTTAATTTGGAGTAAAATTAGGGGTTTGGGGTTTTTAATGGATTACTAAATTAGACCTTATCAAAAACTCTTCTAGGAAATCCTGATCTGTAGACTGCAATTACCCAAGGAGTGTATACAAGGATCTGCATTTGTTTTGAAACATTAGAAATCAGTGCAGGATGGCAGCTTGTTATTGGGTAAAGTGAATATCAAGGATAAACAAACTCAGCTTGTCTTTACTGGTATTGTGTTCGTTTTTCTGGTTTACCTCATCACTCTGGCATTTGGAAGAATCCAGACAGAAAATAAGAGGATGATAACTGTTATGTGTCTGTGTGTATACACTAATTTTAATATCTTTAAAAAAACATTAAAAGCCAGAAGTGAGCAACTTCCTCAGCTTTCAGTGTGTGACCCTGCACAGCTTCCTCGATTGCAGCATCACTCTCATATGTGCCAGCAGAGCAAGGTAATGCTGTGCTCTAAGGCTGCTTTGTTTCTTGATTCCCTACCAGTTTTGTTAATAAAACACAGAAAAACATAGCTGGTCTATCGTCAGTATCATCTGCTGTGTGTTTTTAAGTAGCAGTTGTAACACAGTAATTACTCTTAACTCTCAGTCATGGGAATATGGTTGCTTTTATGTAAGGCTACCGTCTGCTTGGGTTTCCAGGACCTGTGCTATCTGCCTGTCATGTGTTGTCCTCCCATTCTCCCCATTCCCAATATGTTCTCTGGGACAATTGAGGGGTGTATTTCTTTAGGATTTCCAGTTGTCTCACAACAGTGTCAGTGTTCCTGCACATGTCTCCAGGAGGCTCCAAGACATATTAGATACGCTTATTGACACGTGCAGATGTAGGAGCAGCGATCAGTTGCTGATCAAGTATACTGTGTGCTATACCATGCTTTGTTATACCTGCTCAGGAAATCTGAGGGGCCAACCTTACAGCCCAAGGTCAAGACAAATGCGGCCTTGTGAAGTGACACAATCGCTCCCTTGCACTCTCACAAGCAGTCTCTGGCTGTGAGCGGTGCGGTTGGTCCTGCAGCTCCAAACAGCGGCTTGGCTCCACCCAGTTGCCTCTCCGAATACCTAAGTCCAGCAGGGTGCTCCAAATCCCACATGGGCATCTTCTCATTAGCCGTGATCAACCACTGTAGAGACGGTGGCCACATTAAGAGTTAGAAGGGTGGGTACGAGCTTCTTAATCATTGACAACTTAACTTGGAAAGATCTGAGCCACGCTCATTTGTCTTTAAAGCAAGAATTGTTTTTCTCTCATTGATACCCAGCAGTTTTCCTTTCTGATTTGGAACAGAAAGGCAGGATCAGATGCCGGTCACTAGGAATAGCTAAAGATGTATGCTGAAATATGTTCTGTCCAGATTGTCTGGCCTTTTTCTGTCTCCCTCTGTTTCTCTAAGATGCCAGGAATGCAGTGTAATTTCCACTTCAGCCATTGATCTCTTGTCCTGAGGGGTGGTTTTGGTCTAGGAGCAGTAACTGCACCTGCTTAAAATACATTTTGTGTAGAAGAACTTGAGCACAAGTTGGCAGCATTCAAGTATTAATTCTCTTCCAGGTGTGCTAAGGAAATTGCAGCCACTGCCATTGAGTTAGTGGTAGCAGAAATGAGATATAACCCTTTTTTGTCCAAGGCAGCTGAAGGAATCCTTTGGCTTTTTATTCTGAAAACATCTGTGTGCATGTTGTCCTTCAAAGATTTCACAAGTAATTTCATGTGGAGGCAGAGCTGATAGTGCTTGTTTTACTGATATTAGCATCTCTGCATGGCAGCAGCTGTTTATACAAAAAATCATATACCTTTTTGGTTTTTTGCCCAGAATTGAGAACTTGCCATAACACTGAGCGGATTTTGTGTATGAGATTTTAAGCAAATATAATTACACTGTCATTTCCTGACAGCTCATATATGAGGCTGTGTGACCACAATGGACTTTTTGTTTTTGTAAACACATTCAGAAACCAAAAGTTAACTCAACCAGGAGCTCCCAATTGAGTAAACTGGCCAACATTATGTAGCTGTGGACTAATTCAGTAGTGCCTTAAGATACGTATTTAGATACTTATTTAAAGGAAGTGAAGGAATTAAGGAACGCAGCACCTGCTAAGAGGAAATAAACCAGATTTATTTATTTAAATAAGTGTATTTAGTTTCCTCTTTTCCCCTGGCTTTTCAAAACCAGAAGTATTTACACAAACACACGAGAAACAGAAAGAATTTCCCAGCACGAGTCGGTCCAGTTGTCTTGACTGTAAAGTTTTTCCATGTAGGTTTTCCTGTTTAGCCTCAGGCATAGAAAGGGACTTCCAAAGAAACCAATCGGTTTAGGAAAAAATAAGAATGTTCCTAAGTATTTTTAGGATCAGAGCTGATGGAACAGTTAAGCCCAACAGTATTAAAAGAAAATGAGAAAATGTTGTGGACTCAGAAAGATGATGGAAGTTGGAGTTGTGGTGGTTTAGCCCTGGCTGAAGGCCAGGTGCCCACCAAAACCAGTCTTTTACTCCCCTTTCCAGGTGGACAGGGGAGAAAAGATATATTAAGAGGCTTAGGAGTCAAGATAAGGACAAGGAGAGATCATTTTATCAGCGACGATATGGGCAAAACAGACTCAACACAGTGCAGGAAAGAACTATTCTAATTTATTACACTACACTAGAAAGAACAGTGAAGAACCGGAGTCAGGAGTGCAATCAAATCTTAAAACAAATGCAACCAGATCTTAAAAACACGTTCCCCCCACCACTCCCTTCTTAGCAGACTTTAATCAGAATCTTGCTCCCTTCTTCCCCCCCGCTCGCAGTACAGGGGGGGCAGGGACTGGGGAAAATGGGGTTCTCAGTAGCACCTTCCCCCCACCCCTCCATTCTAAGCAGAATTCCCTTTAGCCATGATTTTACTCCCTTCTTCCCCCCCTGCTCGCAGTACAGGGGGGGGCAGGGACTAGGAAATAATAATGGGGTTCTCGGTTACTTCATGAGCTGTTTTCCTTTCCCAGATCTTAAAACACCTCTACCTCCCCACCCCGCTCCCTCCTTAGCAGACTTCAATCTAGTCATGATTTCACTCCCTTCCTCCCCCCGATCACAGCACAGGGGGGCAGGGACTGGGAGACGGGGGCTTCGGTCAGTTCCTTGCAAGTTGGTTTCCTTCTCGGCCGGGGGGGGGAAATCCATTCCACACACACCCTCCCCCTGCTGCGCCGTGAGAGGTCCCAGTACTAGAGACAAGTCCTCCAGGAACTTTCTCCGTGTGTCTCATCAGCTGCTCCGCCTGGATCCCTGCTGTGGCGGGCAGCAATAAATCACAATGTCTCTCAGTCCAAGTCCTCACACGGGGCACACCAGCCTCCCCCAGCAAACCTGTACCAGTGCAATTCTCTCTCTCTCGCTCGCTCATCTCTGTAGGTTCCAAGTGCTGGCAGGGGCTTGCTTCAGCGTAAGGGTCACAGCGTCTTCTCTATGTCTCCACCTGCTCCATCCAGCGTGGAGCCCCTCCACGGGCTGCAGGTGGGGTCTCGGCCTTTACCATGGGGTTTCTCCACGGGCTGCAGGGGCATCTTTCTCTCCGGCACCTGGGGCACCTACTCCCCCTCCCCGGCCTTGGTGTGCACAGCTCGTTACATCTTCTCACTCCCTTCTCCGGTGGCAAAATGCAGCTACTTCCGGGTTGTTTTCTCCTATATGTGATTCTCAGAGGCGCTGTGACTATCTCTTACTGGCTTGGCCCCGGTCAACAATGATTCTGGCCTTGGATTGTTTACATTTGGGAGCTCCAGAGAATTCCTGCAGCTCCTCACAGCAGCCATTTTGTGCACCCCTGTTCTTTTCCAGCACCCAACCTCGCAAAACCACGACAGGAGTAAAGATAAGAAATGTCATCTTTGAGTGATCTGGGAGGGGGGGGATAAGAAAAGGTCGATTTTGATTGTAACGTGAGACCTAGCAGTAGTTTCTTGCTCCAGATATAAGCCTCAGCAACAACCTGACTCCTTTTGTGACAAAAATGATACTTTCCAATACAGTATCTTCTAGTCAAGAGAGAGCCTTAACACATGCGCTGGTACCCACTGCGTGGGTAATGGAAGAGCAGGAGTGAGGAGTGTGCTCCAGCATGTATCCTACTCTGCAATTTAGCTATGACTAAAGCAGTAATTACTATTAGTCGGATACAATTTCTATCTTGGTATCATTTCTTCAAACTACAGAATTCTTAATTAATTCTCTCATCTCTTTTCCTTGTAACACTGTCGAACTCTAATGAGCGGCAGCATTTTCTGTGGGGCAATAATGAGAATATAATGAAGAAATAAGGAATGGATTGTGCTGACATTTTTGTCTCTAATTGGTGAAATATTCCCTTGTTTCTCCTAGGGCAAAGGTGAAGAAAGGTGTGAACATTTTCAGTGTAAGAGCCAGCAGCCCGTACTTATGGGACATCAGAGAGAGCATGGATTATACCGGGAAACATGCACCAGCTGTTATTGTTTGCCAGAGGAAATCTGCTGCCTCTGAAAACAGGTAGGTTGTTTCCAGCAGTCTATCTTTAATAACTGGCTGTTGTTTTTCCTTCTCAAATCATTTTGCCTTGGTTTTAATAACTTTTAGTACATGATGAAAATGGTTTTGGAAAAGCTGTGGCTGTCTTTATTTTGTAGTGTATTGCTAATTCTACCCATATGCACTTTGAGCTAAATGTTATTCAATTGTAATACTCTAAGGAAGTTAAAACTAGCAGGAAATGCTGTTTTCACATAGTATTTAGAAGAACATGTTTCATATCTGTTGTGGTTTAACCTGCAGGCAGCTAAAAGAACCACATAGCCATTCACTCATTGCCCTCCCCTCCCCCAGTGGGATGGGGGAGAGATTGAGGAAAAACAAAAAAGCAAAACTTTTGGGTTGAGATAAAGACTGTCATTTCCCTTTTCTCTCCTATTAAACAATGATGGTGGTGATGATATAGAAAAATGATGCACAACACAATTGCTCACCACCCAGTTAGTTCCCACGCTGCAATCTAAACCCCTGGGCAGCTTCCCCTCAGGTTATCTGCTGAGCATGACATCATATGGTGTGGAATATCCCTTCGGCTAGTTGGAATCAGCTGTTTCTGGCCATGTCCCCTCCCTAGTCCTTGTGCACCCCCAGACCCTCACTGACAGGGTGGTGTGAGAGGTAGGTGCAAACATTGCCTAGCAACAACCAAAATATCAGTCTGTTATCAACAACGTTCTCATCCTAAATCCAAAACACAGGGCTATGCCTGCTACTAGGAAGAAAATTAACTCTATCCCAGCTGAAACCAGGACAATATTTCATAATTCAGTTGAGACTAGTTTAATCTCTTCAAATTATTTGCTGCCAGGCATTATAGCAGGGGGTAATTATAGTGCTGATTGCGGTGGGGGTTTGGGGTGGATTTTAATTTTTATTTTTTTCCTTGTTTTTTTTTTGGTGGTTTGTTTGAGGAGGTTTTTTTATTGTTTTGTTTGTTCTTTTTATCCAGTGGAAACTAAAACATACTCCTGGTATGGTGAGATTTATATGAATTTTTAACATAGAGAAGGGAATAGATTTTTCAGTTTTCATTCCTATTGTGCAGCAGCTTAGTTAGGACACTGACTTGTTTTAAATAGCCTTCATCTGGCAGGTGGATGTTCCCTTTCTAATCATAACTGATTGCTTTAATGAATACATTTTTATATTACTGGCTGCTGTTTGCTCTTTGTTTCTGGAACTGAATGTCAAGTGCATTTTATAAGGCTCTGACTGCCTGTTTGTGTATTGTGTTTGGCATAGCTGTTAGAAAAACATGGAAGTTCTGTGCTGTGATTTACTTCTGAAATTTTACAAAATCTTAGAGATTTTGGGGGTTTATTATGGGATTTAAAATTTTTAAAGAAATACATTCTGAGCCTAATAACTAGGAAGCTTCAGGTCTTTGCACTCTGGGTATATAAAAAAAAAAAAGAGGAAGGGAAGAATTTCCCTTTATAATCATGTCATAAATAGCTTTATTCTTATTCTAACTCATATTCCACAGAGAATCTCTGCTATTGTATCCTGAATTTTCTCATCTAAACCATATATTGTCTTGTACCTGTCTGAATTTTATTGGTCAAAGCAGCAATGTGTATATATGCCAAGGTCAGAGCTTCCTACTGTCTAGCACAATCTGTCAGCCAGCCTCTTTAAAATCCCAGTTCAAAGCTATTTGAAGACAGCGTGAATATTTTCATTGACTGAAATGGGCACTGGATCAAAATCAAAGATTATTTCAATGGTGAATTTTCCATCACGATTTATCTTTTTGGGTCCACACAGTGCATTTGCCTGATTTCTCTTCCTTATCAAGAAAATATAATGCAACCTCATGGGTGAATTGAAAGTTGGCAACTGATTTTCCTTCACTATCCATCATTCAGTGACAAGCCTTCAAAATGACTCCTTGTAGACACACACACAAAAAATAAAGGAAAATTATGATGTCACTTTCCACGCAGTTGTGGATTCTGTGTGTGTTCCCACACTGAGTATAAGCATTGCATCATGTTTATTAAAAGAAATGTGAGCTCATATACCTATTAGATTTTACTGGAAAGAAAATCAAGTAAACATAAGGTGTATATGTAACTCTCACCTAATTTCTGATTTGACTTATTCCATCTGAGTTCCCAGTAGAGATTTGTGGGGTTTGAGAACTTCTCTCTCTTTGTTTGCAAGCAAATGTAAAATATTTGCAATGTGTCATTCCGTATGTTGTTTCCCTCATTAAATTTATCCATGTCTGCTTTGCTATTCATTTGAAGAAGTAAGATCATTCATTATATGGAGAAAGAGTATTTTTTGGGGAGACAACTTTTTCCTTTCCTAGGCATGTTTGATGCCACTAAATATGCCCAATAGATACAGGTATATTACTGATGTCCCTTCCCAATTTTTTTTCCTCCATAGTTCATTTAGAAATTCAACAAACTCTATTTGCATATTGTTTCATTACTCTTAAAAATCACAGATCACATGAATGCAGAGGTGGCAATGTCAATTAAGGATTCATACTTCTGTGTTTTTGATAGTTTTACACGAATCAGGATAAAAACCAACTTACTGTGACAGGTGTAATTTCATGGATTAGAGCCACTTGTGGAAGTGACAAACTGAACCAGGATGCCTGAGCATTTCTTTATCAAAGTCTGAAATATATCAGTCATTTTATTTGGAGAGGTTTTGGCACTGCAAGCTTATCATAACGGGATTAACATATAAATATTATCACAGCCAGCAGGGTGGTTTAGAATGAATATTAACAGCAAATATTGTAAGTCTGTATGAGAATAACTAATTAAGCCCATCTGTCAAATATGATTTGAAGTTCTCAGTGCCTTGCTTATTATGGGCTTGTGACAGTGTTCCAGATTAATGGTGAAGCAATTATAAAGTTCTCCCCAATTCTTCCCATTTCATTCTCAGGCAGTAATAATTTTGTAACACTCTAAATCCTGACCCGTGAGATTATTAGATGGGCTTATTACTTGTAGCATCTCTACAGCACTTCTTCTCTGAGAAATATCTATCTTCCATCCCTCTATTGTCATGTAGAGAACCAAGAATCCAAATAGAAAATGGTGTGATGTGAATTAACCAGTGGCTCAGAAATGTGACTTGGGACACACGTGGGCACTGATTGATCCAGGGAGATACAGCCCAGTATGTGCTATCCTTTGCACTTTGGAAATTGGATGATCTTTCTTTTTCTTAATTCCTCATGTACTGAGGTGAATAGAATAGAAAGGTGAGGGTAAAGGAGTATTGCATGTTCAGAGTGTTTTCTTGGCTAAGTGCTGTTTTTCATTGTACCTTAAATTCAGCATCTCTGTGGTGCTGGTGATGATTGAGAAGAATAGCCGTAAGTGAAACATTGGTATTCCTGTCCTGTGTTTCCTGTTGGGCTTGAAACATGCCAAGTAGGATGGGTTTTGGGAAATTATTGAGGTGGTTAAAGATGCAGATTTATTGGTTTTTCCTGGTCTGCAAAATGTGATTGTTAGCCCTTTCCTGCACCCATAGCTGATGTGCAGAAATTAAGACATTCCAATACAATATTAATGGGTGTCAGGATCCTGTTAAAATATTTTGTTATTTTTATATTTTTTGGTACAAATGTTTGTTATTCCATTAGAGAATACATTGCTGTCCTCTGTGCTGCTGGCAGGGATGAGGCCACTGAGCCAAGCAAGTGCAAAATCATTACAGAGAAAGCTTGGCAATCTCAGAGTAGTAGAACCTTGATGTCTGGATGTGGCAGTTCACAGCCTTATCTCCAAATGTATTTGAACCATACCATGGCTAAGCTTGACTCAGCAGTTTCCTTCTCCTAGGCTTGTTGTTGGAAATGTTACAAAGATGAAGTTTCTTTGGATACTTTCCTTCTTGCACTTGTGGGTCACAGCTCTGTAGCATTGAAGGAGATGTTGGTTTATGCTGCCTGAGACCAGATGCTGCTCCTGCAATTAGTACAGAAACTTATTTTCACTTGGAACTAGGAGTGACTAAGTTATTCTGTGACACAGTAAGACACAGTGTCAGTACTTTCTGGGCTATAGCCCTTATTTGTTCCTGCATATCTAATTTTTTTTTGTTATACTCTATTTTAATGCTTATTTTCCCTAACACTTCTATAATACAAGAAATTAACTTGATATTAGATAATAACAGGGGACAGGAAAACGTATGGCAGTACTGCCTTTGATTTTCCTACACAATATTTTCTTTTTATTACATTTCTACCGTTATACTTCATGTCCTATGATGCTTATCTTCAAATCTGGTTATTTAACATTGAGTTTTCATGTTGTACCAGCAGTAAGCTAGTGCCTCATTCTCTTACTTGTTGCATCTGCCAGTACATTTGATAGACTCTCAAGAGTGCTGTAACCCTAAAATACTTCTAAAGCAACAAAAGCAACAAATTTGATGTAAATAACAGCCTAACAGCCACAATAATTACATTATGCCTCACACTGGTGTTCATCAAAATGATTAGTAAAAATAGTTTTAGCTTAGATCACCATAATTTTTTCCCTTGCTGTTCATGTGCTCACATGACTCTATCACCTACAAGTACATTATTGCTTGGAAAGAAAACTTTCTACTTGGTGGAACTACAGAAAGATCCATGATGCATCAAAAATAATTTCCAGTGTATTTTGCCCCATCACTTCCACATCGTGTCTGAATCACATGAGCTTCAGCTTGTCACAACAAAGCAATAGCAAGAAAAAGACTGCAGTGATCATACGTGCTTTCAGATGGGATATGTTCAAGTGTGGTATTAAAACTGCTGGACAAGTAGGTTGGGCAAAAAGGGATGGCTTAGTCTGAATGCTTGGGTATTTTTACAACAACACAAGAGATTACTTGAATATTTGTTTCTTCACCAGATGTGAATTCTGAGCAAAAAAAAAAAATTCTCCTGTTCTTTATGTAATATTATTTTTATTCTGGTGGGATATTTTCTATGTGGTTCCAAAATTACTTTCTGAGAATGATTTAGCCCTAAAAGAACCTGGTTATTCGCTCAACATCACTGATGATGATATAATACATTGAGATCTGTATTATTGGGCAGATAGGATATGTTAATATGATTCTGAAATACTAGAATTTAAACCAATCTGTACTTCCTAGATATATGGTTAATGATCAACTGTAAACATATTTATTCTGGGTGGCTTTAGAGTTTCATACCGTATACAGTTTGGGGTTTTGTTTTACCTTCTTGTGTTGTTTGAAAGCTCTAATCCTCTAAGACTTTATATGTTGTGATGATGCAAAAGTCCTAAACAGCTCAGAAGTCATGTTTGCATTCCACTGTTTGAAAGCAATTAGTCACAAAGTTCCATTTCTCATTTTGAAACTTAAATATGCCCTCTGAGGAAGAACCCTTTGAGATACAGAGGCAAAATAAATCTGTATGAACCAAGCCTCAGTGCATCATTCTTTCACATGCTGACCCACTTGGGTTTTTTTAAAAGAAAACTATTTCATGTATCAAGAAATGCAGAATCTGTCTTGAAATCATCCTACTCAACACTAATGTGCTAGGAAAAAAGGTTTATGGTTATTGTCTTGAAGCAAATCAAAAGAAAAGTGATGAAATATTAACCAGCAGCTATTAAAGGCATTACTAGCCAACTTTTTCACCTGTTTGTTTGAAAGAGACTAATTCATTTAAAAACAAAAAAGGTTGCAGGAAAACACTTCAAAGGCAAGTAGATAGTCTTCTGGACTCTGTTCCTATATTTCTGACGTTTACATGAAGGAGATACCACAGGGCAATTCCATTGTCATTACAAAGAAGACAATTCCCTTTAATCTCAGCTGAATTTTAGGATTCTCCTTAGAGAAGGCAGCTATTCCTGTGTTCTTTCATTTGTGAGCATAATGCTACTGGAAATGGGAAAAGTGACAATTAGAATGCAATTGCTGATGCTGGCTTTTGAAGCAGTTAAAAAAAGAGCAGTTCCCTCCCTCACTTCCTTTTGAAATAATGTGCAGTCATATAGTATTTACCATGCCTTCACAGCTTGCAGTTGGAGATGGTCAGAGCTGCATCATTGCTACGTGCACATCACCTTAAGGGAAGATTGTACATATCATCTTAATGGAAGAGGTAAAGGTGAAGTAGCCCTTAAAATGTAACTTGCCAGGATTTAACAGTTCAACTCACGACTGAATGAGGAAAGTAGAGGACACCCTCCATCTGCCTGTACCTCTCTATACCACTGCAGTATCCCTCCATCACCTGCAGGATTTTTTGTGCTGAATGGGAGAATTCAGGTATCACCTCTGAGATGGGCACAGAGATAGTATTGGGTTTTCATTTTACTTTGTGGTCAAGTGCAAAGAATAAAAATATGGCAAAAAGTTTTAGGGCAGAGTCAGGATTTACTGCAGTAAATATAGCTGATTGTGGCTTTATATGGTTTTAGCAATACAGAGTGAAGAATGTCCTTTAAGCATAACTCTTCATCTTCACAGAATACATTGATATGTTGACTATTTTCTCCTGGTCGTTACTGCTCCTTCCCTAGCTAAAAGTGTCTGAAAAGAGTAATTGAAGCTTTAGTTACATAGCCATCTGGTCCATATTGTACTCTTAGCTTCTAGATGGTCCAATTGGGTCAAAAGGGACCAGGGACAGAGGTTTTGTAACAGTCTATCCCATGTGGAAAGTAAGTCCAATGAATAATTGCAGACTGTAGTGTTTACAGACTGGTGTCCTAACTGCTTAACTGGTCACAGGCCAGTGGCTACTCACTGGCCATCCACCAAATTCAGTATGGATGCCTCATCCAACTCTTGCATCTACTCCAGGATTTCCATCTCTGTTTATCAGAACCCCTGGGAAGAAATTCTGTATCCTCTAAAATGTCACAGCAGAAGACAACCTGAGAAAGTATTTCTTAATGGGAGTTGGACCAGTTCCATGCTTCATATATGCTAGCATCAGGATAACCTCTCCCAACTCATTTCAGCTGTGACCCCAGGGTTAGAACTTTGAAGAAAAGGAATTTTGGCTGCAGGAAGCATGCTTGTAAGGAAGGATGAATTTAATTTCCTGTCCTAGCTCATCTAAAAGCAGGGGTGGTTTATCTACTCTTTATTTTTGGATTAAATTTTATTGATTTTTATTTTACATACAAAAGTAATCATGGACAGCAAGGATCCAATAAATACCACATAGGTGAGTGTGGTGGTTCAGCCACACTCATGATAGCATAGTTGATTGTATAACAGGTACTCAGTATTCCCTAGTTGATGAGCTTAGCTAGGAATTTGAGAAAAGGTGTGCTGTCTTCATCAACAGTTACTGTGATAGCTCAAGAAGTGGAGGCTTGTTGAATGAACCTGAGAAGTCCTGGGAGAAATTCTGATGATTCCTGTGCTCACATAACTAGAAACTGTACCAAAGTGCTTACATGGGAGAATGCAGAGTGCCATTTTTGGCATTTCAAGACAGAAAATTGTCTGTGTTATGCTGGTAATTAGGTTTGTTTATAGTATCTTCTGTAAAATGAGGTTCTATAGCACAATGATCAGCATGACTTTGCTAAAATGCCAGGAGTTGTCCAGAGGGAGCCTTGAAGATACTGTAATTGTTCAGATTAAATGATCTGCCTCTGTAAAATCTGCAAAAAATAAATAATGTTAAGTGTTTAATCCCCTTTCATTGAGAGTTCTTGGCATGCAGAGCTGGGAAGCAAAATATTTGAGGGAGACAATCGAAGACTAAGTAATATGGTAACAGAAGTTGGTGGCAGAGAGGGCATGTAATTCGCTGGGGTTATACTGAGGTTCCTATCTCCTGCCTTGGTGATGTGCAGGTGTTTTATGGGTATTTCTGCCACCTCTTTGTAGAGGAGATGCCCTCCTTTCTGTATGATGTTGGAGTAGCTAAAGGACATTTCCAAGAGTCTGAATAACCTCATGCATATTTAGTGTCTTTATTTTTACCCTGGTGTTATCCAGTGTCATAAATATCATTTTAAACCTGAGGAGGAATGATTTCTTTTAAGAACCTTAAGGATTCATCATCATCAAGCTTGCTCTGTTTTGTGGTACTCAGCACTGTAGTCCTTAAACCTTCAGTAGCCCTAGGGCTCAAAATAACAATTCCAGTGGCACAATAACAGTTTGCTACCTATTATGAAAGAGACAGCAAGTGAGTAATCTCCTTTCTACTAAAAATCTAATACTAAATGCAAAGGTGTGTGTCTTGTGAAAGTATCTAGTGGATTTTCTTTCCCTTGGGAGGTCTTGTAAGAAGTAATACTGTAAGAAAGAACTCTTGTAGAAGTCCAAGAGCAGGAAAGAGTATGAGCTGAGGCTGGAAATATGACTGTTGGTGTTGGGACACAGGGATTCCCATTTTTGGGAGAAGTCATTAGATCTAGCTATTACATTTAAGTCAACATACAGCAAAGTGCAAATGAGAAGTTTGACAGAATTAGGAAACACAATCTAGCATCCATACAAATCATAAAGCTAATCCTAAGTAAATTCTAACTGCAAGCACGAGGCTGAAGTTCACTGGGCATGTGAGTTATTTTATGGCTTCAGCTCTTAACATACAGATTTATTGATGGCATGAACAAGCTAGGGCTGCAATATTAACTATCTCTGGGTGGTTTGTATGAATTGATGATACAGATACATCCCATTCTCGAATTATTTCACCTTGGTCAACTCTTGGCCTTTTAACCACCTCTGTGGGGTAAGATGGGGCTGCTGCCCCAGCTTGATAGAGGGCACACAGAGGACATAGGTTTAACTTTAAGGATAGTTCTGACACTAATAAACCACATCACCTAGTAGGGTTTATGTGCATGCAGTGGAATGGAATGGGGTTACATAGCTAGGATTATGATAAGCTCCATATCAGTTGATATACTGAGCAGGGAGCTCAGAGCTAATCACTAAGACAATGTGAAAGTCAGTGGTGCATTGTTTTATAGCTTCACAAGCCTTAATAACTTGCCCTGGGACATGTGGGAAGTGTGACAGAGCAGCAGTTAAATGGAGATCTGCTCACACGTCAGCTAGCCCCTTGGGAGTCAGCTTGCACCAAAGGCTGCTTGCTTTTTTTTCTCATCAGGAGATACCTTCCCTCCCAGCAGTTTATGCAAAGCTCTCTGGAACTGGTGGTGTGTCTGAGACCTCTTTCTGAAGAGCTTCTGTTGACTTCCACGGCGATCGAAGAAATTTAGCTTTGTTAGGGTAACAGGATGCCTTGTCTTTGTGGACATCCTTGATTCCAGCACACACACACACACATACTCAGTAATGGGACAAAAGAGTGAGGTGTGAGATTCTCTAGGCAGAGCTGTCTGGGTGATCACTGGGTATTTGGGGTTACATGAAGGGAGCGTGTAGTGTGGTTCATTCCTCCCCCTGCACGATAAGCTGCAACCAGGCCTTCTACCAATATGCACCATCTTTTGCAAATGTTTTCCAGCCTAAGGCATAAACTGTGTATAAAGTTTTAGTATTATATAGAGGTATTTTAACACTCAACACATTTTCAGTTTGCACCTCTGTTCAAGGCTGAATCTTTCAATTTGAAATCCATCTTCGTTGTCCAAGTATCTGAATCATGTGGCTTATGTATAGTAGTTGGACACAAGATTGAGCATAGGAACACACAGAAAAGGCATTACATAAGAAATTAGATAAAGCTGCATTTTAGAGTGTGTAGGAGTGGGGAAGCAGACTCTGTCTTCTGTGGCAAATAAGGGAGCCAGGAAGACTAGCTTGTGTCATGATTCCTTGGAAAAGGAAAAGGAGTCATTACAAGGTACGTTCTCTTTGTTACTCAGGAACCCCAAGAGCTTTTCTATGCAAGAAGCATACACAGAATTTCATATTACATTTTAAAAACTGAGCAATTGTTAGCCCTGCTGTTTTGCCTCTGATAGAAGACCAGCCTGGGCTGGTCATGATGAGAAGTCACAATCCTCTAGCAAATGAAACCATCTGATAAAGTTGCCTGTCTACCCCTTATTCTACACTGGTGCTGCCGATGCGAAGATGATGAAGGGATCAGTTGGCTGGGATCTCTCTGTGGTTGAAATTAATTTTCAGGGTGGTAGCTGAGGGATTGCCTGCACTTATGCAAATGTGTTAATATTATTCTTAGTTTCAGGGATTACCTGAAGCTAATATTCAAATGTGCAATTAGCTGAATAGATAACTACTATCTCCATCCTTTCTGTAAGTTTTTCTCTGGCATACTGCAAGGACACATGCCTGCCTTTTCCTCAGGTTTAGCTGAAATTCTTGCAGAATACCTTCGATGTTGACAAGATATTATCTTTTTTAAAAGTCTTTATTCATGGGAAGCTTTCCTAAATCCTAGTTTTGTGAACTTCAGCATGGGGGCTGAGGAACAGGATCGCTACTCAATTTAGACTGCTGAAAGTGAGACTATATTACTTTCATCTGCTATTTCTTACACTGCCTTTCTAAATCAACTATAAAATCAGTCCCAAAGCATCTGTTTCTGATATTTATATAATTCCCATTTTGGCTATGCTTTAATGCACCAGAGTCTCTAAGTCTCCCTAGGTTTCTTTATAGCAGCACTGGCAAATGCAGACGTGCTCTTATCCCATATTAAACATGAAGGTCGTCATACCAAGAGATCAAAAAATATATGTTGCTGTGGCTCCAGAGTACTGCCATGTTGAGATAAATGGGACAACTTGACTGTGACACAGGGCCACATGCTCATTCAGCAAGCCCAGGTCACAGAACGAACAGCACCTTAGAAAATAGGATGTATTGTATTTTACATGACATATCACTGTGGGCTGAGAAGAATGTGAAGTGCTGAGTGGAACTTCTTCATTTTCAGTTTATTTGAACCTTGCATTTAATCTTATACTAGAAAGAAAATAATTAGCTTGAATAATTTCCAACCCAATTAATCTATTCCTAAGTGGCAAATATTGTACCTGGAAACAGATCGATTATGAAGTGTTTCCTCTGAGATGCACTTTCCTGTTAATTGTTCAAGCAATTAATTTTCCTACAGACACATGCAGATCTTTGTGTGGAGTAGTTAAAGCAGGGAAAGCAAAAGGCATGAAAGAGAACAAAAGATGTCTATAACAAAATACTAAGATTATCACAGAAATTAGAACTACAACGTATGTAAAAATGTGTTCTATATGTTGTACGTACATTATGCCTACATTTGTGAACTTCCAACACAGAAAAGCTTTGAAAAGTTGCAGAAATTGGGACATCTTAGAATTAATCTTTCATGCATATTCATTAAAACCAGTTTTACTTACATGAACACATGGTACTTTTTCCATAGGATTATGGGCAGAGAAGAATTTGGCAGGAGAACTCTGACAAGTCTCGATATGATTTGTTTTTCAAAATACTATCCCATGTTGCTCCCCCACCTCCAGAAGTGATGATTTGGAAAAATGTGGGCTAGAGAAAGCAAAGTTCAGGCTTGGATTTATCCAAATGACACGTTCCCATGCCAATTTTTATGTCCTCCCTTGAAAGCTCAAGAAACATCGTAATTTTATTCTATTTTTTTAAATGTCTATTTCCAATTTTAAACGTATTTTAATATGAACAGACAATGCTGTTCTCCTAGACAGTACTGCACATGGATAAATAGCTACAATTTTAACTTGTTTTGCAATCGTCCTTGTGGGTCCCTTCCAATTCAGTATATTCTGTGGCTCCCCAAATTTTAGACATGAGAATTTCTATCTGAATAGCTTAATTTTTGGCAAGCTGATCAGCTACCATATGGAGGACAGTGCAACAAAGAATTTTGAATGGCCTTATCAATTTTGAACCGATCAAACCAGCAAATAATGTATCCCCATACTGTCACTGATGCCCCTCCTGTTTTAGAGATACACTTACACACTCAGTGCATATGTAATGTTTATACTGTAGCTGGTTTTCAGTTCTAATACATCAAATCAGGTTTGATTTTAAGCATGTCCAGTACCAAGGTCATTGTGGAAGAGAGGGGCTGTGGGTGCGTTCAACATTTGGTTTATGTACTTTAGTGAGATTAAACCCCTGACTTAGTCCTTAAGAGACTCAAAGGGAATTACAATGTCTTGATGAAAAATTACTATTTATTCAAAAATCAAGACTTTGTTCTCATGAAAAACATTTAAAAAAATCCTGTTAGCTGCAGCTCTAAGCAGCAAATGATCAAGAATTTAGCTGCCTCTTGAGCATGGGGATAAATGTGGTTTCAGTGTTGTAGCCTTCTGATCAAGCCTTTGAGCTGGTGGGAATCAGCACTTGTTTTGTAAAAGCAGTATTTTTGCTCTTTACCTTAGGTTTCTAGTTTTGGCACTCTCATCATGCTTATATAACTCTCTAGTAAAATATCTCCTGTTCAGGGGTTTAAGGGATTAAACTTCTTTACGAAAGGAAATGCTGCTTTTGCTTCTTGGATAAACTGCAAAGGAAGATTTTACTCTATGATTGTAATCACAACTTGTAAACACATGGAGAAAGTCCTAATAAACTGCTAATGATAATCCAGATGCTTCTGTTACAAACACAGCCATTGTAGAAGAATTAAGTCGTAAAAGGATGCACATTTATCAGACAGGTGAAAAGATCTCTTAGGTAAAGGAATTATTTTGTGGCAAACACAGCCCTGTGTGTACATAGATCTGCTGGCCAGCTGGGGGAAAAGATGATGCTCTCATCCCCTTTTCACTTGAGAGACTGGGTATTTGCTTTTCCATAACAACCCCCCCCCCCCCAAAATACCCTAATAAATGGAACTTTTGAAAGGGGAGAAGTAAGACTTGTGCTAGGAACAAAGTAAAGAAAGAAGTCTGTAGATCAGAATCACAAAATCACAGGCTGTTTGGAGTTGGAAGGGACCTGGAAAGATGAAGCCTAAGAGAAGAAGCAGTAGGTGTGTTCTGACAATCCCTACAGCGCAAACACAGGAAGGGCCAAATACCACTGCTTGAATTGCAACCCTAACATTCTTTAAATGTGGCTTTAACAGGGAGCTTTCTTACTCTATATTGGCAGTTAGACTAGTCTAAAAATTCTGGTAGTAACCTCTGAAATCCGGTACTGATGGATGTTAATGCTGTGCTGCTTGGGCAGTTTGCCCAGTTCAGTAGCACTGGGGCTGTGGATGACCTGTCCTTCCCACTCTCCAGGAGTTGTTTTCCTTTCAGCTGAGGTGCCAGAGAGGGGTTTCCTGGGGACTAAGGCAGTGATGTGGTCGTTCACTCGCCTCTGAGCAGAGGAAAACTCTGTTTGAGCCTTTGGTTCTGCCTGTATTTAATTTTTCTGCAGAGCTGAGTTGCAGGTGGAGCTTCATCAGGGCAAATGTGTGCTGGATGCTAACAGAGCATTGCCAGAATGTGAAATTGGACAGTAGCCTTGAGGGAAGGAAGGGAATGTTGCTTTCCTGATAGCACAGGAGAGAGTTAATGATGATGTGGGTGAGTGTTAGGTCAGAACCACAGCATGCATGCACCTCATAGTCCAGCTGTGAGGCACTTCCAGTGAAAGTAGATGGGCTGTTAAGACCTGCCTGCTGTCTTTCTCTAAAAACAGGACTATTACCAACTACAGTGTGCCCTGCTGTAGGGAAGGTTAACCAGAGCTGTTTTGAACAGTCATTTCCCAAGGAAAAAGCAATCTGAAGATTGTTGTTTAAACATCTGACTGTGAGGCAACATTCCCAAATACCATTTTTCATGGCAAGCTCTAAGTCACTCTCATGCTATGGTTTTAAAAGGCAAAAATCTGTGCTTAAATCCATCAGAAAAGTTGCAGTTTTGGTCTGTGAGTGAGCAGAACTCTCCTGTTCTAAAATTAGAAAGTCAATTTGTCTGTTAAGCCAGGGGAACAAGAAGCTCTACATGCCCTCTGAAATTAGCAATGAAACAAGCTGTATTGAACTCATCTATCGCTTTACACCTTCGGGGCAGGGGCTGGAACCAAGATAGACAGTATTTCTCCAGGCTGTCACAGATATTTTACAAGAGGAAAAGGAGGGTGGGGAGGAGAGAGTTCCTTTGGTCTGATCTCTAAATGAAATAACCAGCTGAACTTTTAAAATCATGCAAGAACATTAAAGGACATTTCAAACAGTCTGCTATGTCAAGTTTTAATTTATTCTGCTGAATCTCTCTTCCTTAATTGTCACAAAACTAAGACATTAAAGCTAACAGAGCCACATGCTCTGTTAAAAGGTGCTGTTACTTTGGAGGAAGGTTTTACTGGCAGAAAAGAATGCAGAAGGAGATCTTTCATGTAGTATAGATGTAGAAAAAAGAATTAAGACAATAATGCTTTTGATTTTCTTTGGATAGTCCTTAGGAAGAATTTAACATTATTGTAGGTATGCAAGAATATCTAGGTTTTTTGCTATAGTAGAAGCAAGTGTCAGTGCAAAGGGTTGCTCTGAAAGGTATTAAGCAGATGTGAAGGCACTGACCATAAGCAGCTTGAATTCCCACAGTCTTCAACAAAGCCTGAGCCTAGAGGTGTGAGGATTTGCAAAACTCTAGAAAGCTTCAAGGAAAAAAAAAAAGTGATGGAGGTGCAAAGTGCAGGCAACTTTTGCTGCTTTTGTTCCCCCCAGAAAGCCTGGCTAGAAATTTGAAAAGAAATTAGTACACCTGTATATCCAGTCTTAAGAATTATTTCTATGGCTAACAAATAATTCAAATTGAGTTACTTATATGTACATGTTACTAGGTGATTGTAATTTCAATGTCTTGTAGATTAAATTCACCTTCAGTTTGTGCTGTGCTAACCACATGGCAATGAATGTGCATAAAGACATCAAGTTAATTTTTCAAGCTTTTTTCTCCTAAAATATGAGATTTCTTCTGTAGCTAAATTAGGTGTTAATTTACATACTGTTTCTGCATCCTATGGATATTACTTTCTTTTTTTTTTTTGTTTATATGTCAACAATATTCATGGTTTCTATTTTTAACATTATAATATTCCTCCTGCTTTAGGAAGATGTCAGCAGGCAAATATATATATATTTAAGTATTCTAGCATGCTGTGCAGGTCCATTGCTAATAATAGGTGTTTATTTTCAAAGTAAAGAATTTATGCTTATTTATGTCATAAATACAGCTAGCAGTACTATATACGTGCTAACTCAAGAATACATTTGTCATTTTTAATGAAGTAAATAAAGAACCATAGCTAGGTCATTTTTTTTCCTGAATTCTGTAGGTTTTTCTTTGGGGAAAAAGGGGGATTTTAGCCTGGTTTTCTGAGGAAATGAGCCTTATCCTACCATGCTGCCTGTGCATGTGTGTTTTAAGTTTCACAGCAGCATAGCATACTCAAAGATTATTATCTTCTTCTATGTTTCATGAAAATAGGTAGGCAGTAGAGGAAAAAGACATTAGAGAGTCCCCAGGCAGCTGAATTCTTATCAATAGCCAATTATGGAAAAATCTTCAATAAGAGCATGTACTTTCTTGGACATGAGAGTCAATCAGCCACGAGACAAAGCTCTATAGGAATCTGGCTTTTGCTTGCTCCAGCCTCATGGAGCTGCTTCTTTTTCATGCTTATGTAATTTCCAGAAATTCTTGCCTCTGTAGCAGACTTGGCTTCAGTGCATAACAATTGACAGTGTGTTGTAATGTTGAAAGGGCCCTTTGTCAAAAATAAGGTAGGCTGGATTTGGAGTTCAGTCAAGGTTCCACTTTGATGTGTTCTAAAAGGAAGAAGGGGGAATTAGCCTAAAATGCAGCACAAGCCTAACCAAAATGTTAATGGTGTGTAGCTAGAAAACAAATGCTGGGCTCTTGGGTCGAAACTACAGTATAGCTTTTGTGCTTGTAGCCTATGACCAAGAAGAATAGTAATTACATTTGTGTTTTAATTGAAATGCTTCCAAATGTGGAGACTTTTTATCACCAGGATCCGTTCCTGAGCCAGGTAAACTCTGCTGGAATGCAAATAATACTCAGGAATCTGAAGTCCTGTTATCTTGCCCCAGCACAGCTGTGAAGGCTGGAGACAAGGAACTGGGTAGATGAACAGTCGTGGAAGCAGCCACCAGATGCCTGTGGGTGCTCAGGAGGGGATGTGGCCTTGGAGCTGCTTAGATGTACAGGAGGTCGGTCCAGAGATCCACCTTGACACGGCAGACTTGACACAGACACAGCAGACTAGGGAGCTGTGTCTTAGCTGAGACCTGGGACATCAGGCCTGTGTTTTCAAGCAGGGAGATGTTCCGTTCAAGATTGGCACCTGGGGAAAAAGCTAAAAGCCATGGCTCTGGGAGCTAGATGTGCAAATTCTTTTGCTGGAATGCAGGGCAGACTTTTCTGTTTCTCTTGTTCATCCCCAGCATGGGTTTGTTTGGAGAGCTGTGTTCTCCACAAGAGCAGGGATATATTCTCCAATATATGAGAACATAAGTGCTATAGTGTAATGCTCCCAAGTCCAAGGACTGAATCTACCTGGCTGCTCAACAAGAGCTACAGCTGCATCCTGATCTGAATAACATCTTCAGTACTCTGTGCAGCTGCCCTTTTTATTATCTTTTTTTTTTTTCCCCCATGAATTAGACTTATTTATAAATGCATCTCTCCTTGTAGCACACTCGAAGCTGAGAGCTGCTCAAACATGGTTCAGCACAAACTAACTGGCCCAGCCAAAGCACGTTGTTTTAAGGACAGCCACCGGCTTTATCTGAGATGGGCCAAAGCTCTTGTGCTGGGGTCACCCCAGAGGGTTCTGGCTGAAGAAGTTCAGGGCAGCAGAGTCGTATGGGGTAAGGATAAGCAGTGGTAATTACCAGTGCTTGATCCTCAGAGGTGAGGAAATTCCTTGCCTACACCTCCAAGCAGGAGATGTGTTTGCTCCTCTCTTGGTTTCATAGGAGGATGCAAAGTGCAGCTGACCAGGAGCATGACAGCGGGTGATAGATGTATCTGGAGTTTGAGAAGAGTGGGGCTGCTTACATGCCTGTCCCGTGTAACAGCAGGGCTTGATTCTGCTTTACAGAGAGGGAAAGGACTGGATAAGGCAGGGTGAGCCCTTCAGAAGTTAATCCTGTCTGAAGCCCACAGTTCCACCTGAACTGTGATGAATGTGGCAGTGCTCACTTGGAAGAGAACACAAACAGTACCTGGGGCATGGAGGCACGCCGTGCTACCGGTCTTTGACTTTAAAATATACATTTTCTCAAGAGGAAAGCGTAGGGAAAATGGAAGTCAGATCTTCAAGGTTAAAAAGTTTTGTCTAACCTTTCACATTATTGCTCAGAAGAATTATTTCTGAAGTTAATAAACTGCACGCATTCACCTCATCCAGCTATTTCCCTCCCTAAACAAATTGCTTTTATTGTCAAAACTACAAATTTAAGCATTGTGATCAATACCATCGTTTTATGATCTGTCAGTAAAAGGACTTGAAGATGCAGCTTTGCTTGATTGTCTAGGAATAAAGATTGATCAGCCCCGTTGCTGGTTCTGTATAGATCCTCGGTTGATTCACATACAGTATACAAAGCAAAGCACTATCACCTCATCTCTCTTCAGAATCACATAGTCAATAGCTTTTCCTCTGCACATTTCTGTGAGCACTTGAAAGTACCACCCCAATTAATATGTTAAGAAGGGCAGAGAGGAGGAACGTGTTTTGGTGCTGGGGTCTTTCCCTGATAGAAAAAAATGTGATTTTAATTCCAAACATTCCTTGGTTCATTTCACAAGAGGTATTGAACCAAGACTGTTAGCTTTTACACTTCCATGTTTTCTTTTATTGTTTTTTTAAATGACAGCAAGAAAAAGAAGGAGGAAAGATGATAACAAAAGACTGCTGGCCCCGGGCTGAATCTTGTGAGGCATTTGGGGACAGCACTCAGTGTTATATGCTGTTCCCATTGCATCAATCAGAGGAGGCATGTTGTTTTAAGGGAAAATTAAGTCTTTCCATGTACTGTCGTCAGAGAGTTTGCTGAACATAATTATTTCCAATGTATTCAGTATTGACTGAGCTGTGTTATTTTCAATGTATATATTCAGTTGCCAAATATAAGGTTTGCTATATTTATAAAGTAGGTAACTCAACATGCTTGTGCATGATGCAAGTCACACAGTGTTCACAACTTATTTAGAGTTTAAGTTAAGAGATTATGTGCCTCAACTGCAGATTTGAAAGGGGGTGTGTGTGGTGGTGTATGATAATATTCCTATTCTTGTCTGCCATATTAAAATTGTGATCTCTTCAAGACATGGGTGTCTTATAATGTGATGTTTGGATCTTATAACTGATTGGTTGGTCCTTGTAGGTGCTACTCTCATCCGAAGAATAGCACTGATGATTTGAGGCTGTCTAGTGTGAATGAAGGTGTGTAGGTAGCTAAATAATGATTCCTGAGAAAAACCAGAATGTTTAGGAAAGAAAAAGGTCAGATATATAGGAGTAGTGCAGTGGATTGTAAAACAAGATTTAGTAGCTAAGGGTAGAGGAAGGTGGTTGGGAGAGGCACGAAGCTTGCCCTGGCCCTGGGGACATGATGTCGTGGTTTAGCTGTTCCTAGGGAAGAGGGTAGCACCTTCTTCCCCCTCCTTCTTTTCCTTTGTGCCCTGACCCTACTGGGAACTGGTTCACGCATCTAAACTGCCAGAAATAAGCATTACAGAAGTACTGTACTAGGTCCCCTGCCATGGCTCAGTGAGAATCCCCTGTGAGAGCCAGGAGGAGCTGCAGTAAGCAGCGAGGGTACTGAGGACGCAGCGAGTCAGTGGGCACGGCTTGCCAGCAGCAGCTGCAAAGTTAGCAGCATCACACTCAGTGTGACCTTAGAGAAGTGATGATACTCTCACTCATGGCTTAGTTTTTTCATGTACAAGAGTGGGGACAACAGCACTGTCTAGCTCCTCAGAATGCAGTGATAATATTAAGCATTACATGCTTAGTGTATATAAAAGCTTTTGCAAACCCTGGATGGAAGGCTTATAAAAACCAAATATAATATATAGAGGCCATCATTCTGTAGCAGTTCCAACAGTTCTGCACTTAACTATTGGTTTTCACTGAATCTTTTCCTTAGGCACGTTAACTTTGCTTTTATGGTCTATCAGGAGGCACCATATTTAGCTCTCCCTGTTCAAGGTTCACTGACCTATAATCCTACTGAAATGGAGTGGAAAGCCCATGAAAATTTCACTGCATTTGCACTCAAGTGGCATATGGCAATGGTGTTAATTAAAAAAAAAAAGTTTTAAAAAAAAAAAGATAGTCCTCTAGTCTCCATGGAGACTAAGCATTCTGGAAGGGGTGGGAGCATAAAATATTCTCAATCTTAGGTTGAAAGGCAAAGATCAAGAGTTGTTCTGGTTAAAATGCTGTGCAGATGTCAACATGACAAGTTAAATCATAAGGCATTTTGCAGAAATTCTTTGCAAAACAGTTTGGATATGAGATGAAGAGGAGAATTCCTGTACCAGTTCTAATGGGTTCCTGGAATAGAACTTGATGTATATTGTCTGTGCCTTTGTCCCATTTCTACCGGAATGTGTAATAACCATCCTGGCAATAAATGTTACCTTCTAAACCAAGAATTCCTTTAGAAGGTCATAAAAATTAAATAAAAGAAGATCCAAGACAAATTGAGACATTTCATGTGATTAAGATATCTGTCTGGCAGAGAAGTCTGTAAAATCAGCTTTCCCAAACACTTACTTGCCTTAGGAAGGAGAGAGTGAAGAAAGAGAAACGCACAGAAAGTATTCCCCAGAATGGAATAGCAGACTTGGTTTTGCTGATAGCTAGTAGATTTGGTTCAGTGCTATTTTTCAGCTGTTTGGAGAACATGAAAGCATAGCTGATAAAGTGTTATTGGGGGGGAAAAAATCATATTATTGGTTAAATGAAAAACGGACAGCATGAACTTTGTAACATTTTTCTCAGGTGAATACAGAAGTAATATATTGGTGACATCCAAATAACATGTTTTGCATGATATTAGCAAAAATGCATGCTGAAGTGGGCTCTGGGATTGAGAAAATCACTAATTTGCTTTTTTTTCCCATCTCAATCACATCCTGTAGAACGATTCACACAATGTTTTAAGTCAGAACTGAGACAGCATAGTAGTTTGCTCTCCCTCTGAAAAGGTTCTTCTGTGAGCAGCACAACTTCAGACAGTTGGTTTGTTATGGATTTGTGTCCTACTCTCTTTTCATCCTCACGCCCTTCTGCTGTGCTGCTAGCATTACACATTCCCAACATCCTCCTCCTCCCACAATTCCCATCCCCTTCCCGTGTTACATCCTTACAAGCAAAACAAGTGGGAAAGATCTCTTGCTGCATTGACACTGACACTCTCAGGAAGGGGCTGACAGACAAATGGACAGACAATTTGCCTCTGTAAGATTATTGCAGTGGGGAAAACAGGTTAGAAAAGAGCAGAACCATCTGGCTGTTCCTCTTGCTTATGATTTCCAAAGTTTAATGAGTCCCTCGTGGCTGATAGTGAACAATGCTAGATTATTCTGTTACCCGTGTGAATCTGTTGCTATATCTTCAATAAATATAGCCAAAGATGTCTATGCAATTAGTAGAGTGAGGAGAAAGAAGAGAAGCAGGGTTCAGAGATGGTCCTCCTGTTATTGATATGGATGCTGCCTTGCTGACTTTGGAGTCCTCATTTATTGAACAAACACGGGAGGCAGCTAAGCATAAAGCTTAAAGGGCTTTGTGGTCTTGTTCTCTTTGGGTCTGATGGTGAATTTGCTTGAACAAGGATTGTGAAACTGAATCTCAGTGCTTTGTGATGGAGTTTTGCCCAATATAACCACAACAGGATTTGTATATTGAAGCATTTTTTTAAAGTATTATTTAAACAATAGAAAAAGGTGCTACCCTCTTGCAACTTTTATCCCATACCTCAACAGCTACATCATTTTGGGAAGGCTCAGAAGAAAAAATAAATCATACAAACAAAATGCAAGACTATGTTCAGTTCGATATTGCTGTCTGCCTTCAAATTGGTTTCCTCTGTCAATAAACAACTGAACAGATGGAAAAGGTCTGAAACAAAGGGAAAACATTGCTTAACATAAACGGTTAGTGCTTGTTATCTGGAGAGAGTGTTTAAGTAAAGGCAATCTTAATTTAGGCAAATAAATGATAGATTGGCTTGCAACATAATGAAATATGAATTTTAAAAAAAACAGACTTTGATTAATTTTGTTTTAGGAAATGTAACAAACTTGAGAGAGAGGGCACTTTGACATCTGTGCTGGCACTACCAA
The DNA here is from genome assembly GCA_013400835.1 of Zapornia atra. Taxonomy (NCBI): domain Eukaryota; kingdom Metazoa; phylum Chordata; class Aves; order Gruiformes; family Rallidae; genus Zapornia; species Zapornia atra. The sequence continues at coordinate 181,933 of VZTU01007404.1, forward strand.
AAATACAGATGGTTTCCAGAACTGGCTCAGCAGCCAGTGCAGCGTTTTTCTTGGTGTGTTCTGTGTGGGAAATCTAACTACTGGAGTGGTTTGCCTTGCTTGTTACTTGTGTTCCCTAGAGTCAAACCAACAGATGATTCCCCGAGTTTCTTCATTTGCTTGGAATAATTTAGCAGCAAGCATTTTTCTCTGTCATGGATCCTTTATTGTATTTCTTTGACCCTGTAATGGACTGGTATCAAGACATGGCTTAAATTTTAGGGGCCAAGTTTTGTAAGAAATGTTTTGGAACGTAATCCTTTATTTTCCACAGGCTAAAAAAAGTACACCTACCTTTTTAATACACTCTTATTTGTTAGGGCATTATTTATTGAATCTGTTTATTCTGCTCTAACTCCCTTTAATAGAAACTAGACATGTAATTAATTTAATAACAGCAGCTGGGTCAAAGGAATTCTTTCGTGCCGCCTCATGGTTAGTAGAAATTAAGACATTTAATTTTGAATGCTATTGTGTATGCAGGAATTTTCCATTTCAAAAAGAATAAATAGTGCTATTGTTAAATTAATTGGGTTTATCTTTGGGCAGCTTTATATCCCAGAACGACTGAAGAAACAGAATAGTTAAAATGGTTTCTTTACTCAATCATCACTGTGACTATATTAATGGCTGCTCAGTTTTGGCACACACAGAGTCTTTGGACCAGTGATAGCCCAGTTACTTTGATTTTTGTGATTAGCCTAATTTGAAAATGGAAACTTCATCTAGGATGCACCTGAAAAAATGTATATACACTCATCTCCTTGTGTGGCTTTCATCACACAGGCAACTGTTACTGAATCACAGAATCACAGACTGGTTTGAGTTGGGAGGAATCTTAAAGATCATCCAATTCCATCACTCCTGCCATCAGCAGGGACACCCTCCACTAGACCGGGCTGCACAAAGCCCCATCCAGCCTGGCCTTGAACACTTCTTTTGATGCAGCCCAGGGCAGGGTTGGCTTTCTGGGCTGCAAACACACATTGATGGCTCATGTTGAGCTTCTCATCAATCAACACTCACAAGTCCTTCTTCTCAGGGCTGCTCTCTGTTCATTCTCTAACCAGTCTGTAGTTGTGCTTGGGATTCTCCTGACCCATGTTCAGGACCATGTTGAACTTCATGAGGTTTGCACAGGCCCAACTCTCAAGCCTTCCATCCAGTATGTTAACCATACTTGCTGATGGTGCACTAATAAAAATGTTTGTGAATTTTGAATAGGAAAAAGTTGCCCCTCCCCAAACCCAAACAAACACCCTTCCTCAGGGTAGATCAACTGCTCTCCAAAAAATACTTTGCTTTGTTCCCTTGTAACATTAATTTGCCAAAGCTCTGACTGGGTGTTTAATTTTATTTAAAGGACAATATGAATAGCCTCTGGTGCTTAATTTAGAATTTATACAATTTTCCAATTCTCTTAGATAAATACTAGGGAGGAAGAAGACTTTATATGTAAGAAAAGTTGTGATTTCCACCCCATTTATACTCATGTTATATTTAGAACTTTTTATTTCCTCATCTCTTGAGGCAGTATCTAAATTCCTTGTCAGGTAATTAACCACATTAAAGGCATTAGATTAAAAGATTTTAAGAATGTTTGGCCAGAGATGCAACAATTAATCTCAGATCATGTCTTTTCTGTAGCAGTTCCGTTGTCTTAGAGCTAGCAGAGTTGCATAGAAAGAACTAAACTACTACTGTGCTCTGCAGCATCGCTGAATGGAGCTTTGAGAGGTAGAGAACAGCAGTGGTCTTGAACTGGAGGGGTTTGGAACAGTTATCCAGCTGCACTGGAGTTTGGGGTTCTTTGGGGAAAGAGGAAGAAACCACAGAGGTAGGGAGATGCTAGTGCTTTCGTTGCTTTGAAGAAATAGAGTAAGATTTTGTGATTAAGATGTTTCTTTTCTTACTCCTTTCACCCCCTGATGCCATGCTGCCCTGCCACTGGCTGCCTGAACAAGTATGTCCCAGTAAGCATGGAGAAGTGTGTAACCCAGTGCTGTGGTGCGTGCTAGGGAACCAGGAGCCAGCACACCTCAGTTCCATGAGATGCTTTATCTGCTAGATCGTTGCAGGCAATGGAGGAAAGTCATTACACAAATTAAAACAGCCACACAGTGAATATGTGGAGGAGAGAATGAGCTGGCATTGCCTTGTCAACGTGCTGGTGTCAGGAGTGACCTCTGGCTGGGCTGTGGGCACCGTTTCATTGCTCACACCTGAACAGAAATTTGAAAATGGCTTTGACTGGTCTATCATATCCATATTGATTTTACAGTTTTCCTTACAATTAACAGATAAGGTGCTTTTTCTCCCTCCACTCAGCATGTTATTTATCCTCCCTAGACAAGGGTTATTACGTGCTGTCTCTTTTTCAGGCAAAATCCAATAAATTTTCTGATCTCTGCTGTAAAACTGGGCCAAACGGATAGTGCAGAGGAGTCATCTGTCATGATTCCTTCTTAGTGTCTTGCAGGAAATGAGTAGATAGGAAGAATATACCGAGGCTGAAAGATGGCATTTCCTTCTTTTAGCTCGACCTCAAGGAACCCGGTGTCAAACAATAAAGTTTATATGGTGAAATTCACAACTTCCTTCTCTCTGCCCCTGCTCTTTTGTTTTGAAGGAATGGAAAGCTGTTTGGGCTTCTGTTCTTGTCACTGAAAAATTTTATGGGGCTTTGGATAGAAAAACATATCACTTCAGTTAGCATTGGCACCATTTGTTTAGTTGCATTTCATTAGTATGCACATACTCAGTCTCCTCTTGATTACTCTTCCTACAAGACAAGAGGAGGGGGGAGATCAGTAAGTGTAACTAATATTCATCTTGTAGGCAGTAGATAAAACTATGGTAAAGCTAGAGAAAGGAATGCCCTTCACAGACCATCACAGACTGGGTTGGTTAGCCAAGAAGAGACACCTCATTTTCCTCAACAGGAAGTTTTAGAAGTGTGGATTTTTCATTACTACTCTGCCATCTTCACATCTTGGCGACCTACAGCACGTTATACCCCCTCCCTAGCTCCCAATTCACCGAGGTATGTAAGTGTAATCTTAAGTTTTACTGGCATCAGTAGGACTGGAACACTTGCTTGAAATTCAGCAGTGATACTTCCTTGAAATGTTTATTTAAAATTGGAGAGGTGGGTTTAAGAGCATTGAGTTTTGAGTTAAGATGGGCACAAATTCAAAAAAGAACAAGCAAGAAGTAAGTAAGCTCAGTGGTGTGGTCGACACCCTAGAAGGAAAGGAAGCCATTCAGAGGGATCTTCACAGGCTGGAAAGATGGGCCCGGGGGAACCTAATGAGGTTCAACACTGCCAAGGGTCAGGGGTTGCATTTGGGTCAGAAGAATCCCAGCCATAGATACAGACTGGGAGAAGAGCTTCTTGAGAGCAGCCCTGCTGAGAAGGACTTGGGGATTGTGGTGGATGAGAAACTTAACATGAGCCAGCAGTGGCTCCTGCAGCTCCCAAGGCCAATGGGATCCTGGGCTCCATTAGAAGAGGGGTGGCAGCAGGGACAGGGAGGGGATTGTCCCTCTCTACTCTGCCCTCNTCCCTGAAGGGAGCTTATAAGCAGGAGGGGAATCAACTTTTTAAAACAATGGCAGGACAAGGGGGATGGATTAAAACTAAAGGAAGGAAGGGTTAGATTAGATATTAGGGGGAAGCTTTTTACAGAGAGAGTGGTGAGGGGCTGGAACAGGCTGCCCAGAGAAGTAGTGGATGCCCCGTCCCTGGAAGTGTTCAAGGCCAGGTTGGATGGGGCCCTGGGCAACCTTGTGTAGCTCCAGGCCTGAGGTTGGTGGCCCTGCCTGTGGCAGGGGGGTTGGAGCTCTATGATCCATGGGGTCTGTGATCCTTGGGGTCCCTTCCAACCCAGACCAGTCTGTGATTCTATAAGAAGTGCAAGTTATGGAATCATTGCTATGAGGACTGGATGTCAAGAGACACTGGTGAGGATCTTTAGCTGAAGTCAGTCCACTGCTCAACAGGATAGCACTAATTTACAGAAAAGCCTAGATAAAATACCAGCTAAGTCAGTAGGCTCTACAGTACACAAGCTTTTGGTTGGACTGCTGCTGAAACTAGTGCTGTTCGGCATCCTCAGAGCACTGTAGTAATGTAGGCTCTTATTAGAAAGATATTCTAAGGTGAGTAGTGATTTTGGTTGCATCCAATTTGAATTTTGCAAATTAGAAACTGGACAGAGATCTGATTTTCAGAAATGCTTGAATACACTCATCTTGGGGAGGGTGAGGAAATACAGAAGTTCAGTCACAGTGTCCTCAGGCAGTTGTATCGTTATTTTCTTTAACAATCTGGATCAAATGGAATTGAAATCTTTCTCCAGTTCCTCCTCTCCCTGCTGCATAGCAGTGCTGATACAGAACAGAAAATGAGAAGAAAATTTTCTCCCAGTTTCTTATCTGGTTCCAGAGTGATCAATAGGAGATAAATCTGTCAAGTCTTAGACCTGACTATTGTGACAGACTTTCTCATTGAGGAATTAATACCACTGGGATCACAGGAAGAAAGCTGATCAGTCAGCTTCAAAGTTGTGAAGCAACAGCTTTCCCAGCTCTTCTCAGAGGTTGCTGCTTGGCAGGTTACCTACAGCTGGGTTTCAACTAGTGGACATAGGGGCTTTAAATGTGTAAACATGGAAGGGGTGAAAAAAAATCTTGTCCAGACTTATTTAAAAATTGAATAAGAGAAGAGCTTGAATTGGGAAGGTCTCCAGCACTGGGTGAAATCTTTAACAGCAGTAGATCTCCAGCTCTGGGGGGGTTGAAATATTTGAGTTTCAAACTGATAGGTAATACTGCATTCAACATATCAGGGGGATTTGCAGTACTTTAATAGTATTAAATAGTATTAACACCTTACTGATAAGGTAGGAATTTATTTTATAAAGTTTATGCCAGTCTGGTCTAACAGCCAAGCGAGCTGATTAAAATTTGGCAGACCCTATTGACTTCTCTAATAAAGAAATCACCACCACAGCATTTTTCCTGCTTAAAGCAACAAGAGCAAGAACAGTGAAGGAATAAAACCTTTAGAGAGAGAACAAAACTCTTCTCAGCAGCTTTTAATTTCCCACATTTAATCACCAGTGCTCTGCTTTTGCCACCACTGTAACACATAAAACAATGATACTGGTAAAATATTCATTACTCGTCATTTACTTGAGTGCCCGGAAATTAGGAGTGTGCAGAGGGTAACTTATGCATAATGTTATAAGACAAGGATGGAGAGGCTATGGAGAGTGCCCTGCCACGGTCACAATAGAATAATTCTATGGTAAATTTATTCTAGACCTTCTAATTGGCTTATTGACTTAGATTTTCCAGTCTTATTCAGGTTGCGGTTTTCCCAGTGGGAGCTTCATAATTTGATTCCTTCATGTGTTACTTCCTCTATAAACCACTGCTCAGTGTATATTGCACAAGCCCTAATCCATGCTGGCTCTACAAAAAAAACCAGTCCCAAGCCTCAAAGTTTGCTGCTGAGCTCTCAAGGACCCTGGTATCGATCAGGGTGACTAAGTATGGGAATGGGAAATCAAGATAGGAATACTGGAATTGACTTTCACAATCCAGAGACAAAAGGTTACTTTATGTCCAGACCTTTAGGTAAATTAATCATTGGGGTAATAAAGTTAATCCTTATCATATCAAAATGAAAGCTAGATTATTAATTACCCAACAATATTAATCCATTTGTAGCACTTATAATCTGAGGTTTTCTGAGTATTTTATTATTATAAAAGGAAATCACAAATCTTTAGCAATAAAGCATGCCTGTTCAGAGTATTTTGGTTTAATACTGTCATGATCTAAAGCTTATAGCTGTGACAGTAAAGAGAGCACATAATGTAGCAGAGGACTTGAGCAACTCTCAAGTGGATCAGGAACTGGTGTGTCATTATGTGCTGCATCTGAAAGTGCTTCTGAATTGTGGGCAGAGGATCTATCTTGCATCTACTTGAAATTCTGAATAAGAAAAAAGTTGATGGCATGCATTTATTTAAGTCTAAATAGTGTAAATAAAGTGATGAGAAAAAACCAGCTAACACACTTTTTCTATTGTCATTCCATCTTCAGTAACCAGTTTTAAGCAGTGAACGTTTCTCAGTCTGATGATACTTAAAGGACCTGAAGTTCCAAATGTGCTCAGTGCCCATTTAGTAAAAGAGCTAAATCAGAGTTTTAAAACCTATTCCTACACCTTTCTTTATCCTTACCCATGATGAGATAACCATTGCTGTGGGTTTTTTTGGCTAATGAGGTCATCTCATTGAGACCTCTAAGATTTTCAGAAGCTGGTTTTAGGTTTTCTCTTAGATTATTCTTCAGATTTTAAACAAATTCTTGGGGAATGTGGTGAAGTCACATGGAAACAAAGCACTATGGAGGACAGGCAGGGTTTGTAAACTGTAGAAGTAGAAGGGACCAAGGAAATGTGGAAAGCAGTGTGTGGAAAGCAGTGTGTGAGTTCTCCAAAAGCCTATCTCCCACATGATACTTATTACCTTCCAAGTCAACCCTTGGCTGCCGCCGCTGCTGCTGCATACTTGTGATCAAAGAGTACTTCAATCATTTCTAGGTAACTTCCTAATAAATTTGTACTGTCCAGCTACTCCATGTAATGCTCAAAGATTGATGTGCCTCAGATGTGTAGGCAGCAGACAGACAGAACTCTTACCATTAAAATATATACCTTTTGTCAAACACCTCTGTCAATAAAGCTTAAAGACCTGGCAGACCTTTATTTGAAGTAATCTTTGCACCCACAGGAAGACCAGTTTTCTGTCCCAGTAGCCTCTTGCTTTGGGTGAACTTTTGTACATGTGCTATAGGATGGTTTTTTTTAATGTGCATGGCTTTAGCACCCTGTAACACATCTCCTAGCTTGGAAATAGAGTTGTGTAGAAATGATGCAAAAAACTAATCTAAAAATATATCCAAGTGTCAGACTAAATTAAAATTCATGCTTCATTAAATGGGTATGGTAAAAATAAAAGAGGTCTTGGTAGAAGCTGAACTGCTGCTTCTGTTTAGCATTTTAGCAAACTGGGACTCTGGAGCCTGAAATCTCTTTTCAAATGCCCATGGTGCTGAGGTAATGGTATCACACAGTATGGTTAAATCTTGTAATGCTTCAGCATAATTCCTGGTTTGCCAGAATACCTGATTTTGATTTTACAACAGTCGTTGTAGCACATCTTCAAACTGAATTCAGGCTTTATACGTTCCCTTCACAAGGTATCATCCATCTTCTTCCTGTGAGTTAAAACACACGCCAGATGCTGTAGTGCACCTGTGATTTACAAACTGTTACTCTTACATGGTACATGAAGTACAACTCTGGTCAGCTGGTGTGTGTAACGAACACACAGCATATGTAGCTTCTGTGTCTGGTTAGACTCAGTGTAAGTGTAATTGCTCGTGTGGTTATGTTTGTGCTGGGTTTTTCTTCCCCTGTCACATTTAGTGTTCAGTCCTGCTTTAAGCAGGGGTTTCAGAGAAACAGCTTTTCTGTGTGAAATCCTGAAAGCTTTAGGAGGCTGGGAACCTTTGCTGTTGTGGTCCGAACAGGTTCCCAAGCCCCAGAGCAGAAGTGCTGTAGCTGAAAGTTGCACACTGTTGATTTTGTGCTGTTTCAGCAGTGGAGACATGAGGAGAACTGAGTGCTTGTGTGAGCTGAGGGCCAGAGTTGCTTTCAGAGTACCAAATCCAGCAGAGTGCTTTCTGAAACGGGCAGGTTGGCTTTTGACACAGGAGCATCGATTTCCTTCCTCTCCTTTGAGTTCATGTTTTTACATTTCCTTGACTTCTGACATTTTGCAGATTTTTGCAAAGGAATGCGATATTAGACAAGAATATGCTTAATTGTGAGAGTCAAAGATGAACCAGAGAGGAATGCAAAGCAGGTCAGGAAAGGGAAAGGTGATGGGAGCATTCTGGCAGTGACATAAGGGACATCTCTCCCAGGTAACGGGGGAGAGATCTCCATCCTGCAAAGGAATCCTAAGGTATTGCCATCCCTTTCTCTGCTACTTGTTAGGCTTCACAACCCTGAGAGAAGTCCATTAGTGTCTTTCCTGAAATCCCAAGAACTTTGGATGAAACCAGTAATGGACTGCAACTGGAAAACAAGCCCTGGCTCAGCACAGATAATGGAACAGACCTTTGACTTGGTGGTGGCAGCTCTCTGATTCCTCAGGACAGCTTCAAGCTATGCTTGTGGCTCACATGCTCTTCATACATACCTTTCTGTGTCGTATGTCCTGTGCTGGCTGTTGTGCTATGGTATAGGAGCTCCCTGTGAGGGGGGCTGCAAGGAATAATCTTATGAGGATTCTCCTGGAAGTTTGACTGTAAAATGTGGGAAAAGTCAGGCACAGAGTGTCTTCAGTGGTGAAAGGGTATTTCACCCCTCTGTGCAGACAGATGTCCGTGGGGAGCAGGTACTCTGAAGGCTGGGTAGCTCTCCTGTTTGGGGAAAGCTGCAGTACCTTATTTTATTGCCTTGGTGAATTCCAATATCCATTGTCACCCTGCTTGGTGAAATATTGCAACTATCTGAGGCCAGGGCAAGTTTTCCATGGAAAATGATAATGTTCTTCTGGCTTTATTTTAATTAGTATTTTAGTGGAAGTGAGAAATTTGCTGATTTATGTAACTCTTTAAACCAAGGCAGAGCAGCAAACTTCAGATTAATTTATTTCTTGACATATATATTGCAGTGATTTTGAATGCTTTTTGCAGCAGTTTGCAATCCTTTTCTGCAGAGCCAAACACTCACCTCAGTCAGTGGAATTTCATGAAGTCATCACTGGGTTCTGCACTCAATAGTTATTTGCTATTTTTGCAGCCTCATTTGTGAATTTTCACTGCATGGTATCATGCAGGCATGTTCATTTCTATCTGCTGTGCTGAAGTATTTATGCAGATTATTTTAATCATATGTTTTTAACCATGTTATGGGGGAAAAAGTATTAATTTTAAATAGCTGTAATGATCTCTGAACTCTTCTCTGTATGTGAACATCATTTATGAACAAAGATATAACTTGGCTTTTAGTATCTAGTAACAACCAGACACAAATCTCATTTAGTTTAGACCATTTCTAGACCACTGTAGTATTTTTCCTTACAACTCATACTTCTAATGAGTTCAACAATCTAAATAGAAAAGCAAATGGATGTACTTTGTTGAGAGATTGATTTAGAGCCTGAGAAAGCCAACAAACCCCAGTATTAAAATATTCCACCTCCCAATATAATTCATAGTAATTCTGTGCTTAGAAGTTAGCTCTGAAACTCCAGGCATCTCCACTGAAGCCACCTGAAAAATAACCTCCTGCTCTCCTGCTTTACTGCCCAACTCTCAGGTACATAGTCTTTATCTTAAAAGGCTAAACAGTTGACCCTGAGCACTATTAATTCCTATGCTTGGTACATGTCAGTGGGATTTAAGGGAGGAGTTTTCCTGTCTACTTTTGTAAATACCACTAGGCTCTGTCTGGTGTCTTAGCAGCTTGAATAACTACATCACCACTAATACATACTTTCCATCCCACCACTCGGATCTTGAGCCTGATAAAGGAGGTATTAATATTTGAAATATATTAAAAATTGTCAAACATGTAGTTTACCATGAATGTAAACACTCATTGTCTTTACTAGAAATGCAAATGCTTATGCTCAGCCATCTGCTTCAGCTGTCTCTCCTGATACTCCTTTAGTGTTTCCTGCTGGGCTTTACTTACTCTTGTGTTTCTGTGGTGATAGAAACAGTTTTATCATAAATCCTGTAAAAGATAAGGAGCTCAAAAGCAATCTTCATTCATTCCAAAGATTGAAACTAGGCAGCAAGTAAAGAAGGGCATGAGAGCATTGTACACATCATCATAGCCAGAGCAGAGTGATGCTAAAGAACAGCTGACAAGGGTGTATGGGAAGTGTTCCTTGTTCAGGTGTAACACTGGATTTTAAACAGCCTTGAAATGCAAATGTTGGAGGAGGATCCAGCTTCCCCATCACTGTTGTTCTCATTGCAACAAGGATTTGGGGGCCCAGTTAGGGGCTTGATTGTGAAGCACCCCTGCAGAAGATAGAGGCTACGCTGGTTTGGTTGTAGATGGTGTAATTGTCCCTTGAGATCAAAAGATACTTGAGTTAGTGCTGCATGAGTTAATGCTGGGGCCAGAAGCAATGTAGATGTGTCAGTGCAATGCTAATTAGTCTTTCTGGTTTCCCATCATGTATTTGCATTTCTGTTAAAACCACAAGTCTCTGTGACTGGGGCTTTTCCGTTGTGCACAGCCTGCCTGTTCCTTCTTATCAGACTATCAGAGCACCAGGAAAAGTGTCATGGGGTTATCACTGTAACATCTTTGTTAGGTAGAGAAGTAGAAATGAGGAGATGAGGCCCAGAAAGACTCTGTGATATGTCCACTGTCATAGGAAACCTGAGATTTACCGATTTATTAGCAGAATGATACAGTGACTTAAAGCAGACCCCAAGATTGCTGATCTACAGATTGCTGATTTAATGCCCCTTTAAAACACTTCTACTTTGAATACTGAGCTTCTATAATTAGCATTTCAGAGATCCATAACTATTGTTCAGTTACTGTCTCCAGTTTTCAAGGACAAAAATTGGTTTTGAAGTGCAAGGCAGTGGCCCACAGTCCAGACAGAACTGAGAAGATAGCAAATGACTGATATAATAGATTAATTTAGCCAATTACATTTTCAATGGTGGACAAGAATGTGATTTTAAAATTATTATAAATGCAGCATTCTAAAAAAAATACTCTTGCCTTGCCAATTGTTATGGTGATGGAGACAGCAGAGACTAGTCAAAGGAGAATCTTTGGCTATCACAGAGTTGTATCCTCCACTAGAGTCGTCTTCACATGTGCCAAATTTGTCTCATTCTTCCATGGTCCTTAAGGGGCTGCCTCAAATGGGAAAACAGGAGGCATAGTTCCCTCTAGTGTACAGCTGGGGCAGGAGTTGAACGCTGTAAACTTCTGCAGGCTTCCTACATGTTTGTGGAAATGTGATTATGTGGTACTCATCATGTTTTCCAAAAGTTGGCTTCAGCATCCTATCTTCCCAGCATATCAGCTGATAGGAGCCTTCTCTGATGATGTCCTAATTCTATCATGAAGGTTTTTTACTGTTTATGAGGATAAATTGTTTTCTAGCCTACCTCCATTGGTCCTTACGAGTTTGGAAGATATTTTTCAGACCTTCTTTTCTTTCTCTCCTGTAATCAAATTTCTTTCCACCAATACTTGTCCCCAGGCTGCAGTCATGGTCCTCTCAAGATGGCTGGCACGACTCTGTGAGGAGTCACAGCAACTCTTAAGAAAAGGTGTAGTGATAGTGATCATTTAAGTGGCTGGGTTGAAAGGCAGCCCCAACATTGGTGTTTCTCGTAATGTCCCGCTGAGATGCAGCAGGGAATTGCATTTAGGTGCTTCCCAGTCCTAGTCTTCAACACCATCAACAGCCAGGGCCTTCTCCCCTCTTCTGGGATAGTGTCAGGCATTGCCTTGTTTTGCACATAGAAATACTGAGGTGCAGAAAGTTCACTGGTTGCTGAACCTACTCTTTAATGACCTCCATAGGCTCAGCCTAGCTAGCATCAGCAGAGTCACACTCCTGTACTTGTTACACAAAACTCCAACATGAAAATGTTCTTAACCAAAGGCACGTGGCTTTCCAAGTGGAGAATAGGTTTAAGCATGGAATTTTAAACCATTCTGTGCATTAACACTGTCTTAAGTTGGAACTGTTTATGTGGCTGAAATACTTGCTTAACATCTTTGCTATCTTGGGGCTTTTGTGCATAGCAAGTGGGAGAGAATTTGGCGTCAGGTAATTTGTTGAAGGTGACCCAGGAGGGTCTATGGCAGGACCTGGAGCAGAGAACCCATTTCTGCTGACTCACATTCCTTTACTTAGACATGATTTTCCCCTCCTTATGGAGGCAAAAGCAAACTTGGCACTTCATCATTGCAGAGTGCTTACACTTCCCCTTTGCTGGCACATGAACAAGTCTAAATAGTGAACACTTGACCTCCTTCCAGATAGTGGTAATAAGAAAACTTTTTTTCTACAGCAACACCAACAATTGGCACAGCCTGGTGGGCACTTAGACAGCGCTTTGCCCTGACAGGTGGTGAAGTCTTGCTGGGAAGTAGCAAATTCTCCTCTATTTGCTGCTTGAGTTTTGGTTTTTCCTTTTGGTTCCTGACCTGGACTGATCCTGGATGTTAGCACACATTGCACTGCAAAGGATTGCTGCTAGCACTGTGTGCTGAGGTAGATATAGGTGAAGCAGACTGCTTTGTCCCACGTGGCTTCAAACTGTTCCCACAATGAAATCACCATCTTGAAAAAACATTGGTTTTGAAAGCTTAACTGTGCTTATGTAAAGGTTTTGCTTGTGTAAAATGTCATAAAAATCAAGTCTCAGACAGTACTCCCATGCTAAGGACAGAGTGGTTTCTCATGTAGATTTGGCATTCCTTCGCTGTTGTCCCTGTGTAAGAACAGAGAAAACCCCTACCAAGAAAAAACCTCCATGAACAAAACCAAAACCCCAATGTACTTTGTTGAGGGAAATACTATAAATTAAAAATACCACTGCAACTTTGAGGCAGACAGCTGGCAACCAGTTAACCTTTTTTTTGTGGTTCATGAGAAAAAAAGGGACCTCAGGTTACAATTATCTGTCTTAATATTCCATATTGTACTAGGTATTAATGTGTAATTGCATTTTGGACACAAAAATGAGAGGGTAATTTACAGGGCTGCGTCATTTACTAATTTCTTGCTTAATGACTGTAGTCTGTGCTGCTCTGACAGAAGGCACACATGCTGCTGAGCGAGCTGCTCTTCTAACTGTGGCCTGATTACACACAAACTCTGCAGAAGCCCAGCTAGGAAGAAGGATTCATTGAGGGTTTGTAAAAAGGTTGTGTGTTACCTGCTGCCATCCTGGCTTTCTACTGTCCATTTCGGTCTCCTGGCAATTGGTTTATAAGTTTCATTCTGTGACTAACTGAGAGCAGTGTCTCTTCTGGGGATATTTTCCTCAACAGTTAAGCACTGAGAATGTTCCCTCTGGGTAGTCTCAGCAGTCTTGTTTGGGAGCATCACATTGCTTCCTTGCAGGGATGTAGGAAAGAAAATAGTTGCACAGCAGGGGATGTGCCACATGTGGTGGTGTTATTTCAAAAGAGGCTTGAGGAAGATTGATCTCCAGCTTCACCCCCAAGGTGAAAGTAATTCCTTTTATAAAGTAAGGACAACTCCACAATAGGATTGCTTACAAAAGAATCTGCATTCCTTCTGTGTGTGTGGATATGCTGGTGCTGCTTAATTGTCATTCAGAATTGAACTTGTCCTGCTCATATCCTTTCATACAAGATGTTTATTAACTTACTTTAATAATGAGACAGAGCAGACAAAAATCTAAATGCCCCATCCATTCACAAGCAATCCATCGGCACTCTGGCATACCTACTATGGGTCTCCTAGGATGGGGTCATGTCTTGAAGGAAGATCAATATGATTAACAGAAGCTTCTACTCTAGTATGGCAAATATCAGACTTTTTTTTTTCTTCAGGATATGGCAAAAAGAATCTCAACATGGAAAATACCATGGGACACCTTATGTGCCTAAATGTTATATTGCTCTTTGCTTTTACATTAATTCTTCTCCACCATTAAATACTACCATTAGATTCCCTACCATTCTCTACTATTAGACTATTTCTAAGATATAGCACTTGGCATTGAATCTGTGGGCTTTTTTCAAGAAATACATGGGTAAGTAAATAAAACCCCTGTTATAATCAGAAATGCTTACCTTGATTTCAGTCCCTCTGAAAATGCTTGGAAAACGAAACCCTCACACATCTGCTGTGCCCGGAATGATTAAGATTAGAAGCTCAGTGATGTTGAAGGTCCCTGGATGTGATAGGACTGCCTCTCAAATCCGTTGGCAGCTCAGCATAAAGACTTTGTGGAAAGGTTTCTGGTTGCTCTTGGTACTTGATAGGGCGAGGTGGCAGGATACGCTGCAGGCTTCAGAGGGATTGATGATCTTGAAGGTCTTTGCCAACCTTGGTGATGATTCTATGACTTCTTTATCCAACAAACTAGAACTTCTGTGGCCCATTCTGAGCACCCACTAGTGTGAGGTGGAGCACTGTAGGTATCTGTGCCACGCTGAGTTTTAGCACCTCTGAGTAGCTGGGGCAGATCCTGCAAGTGCCTGTTGCAAGCAGGTTACCAAGCAAAGGTAAATGTCACTTCAGTGTGTCGTATGCCAATGTTTTCCTGCTTGCCATTTAGTTCATATAATCTCCAGCAACGTTTCATCTTGTAATGAAAAATCATGTGTTTTATAAAAATAAGTGTATCTTAAGAGGCTGTGACCTCAGCTCAGCATCATTCATAGTTTGACATATGCTGAGAGGCCAAGACATCCAGCAGGTTACGAGCTTTACACAGGGTGCTGTTTAGCCCCGTGCAGTTCAGTGATGTTTCACTCTCTGTTCATAAAATCTGAAGGTTACACATTGTTTTTGTGATGTCAGTGACAATTTACCACCACAAATTATTGAAAGTGAGAATGCAATGGAGTGATTCATCTACAGTGTGCTCCAGTGTTTGGGGAGGGAAAGCTCTCATGTTGTTTGGCTGCTGGCACAAAATGACTAGCAATTGTCAGAAAGCATTTATTTGTCTCTCTTGACATTTCCTCCTAGCAACATGTAGTATATACATTTCCTATAAATTATAAGGCATTTTCCCTCCCCCTCCTTGTGAGGCAACAGCAAAATATTAAGTACAGGGAGAAGCATACACAAGCAAGGAGCAGGCATATGACCCTCAAGGCCTGCAGCAGAATGCCTTCTGTGAAACCCACAAGCAATGTTTTAAAGGCATTCATATTTAACTCTCCTCTGTTCTAACCAGCAGCCCTGAAGGGATTAAAGAACCTCCAAGAGTTTTGCCAATAGCTCTTGAGAAGCTAAGAGCACACAAAAATCAAGCCTTGAAACTGAAACAAATAACTCTTATACCTGAATGGGTTTAAAATTGGTGTAATTTGCAAGAGAAAAATAGAAAAGCAAAGGCAAGAATGTTAATAAATCCCACAGTATTTCTTCCAGGGAATTATATCACAAAATGAAGTTGAAGGTGTGTAGATATTCATGTATGTACATGTGTAAGTTGGATAAACAGAGGATGAGGCTTTACTTTAAGGTCATTGTCTAAAATCAAGTCCAGATATCATTATCCTTTGCTTTCTGAGGTGCCAGCAATATCTTAGATGCTTTTAAAATATTCTGAACCATGAGGATGCCAGAGATTGTAATCTAGACAGAGAACTGAATAGGGTTTAGTGGGAGAGGAGTTTCTATAGACAAGCTGAGCCGCACTGTATCACAGCGTGGCAGAGGAGTCTGAAAAAGACTTTGCTAAGACAGGTTAGGTCAGTATACATTAGAGCTGTATGATGAGCATGCTTTGTGATTTAACTACACCAGCCCCTGCAGCACAACTGACTTGGAGATGGATTCTGTTTTGTCAAGATAAATATTTGAGGTGGGCATGGGACAAGAAAATTTTAATAAAGGTTGTAGCTGGATCCCAAATATATCCATACATCCTTGCTATCACTGTCACTAAAAATCAGTGCTGTTCTTCTGCAGTTTTTGCATCATAATTGCAGTCTGGAGGCGAAAGAAACCACCAGTGTATACTGGTCCTGGCAGGAGCACTTCCATGGCCAGTTCAGGAGTGACTTTGCCTATCTGTAGGGAGAACCTTCAGATACAGCAGTATCAGAACCCTCCAAATCACGTTCATGGCTTCACATCCTGGGCAGCCTCCAGCTACCCTGCCTGCTGTAGTAGTGATGACAGTGGGTAGAAGACATTGGCATCATCATTGCAGAGGCCTTGGGTTATTTTTTGATTTTGAAAGAGCATTGATACTGTCTTTCTCAAGAGCAAATGGACTCCAGTGAGTAGAGGTTACCTGTGTGGGCATCCTATGTTGAATCTCATGAGCAGACAAGAATTCAATAATCCTGTCTCCCACAGTCTTTCTACAGCCCAAACAGTTGGTTATACTGTAAGTTCTCTGGTCAGCAACTGGCACTTCACAGCAGTACTGGGTCTTGTGCCTGTGACAAGTGGCAGTAAGAACACTGCCAGTGTGTTCAGTGTGCCTTGAGCATCTTTCAGTCTGTGGCCCTGCAGAAGTAGGTGATATACATGAGCTGTATGTTTCTAGCTCATAGCCAGGCTCCACCCAGGCTAGGACTAGGGCAGAAAATTATTCTGGGCACCACAGATTTTATTCAGCAGCAACCTGTGTAATGCAGTGCTTGAGGATGTACCAGCTGTACCCAGGGCAGTGAGAGCCTCAGGGAATAGTGGGTGTGTGCTGCCTGTCCTCATGTGCCCTTGAACGTGGGAGGAAGAAATTCACTTTGCAAACACTTGGTCTAAGATTACCCCAAGGTGCAATACAACAAGGGTTAAAGACAAAATCATCTTGGAGGATTGAGTACTTACCCTCCAGGGTATCAGTAGAAATGTAGCCCTGGGTCCAAGATGAAAAACAGTTGCTTAAATCAGTTTCACTCCTCAGACATGAGAACTATGAAAGTTCTTATATATAATTTATCCTTCTTTTTATATGACTTTCTCTTTCATCTCCAGCTTTCAATATGTTGTTCCTTTTGACATCCTAGGCTAGGGCTAACATTTTAACATTCTGAAAGAATCCAGGGCTATTTTTAGGCTTTTGAACAATGGTTTACTACTTGTTGTAAAAGGAACAAAGTAGAACAGAAGACTCAACAGTCATACTGTAGATTTATCTCTGAAGAAGGACCACCCAGCTGGAAGGCTTGGGGCAGGAACTAACCTCAGGTAGGCAGGATGATCCCAGCATTAAGCAGTGTGGGAAAATATGTCCTTAAGTTCACGCTGGAAATTGGAAAGACACAGATACAGGATGGAAATACTACAGTGATTATGGTGACTCTTCTGATGTTTCATTAAAATATTTTTAAAAATACCCTGAGCTAAATGTTTGGATCTCCCTGTGCTGCATTATTTCCTGTTTCTGCATATACATAAGTGGTAGTTGCAGAACATCTGTCTGAATTTCTCTCAGCTCTCACTGCACTAAACTCAAAGTGAAGCAAATTGCTCCTTAAAATTGAAAGTGCCAAAGGTTGTGAAATTGCCCTCTGAAGGTCCTGGTGTGCAGCAACCAGTCAGCTCACATACTGGTTTTTGACATCGTTTTTATGTGTTGGTGGTGCTGAATGCAACAGCAGCTGAACCCTGCTGGAGCTGGTATCTACTTGGGCTGACATCTTCGACCAAACCTGAGCATTTTCTGATGTATTATGGACTTCATTCCATCACCACGTCTCTTTTTCCCTTTTCTTTCTTTTAATATTTCACTCTGTCATAGTATCAAGACAGCATTTCCCAGTATAAAATAGGCAGGGGTGTCTTGGAAAGAGCCCAGCGGAGGGTTACAAAGATGACGAAGGGCCTGGAGCATCTCCCCTATGAGGAAAGGCTGAGCGAGCTGGGGCTGTTCAGCCTGGAGAGAAGCAGCCTGAGAGGGGATCTGATCAATGGTTATCAATATCTGAAGTGTGGGACACATTGGGAAATGGCCAGCCTCTTCTCAATGTCTGTGGGTACAGGACAAGGGGCGATGGCCTCAAGTTGGAGCACAGGGAGTTCCATGCCAATCTGGGGAAGAACTTCTTCCCAGTGAGGGTGAGGGAGCCCTGGGACAGGCTGCCCAGGGGGTGTGGAGTCTCCTTCTCTGGAGAGATTCCAGGCCCGTCTGGACACTGACCTGTGTGCCCTGTCCTAGGGACCCTGCTTTGGCAGGGGGTTGGACCCGATGGGCTCAGGAGGGCCCTTCCAACCCCTACAATTCTGTGACTCTGTGAATTTATTTAAGTAGTATAATTTATTTATGTCTGTTTAAATCAAGTCTTCCCCAAGTATAACTTGGTGTGCTTTCATCTGGTTTTATTTTTCCTTGAAGCTGTGTTTCCTTGAAACAGTTGCTTAAACCACAAAGGTGTTTCCTTGTCTGCTTTCACTAACTTTTCTCCATTATATACTTGTAACGTGAAAGTTTGCAAACAGGGTACCTAATATCTTCAGCAGAGGGTGTAAAGGAAATTGAGTTCCCATCTGCCCATCCTGTGCAGTGTCATGTGTTCTCTCTGTGAAGGAGAATTTAATCCTTTCAGGTAGCAGTGCCACCTCAGCAGGTCAGTCCCTGTTCACTTGGTGCTGACTGAGGTATTTAGAATTGAGCTGAGTAGATATAGGAGATTTTCCACCTCTTATTTGGAGAAAAGGCACTTGCTCATTTTGTGAACTGTTAGTAGATACACTATCAGTTTCCCCTTGAATGGGAGTGTAGATACTGCACAGTTGGAGTATCCTGCATGTTGATCTGTTAAGCTATATATACAACTTATAGCCTGAAGTCTTTGATGCTAATGTATTTATAGAAGTACTTGCTTAAAGCCTACGGTTTTAAAGAAAATCTTATTAGTCTGTTGTGATAAGTACGCCTGAGTTGTAGATTTCAGTGGAAATTAAGAGGCTTTGCATCTTGATAGATAAGAGATCCAGCCACAAGCATGGTAGAATCAGCAGAGACTCTGGGCCATCTGAGTTACAGACAGGGAGTGAAACTTGATTTTCTCTAGTTGCAGTCTAGATTTGCTGTCAACTCTTGCATGTAGGAATGAAGAACAAGGAGGGGGGTAATGTATTCTACAGAAATTTTTGAAGCTAAAGCTTTTTCTGAAACATTTGTGAGGAATTGGAAAGAACCATCACTGTGTCAATACACAAACCAAGATGTCAAGAGACAGGAGATAACCCCTGAGAACCTTAATACCCAACCTGCAGGATTAATTTCTGCCTTTTTTTCCCCAAGCTGTATCTAGTCTACTTTCAGTAGATAGTAGAGGTAAGTTGTGTCAGATATTCTCATGTTACCCCAGTCATTGAGGTACTTCTGTCACCTAAGGCTCTAGAATGAAGAGTCCAGCTTTATTCTTCACATTGTTTCCCAGCACCTGCAGTGAGCCCTGCGGCTTTTGGAAGTGCTGTCTGGACTTAACACAAACCTGATAGAGTTTGGGAGCTCCAAGGAGGTTTCTGATGATTTGTTCTTCCACTTGGACAAAAACATTGCTGTGTAATCTTTGAAAAGCCTTCCAGTAAGAAAAGACAGCTGGAAAGGGGAGAAGAGTTAGTAGCAGGGGAAAGGATAATCTTAGGTATGAGTCACTACAGCTTTATTCAGCTGTTGTCAGAGTGGTTCCAAAGAATGTTTATCAATACGGTGATAGGTGCTTCATATAAATGAATATAAATATATATATGTATATTAAAATATATATGTTAGAATATCTGTGCTGATCTCCAGTGGGACCCTTCCTCACTTCAAGCAGGCAGGCAAACTTGCAGAAATGTATTTCTTTGTTTGAAGTGATGCATGTTGTTTTCAGACTAATAGTTAATTAACACTGAGATATAAGGAGAGAGGATGAAGGGAGGAGTTACATGGAATTGTAATGATAGATGTTTTATGCTTGGAAATGACCCAGCAATATTGGGTCAGAATATGAAGAACTGGATAGAATCACAGGGCATGAGACCTGCTTTTCTTTGGGGTGACAGTGAGTTCAAACTTTGTCCTGAATGCCACTGCAGCGTGGTGTGATGGATATGACAATAATCCAGGGAGTCAAGACTATTACAGTGGAAACTACATCCTCATTGAAATTGTAAAATTCCCATTTATTTCAGCCAGGGACTGGGTTTTACCTCTTTCTCCAGCTTCTTCTAGTAATCTGCTCTGGCACCTCTATTCCACTGAATGGATTGCTGTGCAGACTGCCAGGCTAGCAGCAGTCAAGCTGATAGATCAGCACAGCACCACGCGGAGCTGTTAACTTGCGTCTCCAAAGTAACAGCCAGATGTCAGGCTCTGGAGCGCCTGTGCTGCTTCCAGCCTTGGGGGGAGACAGTCTCCGGTGGCTGGGGGTGCATGTGCTGCACCTTGAGCCACTGCAGGCTGTAGAGGTCCCAAAAACCTTGGTGAAGTTGCTGCATTTTTGCATTTTCTAGTTTTTGTGATGTGTGAAACGCCTGTTGCTATATTGGCAACTCCATAAAATGCTTTATGGAGATAAAAGACTGGAGACACCTCAGTGGGGTGGTTATTGTTACGACTATCGCAATGTATTCTCTAAAAAATACTATACAAACTCCTGTGTCAAGGTCTCCACACATGTGTAGAATCCCAGCTGCCTTCATTATGGAGAACTTGTTTCCCCACCTCCCCTTTCTCTCTCTTTCCCCTTCAGTGTTTGAAATAACAATCACCTCTGCAAAATTCAGGGATAAAGCTGCAGCTGGCCTGTATGAAGATTTCTTTTGCTCCCACAGTGGGGTGTATAATTGACAGTAATGGCTGTAAAATCCAGAGCTCAGGGGCTGTGTGTTTTTTTTTTTTCAAACCATCACTCTGGAAAATACAGAGTTTGATCAATGGCTGAGCATTTCAGGCTGTGTGAATAAACGCAGAATGTTAAAGACCTGCTTTAAGAATCAATCATCTAATTCAGTTCCTAATCCTAACTGTTGTTTAAAAAGAAATAAGAGAAATAATGAAAACAAATTACCCTTGATTTAAATATTAATCTTATATGGTAATTGTGCCTGAATAAATATTTCAGTTGCAGAGAGTGGATTGTATTGTTAAACATTAGAACTGAGCTGTGACTGGATTCAGTGTCCTGTATTTGTGTTTCCTAAAGAAGAGCTGAAATGCTTTGAAAGCTTTCTTCTGCTCTGTCTGTTCTGTGTGTGTCACTGTGTATTACGGTGTGCCTCCATGAGTGATGTATGCTAACTGAAGGAAGGAAAGGACTCAAATTGGCACAGACTCCTCGCTGGGGTTGCTTCAGCTGGATGAAAATGATATATATCTTCATAAAGGCAGCAGCATTCACAGCACTGGGGGTTTTGTATTGTCTAGGAATGCGAAGCGCAGCTAAAAATTCTCTCTGTTGTAGTTTGAAGGGGAGCTGGTGTAGCAGATATTGTAACTTAGTGCTACCAACCTTAATCCAGTTATAAAATGATGTGCCACTGAACTTTTCTTCTTTAAAGAGACAGCTTGGATCTCTGGTCATTTAGGAAACTGCATCATTAGCTACTGCTTTTATTTGTCATTGTTTCCTTGCTGGACCTTGTGGAAATCTACTGCATTAGTGAAGACAAGAATTACTACCTTAAACAGATCTCAGATTTGAAGAGCTTCAAAACATACTGATGGAGGACTTAATATCTTTATTTTAAAGACTGACAAGAAAGCCATTTTTTCCTGTGACATATTACACATTTGAATGCAATGGGGTGGAGTAAACCAGCTAGGAAAGAACTCAGGTTTTGAAATCTAACTCTTTTATGGATTACCATGGGCTTTGCAGCTCATGGAGACTATGAAGGTGTGATATTGAAAAACTGGCCATTTTTCAAGGTATTCCGCTCTGATGGATGCACTGCAAACAAGTCTAATCTATTAATGTAAAAGGATGAGGTTCTTTCTGGCCTGCTGGGAAGAATTTTCAGACAAATCTCAAAGTCCTGAATCATATTCCCAGTATCAGAAAGCTGTGGGGAAGAGTGGTGACGTAACTTGCGCAGGGTCACTCACTGGAGTGACAGAGCCAGTCATCTCCTGTGTTCTCAGTTCAGTACTTCATGTCAACACTGGTATTTCATGACTGTGGCTGTTCCTGTTGTATTCCTGCTTGGGAAGGGAGCCACTGCCATGGGATCTACTCAATTCAGTCCAGTTCTGATACTGAATTTCACGTGGGATTTCAGCAGCGGTGTAGGAACAGTGGGAGTTTCTCTTTCCACCAGCTATGAATTTGGCTGTATTTCATGAGATAGATGAGAAGAGCAAAGGATCAGCATATTTTCCACATAAAAACTTCCTGAAAATAGGAGCAGGCTTTAATTTAATTTACACTCATACTGATGGAGAGGTCACTGTTTTCATACCTGTGTGAGAAATACCTGCTCTTGGAACCGTGAGCTGCTTCAATCCTCATAATTTCCCTTTCTTAAACAAATGGCTTCCAAGTTGTTCCTATTTCATCTTTCCTTCACACAATTCAGCTGCCCACTTCTCACATTTGTGTTATAACTTTGGCATCAATCTTTGACTGTTCCATATTTGAGAATATTTTGTTCCTTCGCATTGGAAAGGATTTGGATAGTAATTTGTTGCTGCTTCTTTTACATCTCCACTAAGCTTGCAGAACATAAACCTTTTGTTAACAGAGTTCTAAATTATTAAATATGGAAATCAGAGATAGAGGCATGTTTGGTAGCTTTTTCTTTTGTTGTTGTCAAAGAGAAATATGATTCATTCATGTTACTGCGTGATTTTACCATGAAAAAGACTTGTTTTCCCTTACTTAACTTGCAGAGTTACAGCTACTCACTGTGTGTCCTAGGATGCTGTGATATAGAAAATAATCCTATTGCCCTTTAAATTTACAGAGAGGGGTGAGGGGCTGGAACAGGCTGCCCAGACAGGTGGTGAATGTCCCATCCCTGGGGGTGTTCAAGGCCAGGATGGATGGGGCCTTGGGCAACCTTGTGTAGCTCCAGGCCTGGAGGTTGGTGGCCCTGCCTGTGGCAGGGGGGTTGGAGCTCTATGATCCTTGGGGTCCCTTCCAACCCAGACCATTCTGTGATTCTGTGTGCTAATGAACATAAGCAACCCATCAGATACTGAATGAGCTTGGTACTCTATGCTGAGCAGCTTAGTTCTGCAAGGAAGGCTCATTTGTCCATGATAACATTATGAGATTTGGTTTACTGCTTTCCTTACATAGTCAGGATGTCTGGGAGCAAAAGTGTAGGTCATGCTCTTAATTACGTGGGAGACCTGTTTCAAGGGTCCTGTATTCCTACAGGGGTCATTTTCATGCAGCATTGAACAAGGGTCAGGAGTAATTCTCTCCACATATAATTTGGTGAATTTACTGAGTTGAACTGGTGATTTTGCTGATAAATGAGAGCCTAGCTCAGCAGAGTATTTAAATTCATTCCTATTTAGCAGAGTACTTACACGTGTGCCTAACTTATGAGATCAAGTCCCAGAAGACTGAAAGAGCTTGCTTCAGTGGTTTTCTGAGCAGGGGTCAACTTCTGAACTGGAACTTTAAAGAAAAACAGGGAGCCATAAAAGTTCAGGCATATTTCAGCAAGCAGCCAGAAGGCAGAAGCCTGGTTTCTGTGGTTTTGCTTCCTAGGAGTGAGTGTGTACGTGGATTCTTAGGGAGTGTACTGCATCCTTTCAGTCAGAGGGGTTAATCACTTGCTCTCTTCTGCCGTCTGCCTGCTTCAACCTTAATAGTTTGTAACCTCCATCCCTGTGCCTAGTTTTGTTTGATTGGTGTAATGTTACTGGAGGGAATGACAGACACACAGATAGACTGATTGCATAATCCTTTCTTTATTAAGGAACTAGGAAAAACTCCCCAAAAAAGCTTGTTACAGCCATAGCTGCCACTGCAAAAAATATTTCTTTCTAAGCATTTTATCCTATCTAATTTTAAACCTTTCCAGTCATTGTGTCTACCATTTCCTTTTGAGATGCTTCCACTCTCCTTTTGCTTTGAATTTGGTCCATATTTCCTGTTGTTTCTAATTATACTCTTCTGCCTACTTGCTCTAGCAATTTTCTCTCCTTGACACTTAAATCCTTGAAATATTTGTGGAAAGTTAGCACTTTCTGTTTCTTCTGCCTTCTAAACTTCACCTACTGATGTTTTTCAGAAAATCACCAACCTACCTTCTGCTCATCTTGATGTTGCTTCAAGTATGGCACATTCAGGCCCTCTGAAAATCTGGCAGATGATTTCTTCTACCAATTTTAGAAAACTGTGTCCATCTCCTTCCAACTGTTGTGGCTCTTCTTTGTACCTTATCCTAAAGTCAAGCAGCATGAGCTAAGCAAAAGGAAAACCATGCCTAAAAGTCTTTTTACATTCCTAGACTGTAATGATAATTTTGGCAGTGCAGTGTTTTAATTCCTCATGTCATTTGGTTGCTTTTATTATTCTGTTGGATTTCTCCACACCTGTTCCAAGAATCAGGCTAGTGATGAGGTTCAAAGTATGTTGCCTATCCAAATTTTGCTTGGAGAAGATATTTTAAGTCTATACTTTTTGGTGATTCTGTGTTTCAACTAGTAGACCCTTAAGGATTTTCCATTGCAGTGAAAGAAGTGTAATGTGTATATTTGCAATGGTTTCATGTTAGTCTTGCAGAGAAAGGGAGTTTACATCCAATTGAGTGATTAAAGGCTCAAAATTGGACTATGAAACTATAGTGCAATAGCAGTAAGAGTATAGAACAAATAAGAGCTGACAGTTCAAGCAATCAAAGTGTCTGCCATGAAATGAAGTCCCATTTGTGTTTTGATACACAATGTTTTCACCTCTGATCTCATTGTTGTCTTCTTGTGAAGCTCTGCTGTTCATGAAAGGAAACCTGATTCACAAATTTCAATAAGGGTGGTGAATTTTGTAACGCCTCTGAGTAGAAATTGATCTTCACTTACTGCTTTACTCCGTTACTTGAATGATTTCTGAACCTGTTGAAACTATTAATGATTGGTAGAATTACTGAATTTATAATTATAATAATTAGGGTTTCTCTTTCCTTGCCTCCAGTTCAATAAAATCCATGTGTCTTTTTAAAGGGCTAGATGTACATCTTCCCACTGTCAATTTTAAAGATTTCTAAGTGGGTCCTAAGATTCTTCCAAGTAGAAGCAATTTAATTTGTGCTGCTGCTCAGCCCCAGTGTTGGTGGTTGTTTCTCACAGAATCTTCTTTTAAGATCCAAGATGAATATCCTCGAACTTATCAATCAAAGTAGCTTTAAAGCTCAATACACATTAGAGAGAAGTGTGCCATAGAATCATAGAATGGCCTGGGTTGGAAGGGACCACAAGAATCACAGAGCTCCAACCCCCCTGCCACAGGCAGGGCTACCAACCTCCAGG
The DNA here is from genome assembly GCA_013400835.1 of Zapornia atra. NCBI lineage: Eukaryota > Metazoa > Chordata > Aves > Gruiformes > Rallidae > Zapornia > Zapornia atra. The sequence goes on from VZTU01007404.1 coordinate 207,190, forward strand.
CCTGGATCTACACAAGGTTGCCCAGGCCCCCATCCAACCTGGCCTTGAACACTTCCAGGGACGGGGCATCCACCCCCTCCCTGGGCAGCCTGTTCCAGCCCCTCACCATTCTCTCTGTAAAGAACTTCCCCCTAATATCAAATCTAAACCTTCCTTTCTTTAGTTTTGATCCATTCCCCCTTGTCCTGCCATTGTCTATCCTTTTAAAAAGTTGAATCAGTGTGCCATGTAGTAAGGAAGCTTATGGGATGTCATATGTCCATCACATAAGCTGATGGCATGAGAACCTCGCTCCTGTTAGGTGATAATTCTCTGCACCAATGCCTTTCCCTAGTATTTCATGAAGGATTTAGCTAATTCATGCCATGTCTGTTTTTCCTATCCTCCAATTTTCTTACTATTCTTACTCAAGGAGTACTTTTGGAAACAGCAAGCAACTGTAGCTGCATTCTGACAGAGTGTGTTGAGGTAAGGTAATGAGAACCCACCATTTCTCAGCTTGCCTACTTAGATCAGTGAGTATTTAAAGTCCATTCTTTTGTTTACAGCTATATTGGGGTAGGGGAGGAGTTGTTTGGCTGGAGGTGATTTGAGGACACAGAAACGTGGAAGGAGTAATTTTGAATGAGGGAGCTATTATCAGACATTACATGTTTCCAGGAGGTCTGCAGAGTTATTTAATGATTTTCTGTGAGCACTTGTAGGAAGAGGAGCTGTGTTTGACCATACTATCCATTTCAGTGACTGGAGTGTGCTATGGTCCCTGTTGCTCTGAGCAGTGACTCTTAGAAGGCTTCAGTTCCAGCCAGGGTGGCTCCTCTGTCTGCTTTAACCATTGGAATAATCAGGTTCTGGAAGAGCCTTTCAGGGCAATAGGGATTTGAAATCCCTCAAGTGTTTTTAAAATGGAGCTTGATAAGTTTAGGAAGAGATTATATGATGTGGTGGTTATGGTGGCAGGAAGCTGCTATCCATATGGACCAAGATCTCTTCCTGTCCAGATCAGCACTTAAATGCATCTCTCCCTTCCTGTGCTGACTTTTTTTTCATCTAGAATGTATGATATCAGTTTTCATATGGACAGTTGGTCTTTGTATTTCCTTTAGCAGGTCCTGGACTGTTTGCATAAATAAGATTAGGAATGCTTGATAAACCATTGCTGATGGACAGATAGAAAAGGTAGACCTCACAAAAGGAAGGTGACTGAATGTGCTCACATGCATAAATCACTGCAAATTTTGTTATTGGGATAGTTTGCTGGTCTCAGTACACCTTCTATTGGATAATTCTCTGCAGCATAATTGTCACAGTCATAGTTTGCCCTTATTATTTGCCCTTACTATTTTCTTCATTGTGATTCCTCAGAGATTATCCAAGGATTGCCAGGACACATATATCCCCTTATAATTCACCAATCCTTCTGAGCTCAGGTGCACCTCAGCCTCAGGCTCAAAGTGGTGAAAAGTCAGGTGCATCAACACTGGATGCAATGAGACCCAAAATGATGACACTACTTGACTTAATGGAACAGTTCAGGCTAATAAGAACATGAGTTCTGTGAGCTTTTGAACTCATACAATTTTTAATGTCACAATTACATCAAAAACTATGATTTGATTTGACAGGACTTAGGACTCAACTGCAGACCTGTATCACCATCCTGTCTGTATGATTTCATCATGGCTATCAGATTATCCCAAGGTGTACAGAGGGGAAACATCTGCTCAAACACTAAAACTGTGCCATAGCTGGGGCAGAGAGGGGGTACTGTATTTTGATCTCTACAGATGAAGTAATTTAACCTGTTAGCACCAGGCAAAGCCTGAAATATGTCAGTAAACCAAAATGAATGTACAGACTGCACTGCGTGCCCAGTTATCCAGATCTGTTTTCCAACTTTACCATGTATAATATATAAAACAGAGATCAGATCAATATTTGCATATGCCCTTACAGCCATCCACAATTGATGAAATTTGGTAGAAGCCAACATGGCTTTCTGTACGTCCATATAACTCCTACAACAGTTATATTTTAGTTATCTTTTAATATTTGTATTATTGATCAGGTCTTTAGGCCCTTTCCTGTACTGTATGTTTTTTCCTGAGGGTCTTGTTTCCCCTTATAGTAGAGCGAATCATAGAATCATAGAATGGCATGGGTTGGAAGGGACCCCAAGGATCACAGAGCTCCAACCCCCCTGCCACAGGCAGGGCCACCAACCTCCAGGCCTGGAGCTACACAAGGTTGCCCAGGGCCCCATCCAACCTGGCCTTGAACACTTCCAGGGATGGGGCATCCACTGCTTCTCCGGGCAGCCTGTTCCAGCCCCTCACCACTCTCTCTGGAAAGGACTTCCCCCTAATATCTAATCTAACCCTTCCCTCCTTTAGTTTTAATCTATCCCCCTTGTCCTGCCATTGTCTATCCTTTTAAAAAGTTGAATCATCTCCTTCTTAGAAGCTCCCTTCAGGTACTGGCAGGCTGCAATGAGATCCCCCCACAGCCTTCTCTTCTCCAGGCTGAACCAGCCCAGCTCCCTCAGCCTCTCTTTGTAGGGCAGGTGCTCCAGTCCTGTAATCATCTTCATGGCTCCTCTGACCCCTCTCCAACAGTTCCACATCTTTCTTGTATTGGGGGCCCCAGCTCTGGACACAGGACTCCAGATGGGGCCTCATGAGGGCAGAGCAGAGAGGGACAATCCCCTCCCTGTCCCTGCTGGCCACCCCTCTTCTAATGAGGTTGATGAAACAGATGCTGCATTTTAGGCAGGTTGTTGGTTGTGCTCACAAGTGCTGTGCAGCTGGGAAATGAGATTGTGGAGGTGAACGGACGAAAAGCAGAGGTGGCAGTTTTCCATTTAGTGCTGGTGATCAGATCCTGTTTTGCTGTAGGACAGACAGCAAATAGCCTGGCAGAGCATGGTGTGACTTAATTTTCAGGTTTTAGTAAATACAGTCTCTTGCTATCACCTTTCTTAGCCTGCCTCCAGATCCATTATTTTCAGTGTAAGAATTTGTTTGTGAAAGGAGCTTCCTTGTCCTTACATATTAACACTGTATTTCAATTAAACTTGCACAGAGTAGTTTGTAAAACCACTTGTGGTGGAAAAGAACAGAAGCCTAAAAAACACTGAGATGACTTCCAGTTACTTGGTTATGCCCAAGTTACAGATCTTTAAGAACTGATGGAAGACAAGACTCAGTTCTTCTGCCTGCTGGTGTCCCTTACACATGGGTGTTGGTGTATGAAGTGCAGGGTGAAGTTCCCAAGCGATCCCAGAATTTCTGTAAGACCACAAAGAGGTCTCTAAATAATATGCCTCTTTGGAAAAAACATGTGAGAATTTTGAAACCATTCAAACTTAATCCAACACTGAAATTGGCCCTGCTTTGAGAAAGGCATTTGACCAGATGGCTTGCAGAGGTCCCTTCCAAGCAAGATTACCATATAATTCTGTGATTTAAAAATATACTTTAGCCTAAAGCTTTTTCAGAAAGCTCTGTGTGTATGTCTGTGGGTAGGGGCAATGAATATATTCTCTCTTCAGTTTATTTTCCATGTTATTGCTTAAAAATAAGAGAGATTCCGGAAGCAGCTTTTATTTAATATTAAGGAAGCTGGAAAGCATTTCTTTTCTAATCCAAGATTTGGCAGATATTGAACATTTGGGTAAAGAAAACATCTTTTTTTTTTAATGCTGAGAAGAACCTTGCACTCTGCAAGATGTTCAAGATCAGCAAAAATACTTGCTGAATAGTTCAGAGCAGAGGAAGTTCCTGTACTTGAGGATAGTAATCTCATAGATTGGATATGCCTTGGCAGATCTCACCAAAGCAGCTACTAATTTTGAAATATTTTGAGTCACTGAGCCTTCTGAAATGTAAGGCTGCTTTTACATAGAATTGAATTTGTTGAACTGGAGTGGACACTAATAAGCAAGGCATAAAAAGGTGTGTTCTAGATCTCACTGTGGAGCTATGAATGAAGCTGTGTGCTAAAATACTGGATCTTCCACTCTGGATTTAGGACTACAATTAAATGTTAAAAAGTGGGGTAGGGGAGGTAAATTTTGGATTGCAAAGTTAAGTGACCAAGATGGGCATCAAAGGGAGCAGCTAATCTCAGAAGCATGGATCATAAAGCAGCAAAATGCAGCATCTCAGATGTGAGTGTGTAAATAGTAACTTAGCCTGGTAAACTGAAAGAACTGGGGCTGTTCAGCCATGAGAAAATAAGGCTGAGAGGGGATCTTAATAATAGTTATATCTCAAGTGTGGGACATGGGGAAATGGCCAGCCTCTTCTCAGTGTGTTTGGGGACAGGACAAGGGGTGATGGCCTCAAGTTGGTGCACAGGGAGATCCATGCCAATCTGGGGAAGAACTTCTTCCCAGGGAGGGTGAGGGAGCCCTGGGACAGGCTGCCCAGGGGGGTGTGGAGTCTCCTTCTCTGGAGAGATTCCAGCCCCGTCTGGACACCAACCTGTGTGCCCTGTCCTAGGGATCCTGCTTTGTCAGGGGGGTTGGACCCGATGGGCTAGGGAGGTCCCTTCCAGCCCCTACGATTCTGTGAAAGTATTACTTCTTGGGGAGACTCCACCCTAGAAGTACCTTTTAGACCAGTAACTGGGCTAGTTTGGCCACTGAGTATTGAGTTAAGTCTCAGACATGACAAAATGCCTCTTCTGTGGATGCATACATCCATATGAGCCAAGGACTTCTCTTGAGCTTGTGTGTGGTCATCACTGGAACAGTGCTCTGTTGCCTTCATTAAACTCTTGAACTCAAAAGTTTCTTGCAAAGCACACATGCAGACAACTTTGTCTATATGGTTGCCTTTTAGGTATAAATAATTACTAAAAGAGACTTAATCTGAGTTCAGCCAGTCTAATCCCACATAAATTTATGTACAACTAAAATTCACAGCTTATAACGGGTTTCAGATGGATAAATATTTGGGGGATGAGGAATGAATTTTGCTGCAGGGTAGTGTATTGATCACAGTGCTTGATCTCATGATTTGCTACACTGGGATTACTCAAGAGCAAATATTTGCAGCACTGGCACTGTAATTTTTTTAGTATGAAAATACTGGATCTCACTCCTTGCTGATCAGGAGTATATTTGTGGGACTCCTCCTGTTCAGCAAAAGGTCACTTTTATTTTCAGGAGACTGTGATAATGAAGTGATAGTGACAGTGTTAATGGTCTGGGAAATTGTAATGTGAATGAAATATCTAAGGGTTTTTTTAGGAACACTCTGGAGTGGGATTGATCTAAAGGCTTAGGTCTGGGGGTCATGGTGTAAGAGCCAAAGTCCTATAGAGCTGCCAGTCCCCGGGCAGACCAAGGATATAGAATGAACACATCACCTCCCTATATACCAAAGTGTTACTTAAGTCAGGCCTTTATTCTTCAGTTTCCTACCTGTAAAGTGACTATTATGTTAATCCTTATCCTATATTTTCTTTGGCCAGTTAAGACAACCATCATCCCTTTCTGTAGTTGCCTCGTAGAGTGTAGTCAGAACCTTAAACGAATCCTGTAGAAACTCCAATTAATAAGTCATTTGTGGCTGCATGCCTGGGTTCCTCTTTTGCAGTTTTATCACACTTATATGTAACTTATATTCTATTTATTGTTATTTTTATGCTGAGGACAATAAAAAAGCAGCAGGTAGGGAAGGATTGATGTATTTGTGGTGTTTTATTAAGACTTCGTACTGTCAGTAAAACTGTTTTCTTAGCCCTGCAATTCAGTAATGGCACCTGCATAGTAACTGCAGGTTCTCTGCTGCTGCCTCACAATCAGCTTGCTTCAGAAGTACTCGATGTTTACTGACTACTGTGCTGAATAATTTATTGAATGATTATTAGACTGGATGTAATAAAGTCAATGTTGATTTACCATTCCCTTAGCATAATGTGGTAAAGGATCACTGGATTTACTATGTCAAGAGATGCTCAGAATCCTGGTTCTGAACTGAAATGCTGGCTTGGTGGGAAATCAAGTTTTCAATTGATATTGAAAGTTCTGCTAATTTTTACTTGAATGGTCTGAGTTATTTGAAAAAAAAAGTGCTATCGACACCTGGAAAATTGTATAGTGAACAATGTATATGAAAATAACAAAAAAAAAGTCAAATAAATAATTCAGCAAATATTTCTCGACCAGCACTGCTGATATCATGCTCCAGAGAGATGGATCAATTTTTTAAAAAATAACTTTATCACATGATTAGCAGCCTCATTTTTTTGTGGGTTTTTTTTCTTGGTAGTCAGTTCACTTCATACACTGATTCCTGAAGAAAAATGATTTTTCAGCCTACCATCACTGAATTTTTAATAGTAAGATGACAATGAATAAAATTAAAGTTTAATGCACTGCTGTATGTATCACTGTATCTTGATATATCAATGCTGAATAATGATCTTTGCTATGATGCAGTGGTCTAAGTTCTACAATACTGGGTTGGGTTTTTTTCAGAATACCCTCTCTGACCTTGGGAAGGTCCAAGCTACACACCTCACTTGCCTGTCTAAAATATTCCTTCCTTATATTATTTGTTTAGACTGGGACCAGGGACTTTATAAGTATAGAGTGTGTATATTGTAGTTCACTGGCAACATATGGTGCAGGTATTGCTACATAATGATTGGGGTTTTTAAAATAAAATTCTAACTTTTTTTGGCTAAACTTAAAGCAAAGGAGGGGTGGAAATCCTGCTAGCCTTGACAGCTAGATTTATACCTACTGAATGGATTTGGGGGATGAAGTATTGGATATGTTGAGCTCACATCCTGGAGCTGAGCCAGCTACTCAGCTGGTGAAAAGCAATATCATGCTGTTAACTTGTTATATTTAATGTCAAATTTTACAATATTTGGGTTTTTTTTTACCTTAAATCCTAGTTGTAGGAATAATATAGTTCCCTGAAAGTCTGCAATTTTTGTCCTGTATAAAAGTTTTTCCAAAAAAAGAAAAAAAGCTGGAAAATATTAATTGATTGCACTCTAATTCAGAAACCAGAAGGAAAAGACAATCAGGCTCATTAAAACAATGAATGTCTCTTTGCCTGTAAGATGATTTTGAGGGCTTTTAGCTTATAGCTTTTGTACATGTGAGGCTAGTAAAAGAACCTCAACCTGGAGACAGAAAGCTTCCAAAGATGGCACATCAGTAGTGGAATGCTTTGCTCAGCTTTGTCTTCCCATCCTGTATGGAAGAGTTTGAGTTGTGCCCGAAGCAGGCGTGTCGTTGTGCATTGTTTTAGGGTAGGAAGCCAAAAGGCAGCATGTTGTGATCACTGCAGTTAAAAATAAATCACACAAAAGCCAGAAAAAATATAAAAAAGTGGATGTGAAGTTTACACCCATCATCATCTCTCACATGGGGATTTTTAAATCACCCCCTGGAAGAAGTTAATCAGCATTTCCAAAGCAATAGCCTATAGTGTGGGGATAAGTACCCAAAAAAAAAAAGCCCAAATAAATTAGCCTACAGTAACACACGCTGTTCCTTTCTCACTCTGTGCTTTTTATTCCTCAGATGTCAGTATTATGGTCTCCTTGTCAGTGATTCCACATTTTTTACTTACACATCCTATACACGTAATTTCTAGGATGCTATCAAACATGCCAAGCAGAAGTAGTTTATTGCATTGCAAGTACCTGTTTATGCAGAAGAGATGTGATCTCTATCTCTCTGGTAAATATGGAGAGGAATGCAAATGTAGCCCCCTGCCACAACAGTTTGACTCTCATGTAAAGGCTTCTTAAAACAAACAAAAAACCCCCACAAATAAAATCATGCACTTTCCTGCAACCAGAGTTATAGATATTTGTTATGAATTCAGCAAAGACCAGACAGGCAGTCTTGGTGAAGATAAGCTGAAAGTTTATCAGGACCCTTTCCTGACTACTTTAAATATTGGTGGAAAGATTGACTTAATTGAGAAGGAAGTTTGAACCTGTATTTTCTTTTCTTTTTTCTTTTTCTTTTTTTTTTTTCCTTTCTCTTATTTCTGGCTATTATCTGCACTGGCTTTTCTTCCCATTCATCTGCATTTTTAATGTGTTTCTCACAAAGTACCTACGTACTCTAAGCCTCCTTGTTTATTTTTCTATCATTCTCCTTTTATCTACCTTTTACTGTTCATTTTCTACTCTTCACTCTCTCACATCCTTCTGCAACAGGTCATTTTTCTTTTTCTCTCTGTGATGGTTTTGGGGGGTTTTTTTTATAATTTCTCCTAGTTTCATCTTCCTTTTTTTTCCTCACCCAAAATCTATTTAGGAGGAGGACAATATGTTACTCAGTGACATCCTTTCTGTAGAAGGAGCATGAGTGTAATGCTTGGGCATTATAGGGGAGCTCTAGGGAGCAAGATTATTAAGCAGAAGGTACAGAAAAGGAAAAATACCAAAGGAAAGGCTGATTCTCTAGTGGTCCTTTGAATTCCCTTTGACCTCCTCACATTTGGTTGGGAAACATGGATTCTTTTGTGGTAATAGTAGGAGTGATGGCTTGCAATTCCAAAATGGAGGGGCAAAAATATTTTGTAAAACTAGTCTTACTGAAATGGGTCACATTCTGAATAAAATACCATAGAAAAAGCTTTTTTAAAAGGCTGTATAAGAAATTGTTTCAGAAAGTTGTGGTGCTTTGTTACAAGAGATTGTTTTCACTGCTCTTTGTTATGCCCTTCCCCTACGTCTCCTATTGTTTTATATTATTTCTTCCCACGCAAGGAAGAAGTTATATTTAATGCATATTGCCACTGCTGGCTCTGTGTGGTGGCAGGACAGATGACAGCAAGCCTTAAAACCTTTTTGCAACCCAACTGATAGAGCTGGAAATAGCTAGCATGGTGTTCTTATCTGGTATGACAACAGAGCACATTATCTTACTTTTACCCAAAGATTTGCACTTATTTTTAAATCACTTTCTTTCTGAAATGCCACTTTATTCCATTTTGTGTGTATAAATCATCTTATACACTTTGTGGTGTATAAATCATCTTATCCCTCTTTTTATGGAAAGTCATTTTCAGTTTAATTTTCTCTCTCTCCTGTAAAATGGGGATAATGTTTTTCACAAACTCCCTCAGGTCTCATGGGGTCAGCTGTGCTGCTATGGCCCATCAGACAGGCTAGCAAGTTTTTCCAGTTATCCCTGGAAACATTTCTTCATTTCCTGAGCACTGCTGTTTCCACCTCTCAGCCTGAGACAGACTCTCCCAGACTCTTTCAATACCCTGCAAGAGATGTGCTGGAGACCTGGGTATGTGTGGAGGTAGAGAAGAATAAAGATTGCCTTCTTTCTCTCTTCTCCCCAAGGCTCTTTCATTAACATTCCTATGATATATCTTATTTAGCATATTCATAGCTTTAGGCTTCTGGTGTCTGTTATAGCCTTCTAAAGACAGTGATAAAACTTTATATGTTGCATTATGTGAAACATTACATGGCCAGTCATTTTAGTAGGTTCAGAAAGAATCTTGTTTTCTGAGCATTATGTAAAGGTAAAGCAGATATCACCACTAGTGAAATTAGGGATGGAGTACTTGAATGGACTTACACACTGCCAACATCCTGTGGCTACTCTTGGATTTACAGGGGCTCTTGAAAACCATCTCTTGCAGGTTGTACCATCATCCCTGGAGACGCAGAAGAGTGGCTGGTCCTTTCTCTAAAGAAACTTGCCATAATGGCAGGTGGAAGCAACAGGTCACTGGCCACCAGTCTCTTGGATTTAAAAGGACTCCCAGGCCAAAAAAGCAGAAGAGAGTTTTGGGTGGGTTTTTTTGTTTGGTTTTGGTTGTTTTTTCCTTTCAATTGCCTCAGCCAGGGATGTGTCAGAAGAAGCAGGTGCAGAATGGACCTGTGTAGGTAGGAAATGCTCGCCTAGAGACAGGACAGAGTTTCCCATTGCTCTTAATTTGTCAGAGCTGCTCGGCCTTTTGTTAGACAGGAAATAAAAGGCAGATTAAGAAATACTGTGCAAATGTGCCTGTGCTGTCCTGGCTGACAGGAGGGAAGAGCAGACTGCTCCATTCCAATGAAGTCTTCTTTTTTTTTTCCCCCTGTCTGTCTTGTCTGCAGATTGGGCTGAGACCCTTTAAAAACGTGTCTACACGGCACAGAGCTCAGCAGGGCTCTGTTCACAGGCAGAGTTTATTGGCATCACAGAGAACTCCATTACACTTTAACTCTCAACTATAAACAGCAAAACCCCATGTGAAGGATTTGACTTTAAATTAACATCAAGAACCGTTTCGCTTTGGCCACTCTTCAACTCAGCTTGGATTGCTGGGGTGAACCTTCCAGTTTGTCCATTATAAACTTCCTAATCGTGTAGCCTCCTGTATTGTAGCTAACACTGCTGCAGTGCTCTTGGTAGCAATAATGGTTTTAGTGTTGGCAAAGACGAGCTGCCAGCATGCTACAGCATTCTAGTGACCATAAAGCGTGTGCCTACCTTGAGAAGGATTAAGCAGTGCATCATTTCAAGTAGCAGTGCCTGATTGCTCAGTAGAAATATTCCTATTATACCAAGCCACCTTGACTTTTTTTTAAAAACCCCACAAATAGTTGTATGTGAGTAGACTCCAGCAATGAATATTCTTTGTACAAATATTCTCAAATTACATTTTTAAACTGTATTTTCTGAAGGGCGACTTCTTCACTTCTCTATTGAAATATTTCCATTGCTAAATACTGCTTAGGAAAGCTGTAAATTGGGGACACAGATCCACAGGACTTGCATGTATAGCAGGATCATCAGAGTAAGTGATGAGTAAAGTAATGAAACAGAAGTTCCTGACCCAGAGCTGACAGCCTGGGTCTGATCATAGGTCATGCAATACTTTCACTTTTTTTTTTTCCTTTTTTTTTTTAATACATCTTTAGTAGCAGTAATGAGAATCTTATCGATTTTTGGGTGCTTTGTAATCCTGTCATTTGGAGGTGTTTAGTATTTCTAAGAGAAGCTGCTTCAAACAGTTTCTATCAAAATTGCACTTGGTAGCAAAGCGCATGTACTGGTGGCTACAGGAACTTCATTAAAACACCTGTTTTAAAGGAGTAATGAAAAGAAAATATTTTCATTTTTGGGGGTTACTCTACTTGTGCCATAGCTGTATTGGCTATATTGCCACAGCTATTGGCTGTAGCTCAAGAATTAAAGGATTGTGCTCCACTTCTCCCCATTTTTTCCTCCCTTCCTTGTTTTCCTGTATCCTAATCACTTTTCTCCTAATCCCAAACATACCTGGAAAAGATTCAGCTGATTGCCTCTTTTGGTAATCATTGACTGCCTCTTTTGGTAATCATTGACTGCCTCTTTTGGTAATCATTGACTGCCTCTTTTGGTAATCATTGATTGCCTCTTTTGGTAATCATTTGGTTTTGCCCTGACATTCTACCCTGCAGAATTCCCTCCCCACGCTTACCGGACACATTTCTGGTGGCAGCACCAAGCCGGTGACTGGGAGCAGCAGACACCAATGCAGAAATGAAGGCAGCCACCCTGAATAGAATCATAAACCCCAGGTTCATTATATGAAGATTAAATTAGTCCTTTAAACACAGAAACTGCGACAGAACATCCTGTACAAAGCAGCATCGCTGCCAGGTATTTATAGGCGATGCATTGCCCGCTCAGGTGACTGTGTTTCAATCGCCACAGCTGTATAAAGCAGCTTTCTGATCCTGCCCAGGTCAGCATGAAATGAGCCTGCATTCAGTGCCAGTTTAGAAATTGTGCTCTTTTTTTTTCCCCTCCTGACATGAAGAAATGAGAAATTGAACAGAATGTGTTCCATTTTGGAAACGTAGAGGCTCCTTTTAAATTCCATCCAGGGTAGCAAGAGCTCGATGTATCCATTAAAATCCAAACCTTAAAGGTGATAAGATTAAACTCTTGAAGCAGCAGCTTTGGGTAAAGTATTGGATTTCATCAGTGTGATAAAAATCTCTGAGTATTTTGGGAAGAATCCCAAACTGGGTTTGTTGTCATAACTGGTTTAATAAAAAATAAATGCCTCGTTTTTACTCTTTTTCCAAATCAGCTGGGAAAACCTGCTGCGTTTGGGGCACATTCAGGGGTTCTCTAATCAGTTGCTGAAATGTTTCCACTCTCCAGCATAACTGGCTTGTGACACTTCAGTGCTGTGCCATTCTTCCTCTCCTTGAGTATTATCCCAATGAAATTCTGCTCTTCCCTTTCCCCTCCATGCAGACACTGAAGACCTGTTCATCCTTCAGTGCTGCACAAGTGAAAAGCACTGTCATTCTCAGTGTCCCCTGGATTTCTGCACTGCTACAAAATTCTGCATTCCTCAACAACTTCACAGTAAATTGAGTATTTTCTAGTCTCTATAAATATCATTGGACTATGGAGCTCACCTTGCCAAGGTACACAATAGAAACTTCACTGCATTGCTTTTTGTACAGTGGCTGATTTTATAACAAGCTCTGCAGGAATTGCATCGATGAGCCTCTGTCCAATTTCCCCTCTTTGTATCTCTGCTTTATGGTATTCACTTACATGAATCATGTAACCTCGGGAAGGACAGAATGTAAAGACAAAGGTACCAGTAACCCCAGTGATGCCAGAGTATCCTGGGAAATCACATCTAGTAACTCTTTTCTAGTGTTTTTTACTCAAGGATCCGGGCAGGATGGGGCAATATTAAATTATCCAGTTTTGTAAAACTCTCCTTTCTCACAACAACCTCAATTTTCTGTAATTCCTGGCTGGGCAAAGGACAAAAGGAGCTTCAGACAGACATTCACAGCAAGGAAGCAGTATAGCCAAAAAATTAATTCCAAGTTTTCCAGTTCTCTGCTCCCTGCTGCCCTGGTTCCCAGACCCCATTCTGAGCTGTAACTGCTCTTCCATGCCTCTTTTTAAAAAGCAGAACATGCTTTTCATGCAGTGGTTTCCCATTTCAAGGAGTGATACCCTTTAGATTTGCTCATGTGTCGCATTAACAGGGAGGAAGTACCATGTGCTCATTAAAGGGAGAGCCTCTGAGTCAGGAGTTTTAGGCTGTAGCTTAACTTGAGCTTTACCTTGATTTGTTTTTCCTTCCACCTGTAAAATGGAGCAGTGCTTAGTGATCCATGTCACAGAGTGTTACTAACCCACTTGAATGTACGGGAAAGACAAGTGCAAATGATTAATTCATTATTAAATCCATCATCCCACCAAATCCTTTCTTTGGAAGAGACTTAACCAATGTTTTATTAATATAAAAGCAATTATATTGCTTGGCTTATCAGTCACATGAATGGAACCTTTCTTTTTCTGTCTTCCTTCCAGTGCGGATGGCCCTTCCTCTGAAATCATGCAGATTGATTTTGAAATTGAAGACCTAATTGACTTACCTGGGACCCAGCTCATCACCTGGCAGGTAGAATATCCTGGAGATACAACATCTGACCTAGGGATCTCCAAGATCTACGTAAACCAGAAGGACCTGGTAGGAGTTCTGCCTTTGGCTATGGTAAGAAAACATCTGGCATTCTTCAAGTTTTTAATATTGCTTTACAACTCAGGTGTCTGACAGATGTAAATGATCTGGGGAAAGGGTGGGGGACAGAAAGATTCAGTGCCTTGAGAAACAGATACTAACTGGGGGTTGCTTCATTCAGGGGTGAAACTACATGAGGGTAAGCCATACCCAGTCACTATCTCTCTGATCAGCATGCTGGCTTCTTGGAGGCAGAAGCTGATTTCATGGCATTCCCAGTGTTCAGAAGTCACTGTTATTGGTGCATGAAGTGGTTTACTGGGACACTCAGCATGGTGTATGCGTAACTGGAATCACAAGGACTCTTACATTTAGTCCAATCTTTAAGGTCTTCCTGAATCACGATTTTTTTTTCAGTTTTCTTTTAATTCTGTCTCCACATTCATTTAAGAGTGAGAAGAGAAATAAGAGTCATGGCATGACTTCTGAGTAACTATTAACGACCCAGGGAACACAAAACACAGTACGTAGCTAACTGTCTGTTCTGCATTCCAATGGGTTGCCTCCCCATCACAGTGCAAAACAGAGGTCTTGAAAAATACCTGATTCTTTAGCCTTGGTCTTAGCTAAAAAGGCTGTTAGGGACCCAAATGAGTGTAAACAGAACTTCTGTGCATTTCCTCTCCTCTGCTCTTCCCATTTTTTCAGCATTAGTACTGAAGTGCACTTGTCTAAGGTCTGGCTGTGCCTCATTTGTGTTCTTAGACAATCTGTTAGAAAATATTGACAAGTTATTATTTAGCACTGAAAGAAAACCAAAAATCAATCCCAGAGCATTTAAAAAAATGTAACCTGGATGTTTGCCTAGTGATAGCCAGTTAATTATGCCATTATTGAGTCTGAAGGTGTTCTCTTCACTCCCAGACTCGCAGAGCTGCTAATGGCTGTTATTGTTATTTACTGAGTTTACTCAGATGTGGTGATTCTTTACTTCATCAGAAATATTTCTTTTTTTTTTGTGATGGCTCATCCTTTCATTACCAAGGTGTATATTACAGTTGAAGCAGCTCTCCCCATCTGGAATCATGGCCATCTAACAAACTAGAGTTGTGTATCTAATCCTGTTGCTCTGCATGACTGTTTTCATGGGCTAGTTCCTTCTGTGGAACAGTGGGTTATCTCTGCTGGGTTGTTGATAAGAGAAGAGGCTTTCAAGTCTGCAGATGGGACCCTGATGTGCAGTGGCACAAGTTCTGGAGTATTGAGGGTTAAGGCTGTAGAGCTGGTCTGATTTACATAATAGGAGATGTGGGAATTTTTATTTGCTCCATTCCTTAATGGGAAGGTAAAATATTTCTTTCCTGGTGGTTCCTATGGTTGCAGAAAGCACCAGTTCTTCTCATACATGCCCATGATACACAATGGCTTTCGTATCAAGCAATATGGTAGCAAAAATCCTTCATAAGAACAAAAATGGATTTTCCTGGCAAATCAAGTCACTCATTTCCATTTTTCAGAATCACAAAAGTCTATGCTCAAAGGTCACATGAAGTCTATAAAGGTATCAGTAGGCAGCATTTTACAAGGCAACAGATGTTGGGATAAAGGGTAAGAGAGAAAGCAAAGATAAATGGCAGGGGTCCCCTAATTACTGACACACTGGGAACAGTTTTAACCATCTTTGTATTAACTGGAGTGTCAGGGAAGAAACTCTGGGGTATCACAAATCTCCAAATCTTTGTCATACTTCATTTTGTTCTTAGGAAATGATGATTCAGGTGCAGACCTTTCAGGACGTGTAACTTACATTAATTTGGTGCTTCACATTTCCCTGTGACCTTAGCAATGCCAGTTTGCAATTTAAAATTTTTTAAAAAAGAAAATAATTGCTACTTTTCCACTTAAGAAGAGCAACAATGAAAACAAAGTGTTACATTATTTCTTTGTTTCCAGAGGCTGGGGTTAATTTGGGTTAGTTTTGTTGGGCTTCTTAGCAGATCATGTAAGTCCATGTTTAGAAGCACCAAACAGAAATGCTGTTGAATATTTCAATAACAGGTTAATTTTTCAAAAGAACAATTTTACTGTTTTAATATTAAGCAGAACTGTGGGGTTTTTTTAATAGACTAGCAAAATCTATTTCTGCACCATCTCTGTTTTCTATAGTGGTTTCTGCTGGCTATTACAGGTTTGTAAATTGCAAAGCAGAAGATTGGCCAATTTAGAGCTTCCTGGGTTTTTTGTTTAGTTTTTTGGGGTTTGGGTTTTTTTTTTTTGTTTACAAAATGCTGCAGTGGAAAGACTTGAATATGTATATATATATATCAGCATCAGGTCACAATGGAAATGCCTCCCTTCTGCTGAAGTTATTAGCACACTTAGAGCACTTGCCTTTACCTTTCTCTAGTGCATTTTTCTTCCTGTGGCACATTAGCAGTCCAGATTTTGAGATGGCTGGAGGATCCTAGACCAATAATGGCAACACAAGTCACAGTAGTGCACAAGCTGTAGAGAGTATTTTATGGATGTGCAGGGCACCATAAAGGCTGTCATTTCTGATATTGTAATATCAACTTTTCTCATTTTAAAGTGTAACAGAGCCCACCTTGGTAAGCTGTGGATGGGACCCTGGCTGGCCTTTGTTAACAGAATGGGAATAGCATGGGAGAAGACATTTAGTTTGAGAACATTGTAAGAGCCTGTGAGCACCTGTTTGGGTATTTGCAGGTCGTGATCTTTTCCCTTAAGCCTGATGAAATACAAGGATGTTTATCCAGCGTTGTAAAAAAATTATTGGCCTCTTACCATGATTGCTTTGCAGTGGCTCTTATAGCCACTTAGCAATCTCTTGCCTTCCTGGCAGAAACATCCACTAAACCCCATGGAAGAGGTGGATATTTGTGTGGTGTAATGTTCTTCACCAGCACAGTTTCTACTTTAATTTCTTGCATGGGCACTATTTAAAATACTCCCCATTTCCTTCCAGCTTTCTCACTGCAAGGTCTGGGTCTGCACGCAGGTAGTGTGTGGCCAGGGAATTGGTAAGGAAGAGTCTTAAGAACATGAAGATGGGTGTAGAAACAAAGGGTTTCTTAAGAACATGTAGAGAAAGAGGGAGTGCTTGATATTATGGGAGGAGAATTCTGGATGAGGAGTGCCAGAGTATTACTCCATGGTGATGATGGGCAATTTAGCACTTTGAAAAAAAAAAAACAAATCACAAGTAAATAGTGAAGAAACAAAGACCTTCTATATTGTTCTTTGTTGTCAGCCAAAGTACATATTAATTATCACTAAAAGTAATTCTCTTAACATTTACCCATAACAGGGTATTCTTTGAGTCAGAAAACCCAGCACCTCTTAAGACCTTTGAAATATGGTATTGAAAAGGTATAAGGTCCACTCGTTCATGAACTGTCTTGAACATGCTAAATTGCTTAGGTTTTTTGAGATAAGGACCCACAATCTAGTCTGAACAGCCAGTGAGAATAATATGCCCAAATCATCTAGAATATGACATTATTTTTTATTGACATCCTAAAGAATCAGGTTCCAATTCCTATTTGACTTCTTTAAGGTGTTTCTTCCCTATTCTGTTTCACTCTCATTTTGTTAGGTGATGAACAGTACTGGTTTAATCACTCAAATTGTGTGCTTGCTGCTATTGATTATTGTTGCTTTTCAAACATTCTGTCAGCTCTTTCATAATTATGGTGTTCACCTTTTGTTGAACCTTAATGATTAGGTGAGGATGAGAGACAGACGAGTTCTGTAGCCATCTGTGTACATACAAGATAATCCCTACTGAGAAAGGCAGAGGGCAGAGATGACATGCTGGTAAATGGATAAGTTGAAATCTATTCTGTAAATAATAAAACCCATGAATAGTAAAAATACCTAGGCTGGTTCATAACCCAACCAGCTCTTAATCTGTAAATCACCTATTTTACCTGTGTGTATACTCTAAACCTATTCTGTCTGTGCCCTCCCTTTATTTAGCAGTCTGATAAGGAATCAGGGCAAAACACCTGGTTCATAAATCTTATAGGGGTGATCTTGGTCCCTGGGTTGATAAATTCCTTATTAGAGTAGCCCTTTGACTAGAAAATATATTGTGTTAACTTTACTTTCTCCTAGAATGGAGAAAAAAATAGATGTAGGATGCTCAGTGTCCCTTCAGAAATTTCTTGAAAAGGTTGCAAGTTCCTGACCTTCAATTTTTGATAAATTGTTGTCTGCATACGTGTTTTAAATTATAAATCAGCAAACCAATACCTGAATCATCCTGGTTCACACAAATGCAGCTGCCCTGGTGTTCAAGGCATTATGAGCTTTAGAGGTATGAGTGTGGCCCAGATGTTTCAGGTGGTGGCAGGACACGGGAAGCTGATGAAGAAGCCAGGTAGTTGGGCACCAACAAGTATAAAACCTCTGTGAACCTGGGTTGCTTTCTTGAGAAACTCCCCAGCCCTCACAGGTGATGATGAACTGATCTTAATGCCAGCTGTTGTAGGCTGCCTTGTATGGTCTGTGCAAGAGCAGAAGAGTTTTGCTTTCCACAGCAAGTATTGTTGAGTACTGCGGAGTCATAGTAACGATGGCTGAGCAGCCCTGGATTACCTCATACCAATCATGATATTAATATCTTGGAGTCAATAATAAGTCAGTTTTGTTCCTGTCCAGAGGACCTCAGGCTTGCTGGCAGGCAGGACAGCTTGCCTGGCACTGGGGCTGAGGGAGCATGTTTGACCTTTCCAGGGGCTGACGGGACAGGCTCCCTTCAGTCATTATCAGACTCAGCTCTGGTCTGGGGCCTGCTTAGCTTTGAACCTCTCTTGCCTTATTGCTGAATACATTGGGGCAGCCCTCGGGTATGTTTATAATCCAGTCACCATCAGCTGAAAAACCAACTGTATTGTTGGAGAGCTGGAACAGACAGGAAGAAAAGATGGGATTTGAAACTTGATTAATGGTACGGTGGTGAGGTTGCAGTCTGCTTGGCAGAGGCAAGAACTCCAAAGACAACCTTCCATCCCTCCCAACCATATTTTAGCAGGCAAAAGTAGACAGTGAACAGTGAATTACAGACTTGTATCAGCAACTGAGCTTCTATTATCTCCCTGGTTTTTGGCCCATTATTTATTATCCTCAAGCAGCACAACACTGGCCTCCAAGACAGTCGAGTGAGGTGTGAGGCAGAGAGATTTAAATCAAAGGTAGGAAAAAAATCCTGAGCAGAGACTCCTGATTTATGACAGGCTTAAACAGAGTCAGTGACCAAAGTCCAGCTCATTACTTGGCAACAAACAGGTTACAGTAAAGGCGAAGAATTATTCCTACTCATCTGACCCCAGTGATGTCCCAGCTTGGCTAGCTGTCCCACACAAACACTTGGCTCAGCTCTTGCAGAGGAAAGTGGCTTTGGTGCAGGATGAACTGACCTATTTTTAAGCTGCAAATGAAGGTGGTTTAAACAAACTTTGGCAAGCTGTTAGGAAAAAACATCACATCATCCTTCATCTCAGGTGACTTACGAGGTTAGTAACCCCCAGGAAAGGGGCACTGGCACTGTTGGAGCAAAATAACCTTTTAAACTAGCACAGCCATTCTCGCGGTGTTTGTGTCACCACAGCTGCTGTTGTATGAAGCACAAGTGGTATATTTATTTTACAAGGTCGGGTTAATAAATAGCTGTAAAAAAGTAAGTGTTCATAGAATCAGAGAATGGCATGGGTTGGAAGGGACCCCACGGATCACAGAGTTCCAACCCCGCTGCCACAGGCAGGGCCACCAACCTCCAGGCCTGGGTCTACACAAGGTTGCCCAGGGCTCCATCCAACCTGGCCTTGAACCCCCCCAGGGACGGGGCATCCACCACCTCCCTGGGCAGCCTGTTCCCGCCCCTCACCACCCTCTCTGTAAAGAACTTCCCCCTAATATCTAATTTAAACCTTCCCTCCTTTAGCTTCACTCCATCCCCCTTGTCCTGCCATTATCTACCCTTTTAACAAGCTGATTCCCCTCCTGTTTGTATGCTCCCTTCAGGGACTGGCAGGCTGCAATGAGGTCCCCCTGCAGCCTTCTCTTCTCCTGGCTGACCCAGCCCAGCTCACTCAGCCCCTCTTCGTAGGAGAGCTGCTCCAGCCCTCTCATCATCTCCGTGGCTCCTCTGAACCCTCTCCAACAGTTCTACATCTTTCTTGTACTGGGGCTCCAGCTCTGGACACAGGACTCCAGATGGGGCCTCATGAGGGCAGAGCAGAAAGGGCCAATCCCCTCCCTGTGTTGTCTTTATGTGTTGAACAGAAATACTTTATAATGCTTAGCACGCAACAAAATTTATATTTGGATTGAAAGGATTGTTTTGGTGCATCCTAGCACAACTAGTGAAGCAACATTGACTATAAATCCATTCTCCCATTGCAGGTGAACATACTCTTGTCCTCAGACCCGTTCGAGCCATTTTAGCATGTGAGAAGTTATATTTATGGCAGTCATATGAAATAAATTGTATCCAAAACCCCAACACCGGTTTAACATTATACCTTCTAGATAATTCATTGTTTCAACTTGCTCCTGATGTTCTTTATAAAAATTTAACTAAAATGTTGACAGGAAATAAACTGTTCTACATACCATCAGCGTAAGAAGCTGGAAAAATAGACCAAATAAATAAATAAAATCAATTTCAGCAGCAAAGAGGCTATCTATTATATAGGAAGAGCTTCCATAGTAAAATAGTTTCTAATAATTACAGGAATCAGCTGTCGTGGCAGTACCAGTCACTCCTGGATTTTAAAAATGCTTAGGGAATTCATGCCCTTATAAATATATGTATCTGAAACACTGGATTTTTACCTAGTGCTGCTTCTGTGCTGTTAGAGACTGGATATGTAGCTCAGACTTAGCTACCAGAGTGCTCAGTGATGTGCAAACACGTACTTAATATAGCCTCACCCTGAAGAACTCAGAAGCCAAACAGAGAAGACTAATGATAAAAACATAAAAAAAAATATTGATACCTCCTTATAGGAGAGGGATGGGGGTGGGAGTGTGCTGGAGTTGCTCCTGAAGTCAAACAGACTGCGTTCTCCTAAACCAAGGTTTCAGCTTTTTCCCCATTACAGAAGATGGGATCGTGGATCATCGTCCCTGGAGCACAGGCCTAGCTGTGCAATTGCCATCACCATTGGAGCTTATGGTCTGTATGTAGCTCTAAAGATGGTCCTGGCCTCTTCCTTAGAGGCAGCTCTTCTGCTCTGGTGCTTTGCCACTATTCATGGTATTTTCTGCCAGGAACTGCTCAGGAGTACAAGGTGTGGGCCATGCTGGGGCAGTGGGATAGGGTACTGGAGGCTCTTACAGCCTTTTTTCCACTATCTTCCACCTTAAGTTGACGATTAAGATGCTTTTGGATGAAAATACTGCTTTTCTGTTGGAGAGCTGCAACGTGAATCTCCATCCCTGTGTATGACAGATGAAAAAAGGTTCTGCTCTTGGCTGTGACAGGCCTGGGCTCTGCCTGGCAGCCCAGAAGTGCAGGAGCACGTCAGCCAGAATCAGCTGCCCTATTCAGCTTGAAGAATGAATGTTTCTAAACACTGCCACTTACAGTCAGCTTTAAGAAAAAGAAAAAGGAGTCTAGATAGTAGTTTAAAGCTTTTACCTTCCTAATTCCTAGCTTCTAAATTGCAATTACAATCTTCAGCAGGTTTTCAAATATTTAATTAAAATGTTACCCATTTCTAAAGAGGGAACTTTTAAATCAAAATTATTAGTGAATCACCAATGACATCTACTCAGGAGAAAGGGTGAAACCTTTGGATCATTGTGATATTGCAAGCAACCATTTTCTTTTTGTGAGTCTTTCTTATTGCTTCTGAAAATTAGGTAGGTCGAGGTCTTACAATTTAATCTCATAAAACAGACTTTCTGTTCTCCCAGTAGTATCTCGTGGCATCTACCAGTTCTGATTTTAATTAATCTCTCTTGAAGATAGATATCCAAGATGACTACAGGAGAGCAGATAATGTCCCTTGCCGTTGCTGTCAAAGTGTTCATCCCCTGGAAATGTGAGGGGTTTTTCTCTATTTCAGATGATACATACGTGGTTCGGCTTCTTGGGGTGGTTTTTTTGATTGGTCAGGGATTGTTTTGTACAATAACATACATTCATCCTGTGCCTGGACATTATATCCAGATTCTCCTTTCACTCTGTTGTTTCAGGTTGAAGACCTCTTACCAGACAGATGAAAGTCTTGCTGTCAGTCAGTCCTCAGGAGCAGACTTTGCACTGTGTGTGACTGCATTTCATTCCATTTCTTTTTCCAGAATCCTTGCTTTTCTTCTTTAATAGTTCAGACTTCTTTACTGACACTGCCTCTCAAACTCCAGAACATTAGTGAATTTTCATAGCAGTCTGATTCATCTTGTCCCAGGGTTGTTATTGAGGGAAGTAAAAAAATAGGATGGGAGAGGATAGCTGGTAATCTGTCCCTTGATTAATTCTGGAATATTGCTATATCAGTTCAGAGAAACAGGTCTGGCCTGTTCATCTCCCAGCTTTGTCTGGATCTAGAAGCCCCCCTGGATTGTTCTCTGTGGTTCAGGCAACTTCAACCAGAAGGACTTTGTATTCAGAAGCTGGTTAATCAGTCTTTATGCAATGCATGAGTCATATTAGACTCCATTTCCCATTCTAATAATCGTAATGAGCCTGTACAGCTAATAGAAGAAAATGTTTCATCCAGTAAACACATAATAATCTGTTATTCTTCAGAAACTAATTGAATCACAGGTGTGTGAAGCTACAAGGCATTTCCCTGTACATGGAGGTCCGTTATTCATGCTTTTTTAGAGCAGGTGATATTGGCACCTGTCTGTGCCCAAACACTGGACCGGGCAGCTGAGTAGTCCAGTGAGATGGGACAGTTGTGGTATTCCTCCACGACTGTGTCCAGAAGGGAATATACTCAAGTCCAAGGGGACTAATGTTCATTCTCCAGTTAGAATTGCCTGTTAAAAAAGGCTTGGTTTGGTCTTCAACCTACAATTATTATGACTCTTATGCTAATCGCTGTCCTTGCTCTGGCATGCTCCTGTTGTCTAACTACCAACAGACTGACGGACGTGTGAGTCGCTGGCATGTAATGTTTTCTTTTGCATACAGAGAATGAAATGAGAATGAGACAATGATACAAGCACTTGGCAATCACAGATGCCTTATCTCCAGAATCCAACAAATGCTGTACTCTGGATTCTTCCTTCCAGTATTAATTATGACCCTGGGGATCTTAACATTTGAGATAACAAGCAACAGGTCTTTCCTTTTAAAATTAGACCTATCTTTGACCTGCCTGAGCGTGCAATGAAGCAGTACCTGTGTTCATTACAACATCAGTGCAGATGGTTTTGCTCCTTAAATTCCCAAGCAGTGAAAACCATCAAGCAGTTCTTCCAGTTTAACCCAATTTTTTTTGCTGTCAAAGGTTATTACAGGCTCATGGAAAAAAAAACATCTTGATGATGCTGTTGTTGTTTAAGACAAGAGGTTCAAAATCTTGGTTGTGTATCTGAAGCTGCAGTTGCTAGCTGACTAATACTGTAATCACCTGGAATAATAGAAGGCAACAGTCACCCGGGTGTTTTTTTCTGAGTGGGGCAATGAGTAATGAGGGCTTGGACTGGCTGCTGGCAAAGCTGCTGACAGCCACACAATTTGATGGGGAACATTGAAAATTGGGTTCCCTAGAGAAGCAGGAACAAACACAAGGATATTTTTCTTATGAATTAAAGCCTAAGAAAAATGGCTTTGCATAACATCTGCTGTTCTTTCTTAAGTGCAAGTTACATATGTTTTTCTTGATTAGATGCGTGCAGTTGAACTGGGTTGAAGCAAGTCCAATCCTTCAGCCCTGACAGTCTTTCTGTGTTGCTCTAAGGCTGTGTGATGCTATAAAATGTAGAAGGACCAGGCAAACATGACAGATCTGAATTTAGAGCAAGTTTGACCCAGAACTTGTCTCTGCTTCTATGGACACAAGATTTAGAGGTTTTGGGCCATTTCCACACTACTGTAAAGCCATTGGTATTAAAAAGTGTTATGAGTTTGGAACAAATAATTTGGTGGTGAATCGAGTGTTCAGAGTGAATGTCTGAGTTTGCAGTGATTTAAAAACATACCTTTGAGTACATTCATATGTTCATTGAAGTGTCATGTGAGTGTCCTCTCTTAATGAGAAAATCTCCCTCAAAAGCAGTCAGAATCACAGAGCAGCTGAGGTTGGAGAAAGCTCCAGGCTTTAGCTAGTCCCGTGCTCTGCTCAGAGAACAGGTAGCTCTGGGCTGTGTCCACCCCAGTGTGAACACCTCCAAGATGGAGATCCCACAATCTCCCTGGGCAAAGTGTTTCAGTAATTTTTTTTTCTATGTATCTAAATGGAATTTCTCATATTCTAACTTGTGTCCTCTTCCTCTCATCCTACTGCCAGACAACCTGGTAAGAGTCAGTCTTCATCTTTGCTCTATCCTCTCTTCAAGTAGCTGTAGAAAGCTGTAATGTCCCCTATTTACCTTCTCTTCTTAAGGCTGACCAGGCCCAGCTCTTTCCACCTCTCCCTGTACATCATGTACATCACCAGCTTGGTGGCTTTGTACTGGCCTCGCTCCAGCGCATCAATATCCTTGGCTTGAGCTGCAGCCTCCATCAGCTTCCCACCTCTTAATTGATGTGATTATGAAAAGATTTTTCCCTTTTGGCATAACGAAAGGGATGCTGCCTTAATTGGTTCCCTTCAGATTAGTGATTTGAATAAAACATGGCTGAAGAAGAAGCAGCGAATTTCTCCCTACTGAAGCAGACCCATTGCCACTCTGGTGCTGCTTGAGCAAAACAGGCGGGTATCACTCTTCCCAGCTCCTTGAGGTTATTTTTAGATGTGTTTGGTGATTTTTTTGAGGTACCATTTGGGGGTTCCCTTTTTTCTTATTTTTTTTTTCTTTGTTTCTTTTGGGGATTAAAGCTTTTGAAATTATTTATTTACGAGGCATGAAAATCTCCCCAAAATGGATTTTAACAAGTGTGTAATTGGATAATTTGACAACTGGTAAGCTGAAGCCCCAGAGATCAGGAATTACACTTCACTACAGAATAGTTGTTCTTCATGTAGAATTAATTAGATTTCCTCTAGATTACAAGTAGTAAGAAGAGTAGTCAATTAAGAGAATTATTCTCTGACTTTTCCATCCTTCTTTTAATTGCCAGCCAGGGGTATTAAGAATTCCTTTTTTAATGTGAGATGTCCTCAGAGGCAGGATGCTGGAAAGAGGATGAGGGACAACGGATTAAACACTGGCCCAGCATTCAGAAGAAATGACCACCAGCTTTGTGTGTGACTTTGGCTCACTTTCTGAGGGACTGATTATCCATTGGGCCTGAAAGCTGCTGGGTTCGTGACAGGCAGACAGCAAAATGAGGACAGGTTCCTCATCAGTTGAGGGTAATGTTTGCCAGTGGCTTTGCTAAATCAAGCAACCTTTATTCCTCCCCGCCCAGCTCTCAGCTTGGTTGGTACAAATGCCTGTACTGCTGCTGCAGAGCTGGGCTGAGAAACTCAGCCTAGCAGAAGTAACCTGTTTTTTGTCATTGTTGGGTCATTCTGAGCCAGTTTGCTTCATCATCTGCCCATACAAGGTGCCCAACAGTGGCACAACAAAAGGAGTGGCTAAAAAAGCAGGGTCAGAAGCCCATAGCTTCTGAAATGATGTCTTGAGGGGGAAAAAATTGTTGACAGCCTAAAAGATCTGGAGGGAAGCTTAAACCTTTGTCATGTGTGGACATGGACAGCTGAAAAGGGTGGAAAAGCACTCTGCTCTGGTCAGGACTCTCCAGGAGCAGGGGCTAGAGGTGTCACCTACATGGTGATTTTGTTGGATTTGTTTTGTATTGCTTTGAGGTTGTGCAAAATGAATTTGACCGGTGGGATTTATGAGTAGGATGCTTCTGAGCCTGACAGAATGCATATGAGGAGGTCTTTGGTCCTTGTTCTCCTGTCTTTGGCACTGACTGCTGGAGTCCCTTTCTGTGTGGGATAGCAACAGCAAAGGAGGGGCTCAGAGGAGGAAATAGTTAGGCAGGAAAGGATAAAGCCGAGCAGACGACTGTGGTTCAAATGGATGCCTGGGTCACACATGGTACCTCCTGAGCTCTCTCTGATACGAGGCACCCATTGTGCACCAAGGGGGGAATTTGGTCTGTGGGCTGTGCAGAGGGATGTTTCCAGGTGCTTCCAGGGTTGTCAGCGGGAGCGAGATGAACACGTAGCCTCCAGAACAGTGGTCCTGTTCACCTTGGAAGGACAGTAGAGACTTGCCTAAAGGTAGATGACATAGAATCATAGAATGGCATGGGTTGGAAGGGACCCCAAGGATCCCAGAGCTCCAACCCCCCTTCCACAGGCAGGGCCACCAACCTCCAGGCCTGGAGTTACACAAGGTTGCCCAGGGCCCCATCCAACCTGGCCTTGAACACCTCCAGGGACAGGGCATCCACCACCTACCTGGGCAGCCTGTTCCAGGCCCTCACCACCCTCTCTGTAAAAAACTTCCCTCTAATACCTGATTTAAACCTTCCTTCCTTTAGTTTTAATCCATTCCCCCTTGCCCTGCCATTATCTACCCTTTTAACAAGTTGATTTCCCTCCTGTTTATATTCTCCCAAATCACCCAGAATTAAGATCTCGGAATTTAATGTTTACCAAATGCATTGAAAATAAATTTTGAAGGGGACGTTTGGTTCACTTTTATTGTGACCTTCAAAGAAGGGATGGGGGTGGGGAAAGGTAAAACAGGAAATCTGTATAGCTGAGATTTCAGAGTACCCACCATGGTTTTATAATCACTGATGTCACTCCTAATTGTGAGGAGAATACAAAAAACCAACAGCATCAAAATGTGAAAAGTGTTCATTTAAAAAAGCTTGACGTTTAAAAAGACTAAATTGTAGGCATATAAGAAATGTAAATGTGATAGAAAAAAAAAATCAGGTTCTTTTTCATACCACTTACTAGTAGTTCTATCATAAAATAACAGAATCACTACCCTGGAGTAGGATTCTGCAAAATTACTACCCTGGAGATACAGTAGTTACAGTTCAAAGTGACTTTTTTTCTGCAATGCTAAACTTCTATTTCCTAAACCTGTCAGTTTGAAAGTATTTAAACCACTCTGTACCTTGCATAAAAAGCAGTCCTGGCAATTTGAAAGTAGATTGCAGGACTTTCAAATGTTCAAACCAGCAGTAAAAACCAATAATTGTTAAAATCCATAGAAAAGCAGTGCAGTTTCATAAAGAGCAGTGATAAGTCTTTTCATTGTAATTCATACTAAAAATCCCAAATTCAGCTCGTAACATTTGTGAAGCAAATTTCCTTTGAATTTAAAATTAATTCTGTTTCATTGGAATAAAGGTGTGTTGTTTTCACCTGAGCATTTTCTCTTTGATCTTAAAAAAATGTCAGAAAGTGGAGTTAAGATTCCTTGTCATAACCAGGTATGATCTAATATATGTATATAGCTCTTTGCTGATTTGGTGATAACAGGAACCACTAAAAAAAGTAAAAAGCTTAGACATGACTGGAAAAACAAAGCATCTCAACATTTAGAACAGGGAGGGGGAAAAAATGAACATATGTAAAAATATGTAAAAGTATACATCTAATTTTGTCATAAACAAACCCAGAAAAGAACAGAACTGTGTTTCAGCTGGCATCCAAGAAAACTAAAGCTCTCCTGCTTTTGGGACTTGTTGGAGCAGATGTAGTAAAAGCTACTATCCAATTTTGTAGTTTAGGGGCATGTTTTGTTCTGTGGTCTGTTAAATTATTTACTACATCATTATTAAAAATATTTAAAAATTAAAAAATAAAGGTTTTTGAGAGCATCTTAGCATCCCGCTTGTCCCAGCCTGTTTGTTCCCTTGCTTTCCATAGAATGAGTGGAAGGTCTTTAGGAGAAAGAAAAAGTCTTCAGGTCTAATAAACCTTTCTGTCATAAGCCAGGGAGATGTATGTAAGGAGTGAGAAAGCATGTTGTACGTATTTAGCCAGAACACAGCTGCACAGTTCTGTGAGTTTGAAGGTGTTTACTTTCCTTGCTGCTGCTTTCCTTTCCCTTTGTCTCCTCTGCTTTATTGAATAGCATCTGTTATAGGGCAAAGACTGCTTGAAATATATTATTTATGTATAGTGTCCATAACAGCGTGGTTCTGATTTCAGCTGTTGTGTGCTGGGTGATAATATAACACTAAGAATTATATCTGAGCAAGCTCAAGTTAGGGAGATGGTCTGCCAGCTCGGTTTTTGGAAGGGGGCTTGAAGAAGTAATTTAGGACTCTGTAATTATGAGACCCGGCGAACAGAACCTGTCACTAGGATTCAGAGCAAATAAACTTACATGAAAAAACCCCAAAAAAGCCAGAATCTGCTGTCCTTTAAAATGGCTTTAGCTTTTTTCTCATTGTCTGACATGGAAATATGAAAATATCCAGTCTGACAATTTTTCTTGTTTTGTTTTTGTAAAACCCATGTGCTGGTTGCCCTTATCCTGGACCAGCACAAGGCTGTTCTGTATTGTCTGCTGGAATCTGAGCTGTGAAAGGAAAACATTACATGATTTAGTCATCAGGCAGGAATTTTACCTTTTTCATTTTTAGGAGTAGAAGGATCTGCCAAGTTATCCTGTTTTTATGACATTTCTATTTAAAAGTGCAATAAGATACAAAAAGAGAAAGGGTTTCCAGCTGGAAGATGTGATTCTTCTTCCAGGGTAAAACCAGCCAAATTACCAGAAGCAGAGGGAAGCAGTGATTCTGCAGTGCAGGCTGAGATGCCAATTTCTGGCATCCCAACAACTGAGAATGAGGTTGAGCCTCATAGAAACTGAGGTTTTGTTCATGTTTTGGAATGTAAGTCATAAAGAGCTGGGCTAATGGCTGGAAAAGATGGGGAACCCCTGCACGAAATCTGTTCCTTTCACTTCCATACATCCCAATAGTCCAGGTTATCAAAATCGGAGGAAGTCTCATCAGAGATCTTTTAGGAAACCAAGGAGGCAGATTTTCCAGCCTTGTACATGTCCCTAATGGATTCTTGTATTCCAGAAGACTCCAAAGCTTAAGGTTAGAGGATGTGTTTTTTCTGTTCCTCTTGATAGAATTGCACAGGGAAATTAATGAAAGAAGCAATCTGCTGCAAAATTCAGAATCTGGAGGAAGGGAAGAACTGAATTGGTTTTTCTTTCATCTGCCATTTTTCCAGGACACTGAGGTTTCTATCTAGAGCTCTGTCACCTTTCCCTGTCCTATTGCAACCCGCGTCTGAACGAAACAGAAGCCAGCACTCTTCCAGAGACCTTGAGAGCTGACCTGATTTCATCACTGTAGTAAATTCCCTCTGGGCATCCTGCAACCAGAGAGCCAGGTTTTCTTCTGCTTTTGTATTGCCAGCAAACGCCCTTTTGTATGATTGTTACACTGAGTGGTCTCGCATGCCCAGAGAAACAGCTGGGCAGATACCACCTCAGCAACATCTGGCTGGCCAGGCAGTGCCCTTGCTCCTTTGTGAGCTGGGTTTGACCCCGTATTGCCAAGCACCAGATCCTCCCACCTTCTACAGTGTGCTCTGATCATGTGCCTGCTTTCTATTTATATCCTTCCTGAATTTGAAGCATTTTCTGGCTACTCTCTGGAGTTGTTTGGTGTGCAGGTGCTTTAAACTTCAGTGAGTTTATAATAGTTTTGTTTCTCTTTCCAATAAGGACTTTCTTGAGCAGATTTTAGTCGTAAGAAATCTCCCAGCTGATGTCTGAAAGCAAACACCAATTTGCTCAAAAAAAGATTTAACAACTGGCCACACTGTTAGTATCACATTGTCATAAGATGTCTGTAGTTATGCAGGGTATTTGTTTATGCCTATAGATGCTTGTAGAGTAACAATGTAAAGGCTCTTTTTGCTATTCCCCTGAGGTGAGGAGGCAGCTATGTCATTAAAAAGCAGTTTGGCTGTATGAACACAGCTGTGGTTTCTGCTGGTAGAGCTGTCTTAGGGTCTTCTTGCTACTTTTCATACTGTTGAGCGGTGTAGCTGGCAGAAGGGTGTTGGGAAGGTCTGTACTTCATAATCCTAACATTGGACAGTCTTAGAGAAACCAAAAAGACATTTATCCTTAAAATAATCACGCTATTTATATGCAGTCACCCCAGTGCTGTGACACAGCAAGCTCAAATTGCCAGTAACGTGGATTTAATAGTGTTAAGAAAGCAATATGCTATCTCTGAGACACTAACTGAATCTTTTAATTGTCACAGATTTTACATAAAACCAATTAGATAATTTTAAAAATTGAAAGGAAAAGCACTGATAAGGAAGCATATCTTGATAACATTAGGCACATAGTCAGAAGAAGGTAGTTTTAATTTCTCCTCTGACACTGGCTCTCTATTTGCATGTGAATAATTATATCAAAATGCAGCAGTTTCCAAACCCAGCTGACCTTTCTGGGCATCCAGATCCTCCTCTGTGTAACGAAGATGCTGTGGGTGTTCTGTTCCTCCTTTCTGGATCAGTATGAGTTTTAGTCTAATAACATTTGTTGAGCAGTTTGAATTCCTCCAGAACAAATTTTGCAAATGCTGAAAAGGGGGAGGAAGAATTTGGATGCTCGGGTAAACTGAATACAGGAACTGTTTCAACTTCATACCTATCTTCCCACTGCCCTCTGCTGGGTGCCTTGTCGGTATCTCACCCCCAATTCCATCACCCTTCAGTGTTGGTGCTGCAGCTGTGAACATCTTGGTTGCTTTCTCTTGTCTGTTTGGCAGTCCTCCTGGTAGAGGACAGGATGCCCAGTCATACCCTTTAAAAAGTCACCACATACACTCGACAATTTACTTTGCATAAATCCATTAGTAATACTAATTAATGCTTGGAAAGGACTCCAGGTGGGAACAAGGAGAGGGAAGGGTGGGAATGGTCCAGGAGCTGAAGTGTGTGCTGTTAACAAACTGACATTTAGAAATAGCTGCTTCAAGGCTCTTATCCCCTTTCTTGTTTTTTCCTTTATCTTTATTTTTTTTTCCCCCTGAAGTGAATTAATCAAGAGTAGCTTCATGGGCAAATAGCTTGAAGAAAGCATTTACCTTGCTTCCTGTTTTTAAAAATCTTAAAAGTAAGAAACATTGAAGAAATGCTTGCAATAAGTGCTTAGAGGGACCTAACCTACTGTTACATTTACTTAATAGCTATAGAGGAGGCAGCAGTTCTGTAATCTTTGATACATCTCACCAATTTAATGCTGATTGCACTAGCAGTATTTTAATTGTATCACAGCGTGGAATTCTTGAGTGTGAGAGCCTCACTCTATGGCCATGTACACAGCTGCCCTGCACAGGGAATGCTTTGGGAGCTCTGGGTGACACAGCTGTGTAGATGTGACCAGCCCACTGGGAGAAGAGATGAGAGACCACCAGCTGGGCACCTCAGGAAGCTGCTGGTAGCGCTGGTCATCCCCCTCCGTCCCAAATCCCCACCCAGGGTGAGTGGTCCTGGAAAGAGTTTCACATTCCTCTCTCCTACTTCAGAGCAAAAAGCCCTTTAGAAATCTGTCCCTGTTTTGTTGGGTGAAGGCAGAAAAAGTGTTACATGATTTCAGGGTACACCTGGACAGTGGTTCAATGCAGGCTGATGCTGCCCAAAACCACGGAAGATGTTAGACCACCATCTTTGGTTTGGGCTGTAGTATCATGTTTCCCTTTAGGCATTTGACCAATAACTTCAGATGTCACCCTGTGGAAAACAGGTGGTGATCCACCTGCACCTAATGCCAGCACTTACCTTGCCACTATAACTCTGAAGGCTGTGAAAGAAGAAACCAGTCTGTTAATGGGTTCTAACTGGTTTTACTTAAAGAGAGATAGATCTGTCTGTGGCCAAAGAGCAGCTTTTGTTTTGCTGCTTCTTTTATGTCTGTCTGATTCTCTTTCCACATACCTCTCTGCCTTTTGGTTGAAACTCAGGAGGGAAAGGCAAAGTGAACATTTCACACCTTGCTTGCATAAATGGTTCATATTGTTGGAAAAATCCCCACCATTGAGCAAATGTAATTATTTATGTAAGAGGAGATCCACAGGAGCTGTACTACTATGTGACTACAATTCTTTATGGCTGCACAAATTACTTGCAGCTGCCCTCCTCTGAGCTGTTCAGGAGGTGTTAGAGAAAAGGATTGATTTTCAGAATTTGCTGGAAAGAAATTAAAATAAGTTTATTAATAAAGGTATTAGTACAGGAGCTCTGAGCCACAGGCCTATCGACTTGTTCTTCCACCTGAACCTATCTGTAAGCAGACCATCAGCTCGCTTCTCATCTCACTTATACTCGAGACAGAATCGTTCCCATTTCATAAGTGGTTTTTGAGAATAAAATGATGCTCTACTTCTGCCCTGGATATCAGTGTAGAGGGTAAGAGCAGATTATCAGGTGATCTTCAAAATACATTAAAAATAAACTTCCATTTGTAAATTGTCTGCACTGAAGAAAGGAATTGGAGTAGACAGACAGTGTTTAGCACTTACCTGAACTCCCTCTCACACCTTTTCAGAGTTGCAAGTGATTTATTGCCTTTGCACACCAGCCAGACATGGGGGGGTGTGTTCCTGCCTGCATGTACAGCTAGAGCGTTTGATAAACAGCCTTCAAGGAACTTGCCAAACTTGGGGCTCACCTTGTTTTGCATTGCTTTATGTTTTGAATTTATTGGTACTCTTGACACTGCAGAAGAGCAGAATGGGACTGTCTGTTAGGACACTGAGAGTAGTAATAGATCTTAATGGCCTGGACTGGTGTTACCTAGGGATTGCCCCACAACCATGGGCCAAGGAGCCCTATTTTGGATCAGTCCATCCTCCCTCACAGTCACCAAACCCTCACAGCTACTGTTACGCTTAATTTGTCCTTCTTCTGCTCCTTAATTCTCTCAGGTGTTAATGTTCTGCTTTTGGAAGGTGTGTGTATGGCTGATTTCCTTGCGTCGCCATGGGTGGTACCTGAGTCTTGCTGGGCAAACAGGTTGTACTGCAGGGATGGCAAGTTCCTTCCATCTTCAGTTGACCCCACTTGGAATGGTTACCAGGCTTCCTCACAACTGTGTTGTGAAGCCACATTAAATATTTTGCAAAGCTTCTTTATAGCTCTCAATAAAGCAGTATTTTATTTGGACTAGGTGATTGTTGGGGGTCCCTTCAACCCGAGATACTCTATATCTGTGCTGTGTTTAAGGGCCATACGTTTGTACAGCTGGGTTTTGTGAGATTCAAGTTTTCAAGGTAAGAAGTAGGACCAGAAAGAGCATTTAAGAAGATGGCATTTAGCATCAAACATAGAAATTATAAATATATTTGGCTTCCCACCCCCCTCCCATTCTGTACGTGTTCTTTTCTTTAAGTGCTGTAAGAGGATTGCATAGCTTGATTTTTATGACCGTGGCTAACTTATCTGCAGTGAGCATCACTGAATCCGATGAACACTGCTATTAAAGACATCTGAATGAGACATAATGACCACAGCTTTTCCATAGCCTTTATCTGAAAAACTTAGTAAATGGATAAAAATGTGGTTCCTAGTGCTATAATACTCGGTTGAGGCTGAATGTGTTAGATGGAAGAAGAAAATTAGTTTGAAACATTGAAGCTGGTTATTTTGGCACTTAGGTTGTTGCTTGCTAGTGGCATCCTACAGGAAAACATGAATTGAGCCACAAAAGTGACTGTATATTTGTTGTGTTTTTATTACTGTTTCTAAGACTGAACCAGGAGAAACAGTAGGAGTTAATATTTGCCTGAGTATGTCTACAGAATGCAAAACCTGTAATCCATCCTTGGCTTGAGAAAGGGTTGCTACTGCCTCACAACTAGAAGAGGAGGGTGACATGAGGAGGAGAGGGGGACAGCCAGGGAAGGAAATGCTGAGGCACTGAGACCTAGAGTGTACAGCAGAAGGAGAAAGCAGATAGTCACCTATTAGTTTTATCCAGAGAGTGCTGGAGAGTAAAAAAAGGGAATAAAAAGAGTATATATGAGTCATATCTTGGTAGCCCTGGCTGTAATTGCTCACCAGAGGCAAAAATGTTGCTGGTGCATTGTCTATTAAAACACTTACACGCTATTTGTGTGCTGGTAAGGTATTTTAATAGACTCTTCCTCTCTCATGAGTTTGACTTTCACCACTCCTGTTCGTGTCTGCTAAAAGATCTCAGCATGTAGATACAGATATTGATTTGTAGAGTGTTTCCTCACATTTTCTTAATGATTTTGATCTTTGTAGCCGTTTTCAGTTATAAAACAAATCCTACTGCATGCACTTCTATAATCAGCTTTAGTTATGTTTTCAGGTACTTGTAGCCAGCACTGGCAAGAGATCTTCTGGGACTGGCATTTTTGAGATGAGGCTTCTATAACAATACTTGTGGGATGTCATTAAAGGGTTACAAATACAGTCTGGCTGCAAAGAATTTGATTAGTGAAGCAATGCAGAGTTTAGTGCAGCCAGTCAGTGCTGTTTGGCATATACAAAAGTGAATGCACATAGTGAAGATTCTTGGAGGGCATGAACTGTGACCTGAAAGCATTGTTATTGTTTAAATACACCTCTTTGCATCTTTATTTTTAAAAAAAAATGCAAAAATGAATGTGGGGAATGTTTCTCTTGAGCATAGCTGGAGAATAGATAGGAGGATTCAGAGCATGTGAAATCCATTTCTGGAGTGTATCAATAAATGCACTATTCATTCTCAGTGTTCTTAAATGGACCATACTGAAAGACTGCACCAACAGATCCCTACATTATATGCAGGCAAAGGAGGTAATTGCACTCTGCAATGACTGTTTAAGGGCACAGGTACCCATTTCACAAATACTAATGAGCCCATGTAAATGCTGGGTGCAAGGGAAAAAACCCATCACCCTTTGAAAATTTGTCCCTTTAGACCGAATTCTGTCCTTGAATATGCACACAGAGTTCTCATTGACTTTGATGGGCTGTGCATGAAGACATTTGAGAGAAGAATTTCATCCTTAGAGTTTCCTTTCTTTTCTTCAGCTTCCTGCTTGGCTCTGACTTTAGGTTTTTATTTTCTCTTGGTTTAGCTAATCGAAACATTCCTGCATTGCTGCATTGAAAGGAATTTTCTTGGAAACATTTACTGCTTAGTTTAAAATTATTATTCTTGAAAAATCATGTTTAAATTATATGCCTGCTGTAATGGAATAAATTGTTTTATTTTATTCACTGTGTAGTCAGCAGATAGCTGATAAAATAGCTTTAGAAACTGTGCCATGCATAGTTACAACTGAAAGGAACATTGTGTTTTTCAGAACATAGGCATGGAGCATAGATAATCTGCCTAAAATCTCTAGTTGTAATCAGGAGTCCCATATATTAATTTGGGCATCAACCTTTTCTCTCTGCTGACTGCTGCATCTGTATATTAGATTCCCCTCAGCTAATGAGAAATAGCCTGATACTTGAGTGAAACCAGACGGCTGGAGCCATGTGGCATAGGAAGAGAGATCGATATCGGTTTTTAAACCTACTCCCACAGATGTGAGTTGATGCTACCCCACCTCCAGCAAGGCTGGAGAGCTCGTTAGACTTGTTCAGTTTGATGAACATTTCAATCAGCAACCGCTGCCCGACTGCTGCCAGTTTCAGTGCCTACCTCAAACCCTCTTTCTTACGAGGTAAGGTGGTCAGTTAAGTCAGCTGGCCAGTTCTTCTCTTCTATTAAGGGTATAATGGGGTAAGCAGAGGCCTTTCCTATGATGGATGAGGCTGTGAAGGTATTGTCGTGCATTAATTTTCATCTTGCTGTGTGAGATAAGCTAATCTCATTTTGCAAAGATGACCATTTCTAATCACCAGTCCCTAAGGTGCATCATTTAAACTCATAAAATTAGTGGAACTTTAATACAAAAAATATTTTGTTATCATTCCTCATCATGAGGAGAGGAAAAAAGGGAAGGAGATGTTTCCCATCCCAGTTTCAGCTAATATTTTAATATTTCCATTGAAGACAAATTTTTGCCTCAATTTTTAATCTTCTAACCTCAATTTTTACTGTTTCTCTTCTGGTGTTTTCTTGCTAAAACTTACCTCTGCTCTAGATTGTAGGCAACAGTGACAATTTCAGATGACATTGGGAAGTCCTTGGCTTTTTCAGTACCTGTTAGAAAGGTAAATTTTGCCTGTAGCCTATGAACAGTGGCATGTTGGAAAGTGGTCTGCTTTTTCCCTCCATGCATGAAGACAGGTTTGAGTTCTCAACATAGAATCCAGCTGTCACTTGGTCTGAA
Organism: Zapornia atra; assembly: GCA_013400835.1. Lineage (NCBI taxonomy): Eukaryota > Metazoa > Chordata > Aves > Gruiformes > Rallidae > Zapornia > Zapornia atra. The sequence goes on from VZTU01007404.1 coordinate 243,070, forward strand.
AGCTTCATACAGGAGGCTTCATTTCATGGCATCTTCCTTCCCTCTTAGGTAAATGGCAGATGTCCTATAGATGTCAGTGGTGTGGTGTTGAGTATTCTGCCTGTTTTCTGCAAGATCTTTAACATTGGAATGAATATTTATGTGTCTCTATGCTTTTCATAATATTTATGTTGGAACAGCTTGGAAACTGTTCCTTTGACACAAGCCTTTTTCTACTCAGAGTATTAAGGAAGCAGGTTGTTTAAATACATCAATTATGATAAGTCAATCGAAAAACTTCCATGCTATACAGCAAATATAGAAATGCCTCATTTGTTTGCTGATGTCAGATTTTTAGGGGATACCAAAACTATATTGTTAGTGTCATTACAAACTCTCAACTGGGAATAACCAGGGTCTCTCGCTCTCTATGACAGTTTTGGGAAAGCAGCTTGTGATTGACTATTTAATGAAGCAGAAAGTGGAGTTAGGTTTACATTATAAGAGAATACTGAAATGAAATGAAATCTCATCCTCAAAAGGAAAAAAAAAAACCCAAAAAAACCCCTAACTTCCTAGCTCCTCTTCTTCAGATGTCTTCATTTAAATGCAAATAGCAGCGTCATCCACAGTGAAATAAAAAAAGCCTCCTTTTTCCCTGGGAAACAATAATGAGGGTAAATTTAAGTCATTTCATTTTTGTAATAAGATAATCCTTTTCAATGCTCATGGTAATATTATGATAAAGGTTGATTTTAAAATTATTATTTTTGGATAGGAGAATGTATTTTGGGCTTTTGTAGAAGGAGGAATTGTGAATTCACTATAATTCTGCCCAGAGACTCTCCCTGGGGTGAGTAAGTTCAAGGATCTGATCCAGATTCTATTGACCCCAGTGGGCAGAAACTCCATAATATTATCTGCAACACACCTTGTCCCACCTACACTTTTTCTGGTTGAGGAAAATGCTGGTATGATACTTGTAGGATTTCACTGTGGCATTTGTACACAAGCAGATTTCACCAGCCCAAGACTAGTTGCACTTAGCTAATTTATTGACTTCAGCAGCAGGAGAGGAGGTGACAATAAGTCAAGATGACTATGAGGCTCTTGAACACGTGTTGGGGCTTATCACATAGCTTCATGCAACATCTCACCTATTCTGGCCCAAACTGTACTAAGGATGTGTGGATAACTGACAATTAATTTGTCTGATATATTTTCTGACACTAAAATTCTGTATCTTGTGATATAGGTTCTTTGTAACACTGATAGGGAGTGTACATGTCTGTTTATATACGTAAGTGCAGTGCTTATATATCTGATAAACTGCTGTAATGTTTAGCTGTTAGCGTGAGCATTTGATAACTTTATCTGTCAGTTCTCCTTGAAACATGCAACTGAAATCTTATTATATCTTTCCAAGCTCAATGCAGCTTCAAAGTACATCTTTCCTTTAAAAATATCCAAATCAAAACATTTCTCTTTCCCTAGTATCTCAATGGAGTGAAGTCTAGGATAGATAATAATGCAGTGTGGGAAAAAAGTTAGAGCTTGTCGGTAGAGGAATATGAATTTTACACAACAGCTTAATATTCAGAACTCAAATTCCCTTTGGTTAGTTGTGGAAGGCCACAGAATCACAGACTTGTAGGGGTTGGAAGGGACCTTGAGAGATCGTTGGGTCCATCCCAAAGAGAATAGGGTATCAGAGCATATTGCTACGCAGCAAGATCCTTCCATTAGTCCAGCAATCAAAGCAGACTTTTATTAATGTATCCTTTGTTTAAGGATAAAAATAAAATTTAGCTATTCACAGAGATCGGAATACTTATTGGTATATCTACTGGAAAGGAATGGTCTCCCTACTTATTTCAGGATTGACCAGACTTTATCCATATGCCCTTGGTGGTTTGTGGGTATTTTTCATCTCTGAGGAAGGAAATAGCAGCCTTCCAGCCACCTGCAGATCTGACAGAGGTGAGTGGAAAGATTGGAAAAGAAGATATTAAAAGTGGGAAGATTTTAAAATTGGCAGAGAGTTTTAGTAGTATTAGTTCTCACAGTCCTATCACTATCAGCTCTATGTACGGTGTTTACTTGGCTATAGCAAGCCTTCATTTCCCTTTCAATGCATGTATTTAAGGATATTTCACATTCATGTCAGTAATCCTTGACTGCTTCTTCAGGTAGTTGAGTTCTACATCGTGTTTTGAAGAGCCTCTGAGCACAGCGAGAGGGCAATAACACATGTCCAAGATGGTCACTACAGTATAACATAGATACATATTACCTGCATTTTGCTTTTCTTTCTATTGCATATTTTTACATTGTTAGACTTTAATTAGCACATTAAATATATAGTTTCCCTTTATGAAGCCAGAAGGGTTTTCTTTGCAGTGAAAATGAGTGGTTCAATTACCCTCCTACTAATGGATAAAACATAATTAACATTGTCTTGAGGCTAATTTTCATTTATGCTGCCATTCTCCGTAAGCTGAACATCATTCTCTGGAAAAAGTCAATGTGTCACTTTTATTAGCCCAGTTTGCACTTTAACACCAAGAAAATTAATTCAGGATACATTAACATACTTAACTTCAAATACAATGAAATGATCTGATGACAGAAGATAACTCTAACGTGTCCTTTATGAAGTCATGCAGTTTGATTGTGGGTGTCCTTGATAAATGGGCTTGTATTTACTTGTGTGCACTTTATGGAAAGGACAGACCATAAAAAGCATTTATAAGCCAGATGTTGTTCATAAAGTTGCCAGGGTTTGCATCCTTCCACATGCAAACAGGAGCTAGAAAACTTCTTGTAGGTGGACTTCCTTTCCATCAGCTGGGTTATCCTTAAAGGCTGCAGCAAGTATTTAGGCCTGAAAAATGAGGAGAGGCTGAGCGAGCTGGGACTGTTCAGCCTTGACAAAAGAAGACTAAGGGGAGATCTTATTAATGTCTATAAATATCTTAAGTGTGGGATGCAGCGGGAAATGGCCAGCCCCTTTTCAGTGGTCTGTGGAGACAGGACAAGGGGCAATGGCCTCAAGTTAGAGCATAGGAAGTTCTGCACCAACATGCGGAAGAACTTTTCCCCAGTGAGGGTGAGGGAGCCCTGGGACAGGCTGCCCAGGGGGGAGTGGAGTCTCCTTCTCTGGAGATATTCAAGACCCATCTGGACGCCAACCTGTGCAATATGAGCTGGGGAGCTGCTTTGGCAGGGGGTTGAAACTGATGATCTCTCGAGGTCCCTTCCAACCCCTGTGATTCTGTGAAAAATATTTACAATATCTGTTCCATCCTCATGGCACAATTGGAGATTCCTTTTCAGTAGAATTTGGGGCATATTTTAGTGTTTTAGGAGCCCACGATGAGGAAAAGCACTTCAGGAATACAGGCAGCAGACCTACGCCTTAAATGAGTTTTTCTTCTCTGGATGTTTTTAGACACGTAGTCTGTGCTGATGTGAGAGACAACTGGGACTCCTCTGCTTTCACACTGGGAGTTTTGCAGTCGAGTGTGTGTTAGGAAACATTTCCCCACATTTAGTTTACATTTTCCATTGCCCACTGTAATCCTAAATCTCCCAGTTATAGTCCTCTATAGTCCTCTCTGGGCCGCTAAGCAACAGCTCATTTCCTCCCTTTTGTTTAGGTCCACCACTGAGACACTCAGTCCCTGCTATAGGACATACTAAATATATATATTTGCATACTATGATGCAAACAAGAAATACAGATCTGTTGAATTATTGATGGGCATCTTAGAATGGTACTGGAGTGAGATAATGAACCTCCCTTCACCTGCAATCAGTCCACCCTAAGAACACACTCCCAAAACAACGAGTGACATAGCAGACCTCTGAAATATTCATCTTTTCCAGAACTGTCTCCTTCATGTTTGATTCTTTTTTTGGGTTCTGATTGCAAAAGTAACAGCCTGACCCTGAAGCATGGATGGGGAAGTCAAGTGTTTTGCTATTGTTTTTCAGTTCTTATATATCCCCCACGGATAAACCTTTAGCACCTGCAAATCTGAAACAATAATAACCACGGTGATGAAGAGAGACTGCGGTGTGATTATAGTTTTGCTTTGCCCTCTATTGGGAGCTCCTTTTTATAGCTGTAACCTCTTTGTGTAGCACTGTAGAAATAAGTGGGATAGGCTGAAGGCATGCCAGGTGTGTAGAGGGAGATAAACTCAAATAGTACTATATTATGGCAGAAAAATCTACTGGCTCTTATAGAAAACCATGTCTGTAGAAGGGAACAGATATTTCCACAATGAAAAGCTCATCAGTTTTGCCTGTTTCCACCAGAGACTGCAGAAGCAGGAGTGAGGAGTGCGAGGCTGGTACCCCAAATGGTTACGTTTCCCAGCATCCTGCTTCTGTAGAGCTGAGTGTCCCCACCACAGGAATTGTTCTAGCCCTATGGAAAATGAGGGGTTTGGGGGGTTGCCGTTATTTTAGGTACCCAAGTACAGGGTTTGGCACTAGATGCTGCAGAATATGGATGAAACCAGTTCATTATTCAGAGTGAACTTGCAACATGCCTTTGGTTTTGGCATTTAGGAATAGTTCTGCATACGTCACCTGCCTCCTGGGTGAGAAAGCCAAAAATAATTACTGAGCCATCATGAATGCAAAAATATGTATTACTGATTAACTTTTACTTCTTGACATACTTTCAAGTCCATTTTGCCTTGGATAATTATCCATGGTGAAAAAAGCATGGAATATCCAGGATGAGTCAACTTCAATTCAGGCCAAGAGATCAGTCTTGGACCATCTGATTGCCTCCTGTAATCAACCCAGGGCCTGATTTCTGTATGTTTTATGTAACAGTGAGCTGCTGATGGGTCATCACAGGTTAATCGGTACAACAGTGATTAATAGTTGAATTAAATGTGAAAAGGCCAGAAAGGGCACATCTAATGCAATGTTTTCCTTCAGTTGTCTCTTTCTCAGGAGGTGCAGGAGCATGAATGCTTAAGTGGTTTTGTCCTCTCAGTGTGGTCCCTACCATGGCTAAGGATAGTTTCTTTGGCAGCTTGGCAGTGGTAGGTAGAGCTGTGGGAGTCGGTCAGATTAATCCAGTCTTATTTTGGTGGTGTACACATTAATTTGGAAATCTGTCTTAGTATAGAGTGGATAGATTTGTGTCAAAGTAATGTTTCAGGGTGTAAACACTCAGCAGTTGACCCAGGGAATGGAGAGTTTTCTGATTAAAGTATCTAAAGTCTATTGAACTCATCTGAGGATGAATTAAAACCTTTCTGAGGATCCAGTAGCCTGAGGGGTGGGAGTAAGGTCTGGACTCTAATGCAACTGATAAAAAAAAGGATATATATATATATATATATAAAGCCTAATTAACAAATTAAGACCTACTTGTTTCATGAGATCAGCGGAATGTGGCATGAGCCTGTCAGTGGCACAGACAGCAAGAGAGAAATGTGTGTATGAAGGCAAGATCCTGTAGGGAGTCAGCTTGAATCCATAGGTAAAAGCTGAAGGAACCCGTAGGTGAGGAGAAGGAATAACACCTGATAATGCACACGAATCTTTCCCAGCTAGCATGCAGGTATCAAATCTTGTGCTCTACAAAAGCATTGCAGTGGAGGAGATGAAATCTCCCTGGCTGGCTTCCCTGTGTGGAAGTAAAACTTTCCTGCAGGTTCAGAAGCAGGGAAACATTGCAGACACATACAGTTGCGTCTCCATCTGGTTCCCAGCTCCAGCCTTGGAAACTGGCACCTGCACCACATGGTGCCTTCCTGGGAGTGGTAGCAGAGTAACCCACAGACTCACTGCCATCCAAAGGAGTGAGCTGTAAAGTGTAACTTCTTCATTAAATGTTGGCAGAAAGCTCAATAGCCGCTAGGTGTGTGGCACAGAATAAAGCTTTAACACAGCTGCTTTATTTCAGCACATTTTCAATGGATCTAGCTGTTTAGGCTGAGCATGTGTTTTACTAAATTAGACCTAAATGCATGAAATCTATGAAGAAAAAGAGCAAAAGCTTATAACTCCAGAGATAAGACGTGGTTTGTACCAAAGCAACAGATTTTTCCTCTTTTCTGAATTTGAATGTAGTTTAAAAAAAAAGAATATGTTCAAAAAATAAAATCCAATCATTATGACATTATATATGTTGGTAACTAGGTTTTAAGAGGCCTGGCTGATAAAGTTAACATGAAAAGACACTTCTTCTGTAATGCACAGCCTGGTCCTGTGTACAGATTGTGTTAAAAAACAGTTTCAAAAGTCACGCTTGCTGCTCAGGATCTAATCTCAGCAGGAATGCTCAGCCCACCTGCCCATTACTGCACTCATTAAATCAGTGTGCCCAGTCTCAGAGGATTTAAGGCCCTGGCAGCATTTCCATTTAACAACCATCAGATGTGATACATTGGCCTCTTTCTTTGTGTTGTACAGGGGTTATCAGTATGCTGTGGACACTATCGGATTTTACAATATCTTTAAGAAACAACAGGATTTAAATGTGATTGAACAGTTTTGACTGAGATGCTGGATTAGCCTTTCAAATACCTTTTTTTGTGCTAACCTCTTGGGTAAGCCCTAATTATTTAAAAGTAAAACGCTTTCAGAAATAGATGACATTGCTAATTGAAGTAGTCACAAATGAAAAAATAATGTACATGCTGCAAGTTAACCGAAACAATTTGGCTGTCTATAGGGACCATTACAGCAATCAGAGGTGGATTAACTGTAGAGAGGAGCAGGGTGGAACAGGGAGTCTGTAGCAAGGTACACTAGCTAGGATCCAAACCACAAAATAGATATGGACTACTCAGTCATTCTGTTATCCAATGTTGTGTATTATTACTGCATGTTATGGGCAGGCTACATAAGTTCATAGTGGTATTCCTAGAAAATGATATTTTCCTGTTTAAAAAAAGAAAATAAAAACCCCAGGAGGACAGTAAGAATAAAAGGAATTTAATATCTTTGGACACCAAAATTCTGCTTGATACTTTCGAGAAGCTGAATTATTCTGAAACAGCCCTTCAAGGTGGAGTTTGAAAATTATCTGTTAAGTGGGCAGAGTAGTATCCCAGGCTAGTTTGATGTCAGCTTTGGGACTGCTCTGTTCATCCCACTGTGCGATGGAGTCCATTACTGGTTAGATACCCATCACCACGAGACACCAATAGTGTCTGAAAATCTCATCCTCAGTTTCTCCCTCCTTTCATTTTCTCCTGTAAACATACAGATGGCAGTGGTTTTAGACATCTCATTTAAACTGCAGCTTGAATCCAAAACATAATTTATCATTCTTGCACTACCTGGGAGGTTAGCCATGAGGTTATCCATTTGGATACAGCTTGAAGTCTACATTCACATGAGCTGGAAGGTTTCTTCCTTCTAACTGTGATCTCCTTAATAAAGTTTTTCTCTTGATTCAAGAGGAAAATGCAACCAGTACTGATGAGGGAAGTTGTAATGCTTATTCCATCCCAGGAACACTGGGCTGTAACTAATTATGGTTTATAAGACTGCTAAATAAATGGGGTAGAGTGATCCCTAGTTTGCTTCTGTGCTAAATAAGCTGCTACAGGGATCAGAGCTAAAATGACAGCTGATAGATTCAGTGTCTCAAAGCAGCTACGTCCAGGGAATTGTGTGAGAAGGACAGTACACCCCTTAGCTGGGAATTCCGCCAGCTCTCGCCACTTGTGATGTATAAAGCAGAGGGGTGAGGAAACCTTGGGTACAAAGAATCATTCTGGTCAAGCTCTGGCTTATTAATTACTTTCCCACTATATAGACATCCTCTTCAGTACCTTTTTGTCCATTTCTTAACCTGTGCTTCTGCTTTGGTTCTGCTCGTGCATTATCTCAAGAGTGAGCCAAAGGCCCTGGGAATAAAAGCAGAGCCAGGGTCTTTAGTACCTGTCTCCCTCCAGATCAAAAACACTTTTCTACCAAGTGGCTAGCCAACACTGACTTCTCTGTATTTCAGAAGTGAAGCTGTATTCTTCACAGTATTTTAGCTATTAGGAACTGTTCAGAGATAAGAGGGAAAAAAAAGTTATAGGCTGTACTATTGAATTCTATCCATCCTAATGCAGTCTCAGAGCAAATCCCTCCACGTCATGTAAGTAGAGCATTAAAGGAAACAGCACTCAAGATGATGCTGTAAAATGTGCTTTAATACCAAAATCATTTATTATGTTCATGTTGTATCTTTCATAATAGTAATGAATTTGAAAGCAAATGTTTATGCAACATAAACCTAGCTTAAGGCAGACTTTAGAGTTCAGAAAGCTCCAAATGCTGTCCAGAATCTCTCATAGGCACTTAAACTTAAATTATCAGTGTTGGATTTTTTTTTTTCCAATGAAATCTCTTCTTTTTCCTCCATTTCCTCTGCCTGGGTGACAATCCTTCCCTGAGGTAGATGAGAGATGGATATTTTTATGACTCGAAGCTTTGTTCTTTGACCTCTCTGAAAGCCTTATGTTCTACCCATAAATCCCAAAGTACCCAGCAGCCTTCAGTCTGATGTGTCTCAGGAAGTCTGAGTGGAGGTTTGGTGGCTTTGCTTTAATAGGCTCTATCTGTTGAAAGCTTTAATAGTGCTCTGTCTGCTCAGCAGTGCCTGCACTGCTACCAGATGGACATTCCCAAGGCCTCAGATGATGGGAGCCTTTTATAATACAGAATGCATTTGGCCAGAAGGAGAAAAATGTATGAGGAGCCTCTTAATGTCACTACAGGGATGTGTCTGTCTCATTTTGGTTTCCCCTTTTTCATGCATGCTGGAACTATATCTGTTTCTTTGCTTCAGGAGCTCCAAACTGAGCTTTAAAGTTGGATACTGTCTTGCTATCCAAAGCCATAACCTGCCATGCCAAAAAAAGTGTTTCACTGTTGAATTTTGAGGAGAGGAATTGGATAGCAGAAGACACTTCACTAGGCATTAGGGACACTTGGGTGCTGGTATCAAGTAGACAGTGAGACAGGATTTAAGCTCCTCATGAAGTTAAAGAGGCTGAATACCTGAGGTTCAGAAAAGAAGACCTTGTTGTCCCTCTACAAGGTAAACCAAGTCCTTTACTCAGTTGAGCAACCCACTGGTAAATGTGTAGTAGCCTTCTGAGCCTGACCTATACATGGTACAAGTCTGTGGGTGCTGAAGTCAGAGAACATGGCTGTGTTTTTTGGTGTAGAATTGTTTGAGAGCAATTTAGTTGGTTATTTTAGTGACGTACACACACACTCTTCTGCCAGTTTGGGAAATAAAGCAAATTTTACCCCAGAATACATTGCAGACAGAGAGTATGAAAGTTTCTGTGCCCAATCGATCTGTTTCCTGTACTCACAATACTCTGGTCCATATCCTGGCAAGGCAGCCTACCTAGCAAGGCCTGACTGGTAGGAGCTTTTCCTGGAAATGCTCTGTCAGCTCAGGACTACAATCTGCAGAGCACTTTGGATGAGAAAGTAGCAGTATAACTAAAATTTCAAGTGCTGCTTCCAACCCCTGCTTGAATTCCTGGGGCTTCAGCAAGACTCATGATAGAGAGAAGGGAAGACTGAGAAGTTTCCCATGTCAAATAGTTGAGCCCTGATGCTGAAAGACTATGTCACCATGAAGCTATATGGACAATTAGCAAACCCTCTGCCTCTCCCCTATCAAGTCTTATTCAGCTGAATGGCAATGGATTATATTTTGTATAATGAGGCATGAGCTATCCCAAGTATTTAGCATAATGAAAGAACAATAAATCATCCTGGAGTTGTCAGGTAAATAAACACTGCCTCATTATACCCAGGAGTTTGTGTGAAATCAGGAGGCAGGAATTGTGTTATTGTGTTTCCAATGGTTGATAATTATTTTAAACCATTGGAGTGAATAGGTTGTAATTCATTTGTACCTTCCTTTTGTCTGCTGTTGAGGAAGACTTGAGCAAGAGCCATCCATGTAAGCACTGCTGTGTGCTTGGCACTGATAAATGTATCAAACTCTCTAGCATGACTTTATCTAGGAAACAGATTTTGATAGCTAGCAAGGATTTAGGTCATTGGATAATTCAGTGCAAACTGCAAATCTTAATGCTATTGACAAAAGACAGAGCACAAATAGGCAGCACTTTCTATAAATCCCAGACCTGTAAGTAGCTCTCTTTTCACAGATTTATAGTAAATGTCCTTGAAAGCTATCAAAAAAAAAAGAACACCCTGGGTTTTGATTGACAGGTTGGCTTTTCAGATTCATTGTATCCATGTTTGCCCTGTAAGGCATGTTGTAAAAGGCCTGCTCCTTAATGGAATGAGAGTCTGTGCAGAATACAAACTTTATAGGATTCAGATCTAACCTCTTACATTCTATAAGGAGAACCCCTCTGAAATTAACCTCAGAATTTGGCTTCTGTTTCTTGGGAAATGAATACATTTCCATGTGCATCAGAGAAAATTGGTCTTTCTTGCTCTCCTCCCCAAAACAGAGGCTCTGAAAGCCCTGCTGTACCAGTTCAGAAAGCCCATACTGGGAGTCTTAACTTCAAAACTTGGCTCTGAACACAGAACGGTGAGAAAGCACGTAGGAGAGCTGTCACAGTTTCAGCACTCTGAGCAGCATCTGGGACAGAAGCAGAGTGAGCCAAGCACATCTGCAGGCAGTCTGATGCTCGAGAGTCTGTAGGTTTTCTCCAACAGTAGCCATCAAACAAGACCAGCAAAGCATGAAGTAACTATCTCTTCCTTTCTGCCTCTTCTTCCAACTTTACTTTAAAAGCACTCCTCTCAGGCAAACGTGCTGAAGACCTTTCTTTAAAACCTGCTAAAATAATAGCATATGTTTGTGGGTTTTCTTTTTAAATGCCAAAATGTCAAGACTTTAAAATTATCACCACAGAGAGTAACAGTAATTTTATACTGTCAGATGATAAATCTGCACACAGAACTGCTCTCTTAAGTTTCCAGGTAACTTCTAGCAGTAACTTTGTGTTCGATCCCAGCAGTTACACATCTGTGGTGTTATAGGAGTTGCTCTAATATTTTGACAGATGGGTAAATCTGGGGATGCTAGTACCAGTATTAATCATTCTGTCAGATTTAAAATGGATTTGTGTATATTTTTTGCTTATTCTGGGATAGCAGAAATGTTACCTGACTTGAGATGAGTGCTGATTTCACAGGAAAAAAACAGATTAGTAGGAGTGCAACATGGACATTGCCTGTAATAGCTGCACTCCTTGTGATCAGAAGCAGAACTTTTCAGTATTCAATTACATACAATTGTGATACCAAGATCAAGAGTTGGAAAGAATCCCATTGGATTCCAGGGTGTTTAGAGAAATTGATAGCGTGAGCTTAAATTTTTAAGTTTTTACCATGAGTGCTCTTGCCCTTTTCTTCCTCAAATGTTGTCATTTCTTTTTCTGAGATTCTTTCATTCTTTGTCAGTCATCATTTACTTAAAGCGTGAAGGTAGAGTTCAGGTGTCACCTCTTAGGCAGGTGTAACTATGGTAACAAGGCAAGAATTAAGATTTGTGGTCTTCCAATGCACGTTTTGCCTAGGGTTTATAATGACCCCAGCGTTGGCAGCACTTAATATCCCCAAGCAGTTACAGAAGGAATTGAAAGAAAATGAAGGAAGAAGAATGATGATATTGATACAGATAATTCTGGACATCAGAGCCCAGCTAGGAAGGACACAAAGTCTTCCTGTGATACCTGGGAAAGGCAGAAGTTCTAATTCCACTCTCTGGCTTCCTTTCTGAAGATGGTGGACAGGACACGGCTGGCCCTATTTCCTTGCAAGGCTCCTGTTTCAGCTTCCTTGGACACCTCACCTAGCAAAGGGAAGGGCTGGGCAATCATGAGCCTAGTTTGGAGGTGGAGATGTGCTGAGCTGGTGGTGAGCTCTTCAGAGGACGTATCAGTACTCAGGTGCCTCTTCCTATGTCTCTGCAGGCTGCTCTTCTGAGTGATTTAACTGCTCAGTGCCTCCCTGGCCATGTTGGTCTGGAATCTCCATACCATCACCCTGCCTGGTTGCTCAGCGCTCATGGGACCTGAAGCTGGGCCATTTCAGCAAAATCAGCAGAAAATTCAGCTGATAAAATACACACTTAACTCCAATGCCTTCACAGCCCTGGCATAGGGGCTGAGAAGCTGGATTGGAGGTGGCTGTGGCAGTTGGCATTTCTGTTCCTCAGGGAAGGTCTGTTGTGTTCCTGTTTCACAGACTAGTAATGTAAGAGACTGATCCTGCTAGCTTCTACGGGAGAAAGTTCTCCCAGGCTTCAGCACTGCCTGTTCATAGAATCATAGAATGGTCTGGGTTGGAAGGGACCCCAAGGATCACAGAGCTCCAACCCCCCTGCCACAGGCAGGAGCACCAACCTCCAGGCCTGGAGCTACACAAGGTTGCCCACGGCCCCATCCAGCCTGGCCTTGAACACCCCCAGGGATGGGGCATCCACCCCCTCTCTGGGCAGCCTGTTCCAGCCCCTCACCACTCTCTCTGTATAAAACTTCCCCCTAATATGTCATCTAACCCTTCCCTCCTTCAGCTTCACTCCATGCCCCTTGTCCTGCCAGTCTCTGCCCTTTTAAAAAGTTGATTCCCCATCTCCATCCTTGGTTCATGTTTCTCCCTCTGCCAGCAGGGACATCAGATTCATGGCTTCTTGTCTAAATCACAGACCACAAGGTTTTAATCCCCCCATCCTCTGAACTGCCATGGACCCAATGAAATATCCTTGTCAGTGTGCTGGGGCTGGAGTCATGAACAAAAGGCCCCATCTAACCTCACGCATGACACTGCTGTGACTACAGCTGTCCCTTCTGCACATGGATATAGCTTGTGTGATTCACTCCACTTGCAGGGAAGCAAAGCTTAGCTCCAGCATTCATCATGGCCAGCTTTCAGAGACACTCATTTCCAACATGAACATCACCTCCTCTTTGAACAGCACTCCTGGAGAGGATGTCAAATATACTACACTTAGATCTGATACAGAGTTCTGGTAGGATGTTAACAGTATTACTAGACTTTAAATGCTGTGTCCCTCATTTAATTAGAAATAGATTGCAACAGTTAATTGTAAATGAGCTTCTTGAACTGATCTTGGCTTTCACCTTATTCTGGGTAGTAGTTTGGCAAACCACCTTTTGGCTAAAGCTGCTCTGTGTTTACCTTGTAGTCTTTAGCAATCACTGATATATCTTTTCCTACTTACAGTCTCTTTTGCTACTTACAGTCTCTGCACACTCCCACACGTAGGCTGGAAAAGACCAGGTGATGATGTGAATATGGATTAAATTGTATTTTAAGTATTACTTCTCTGATTGCAATTTCTGGTCCCCCTGATGAAGTGGTCTGTCTGTTTTGTTTGTGTTATCAATGGGAATGCTTTGAAAATTGTTCTGGTGCTGAGGAGAGCAGGAGGAAAGCAGAGCTGGATGGTAAGCATTTTGAAAGAATGTTTACAGCCAGAGCATCAAATTAATTTCCCCAAAGAACAGGCTGAGCTGATCAAAACCAAAAATGATCATTGGTTTTTACATGTCTTTGAATACAAATAATTCCATTCCAAAAAGTCTGTTAAATGCAGCAGCTCATGATTATTTCCATATTTCCTCAAGCACATCACAATTATTTTCTTAGGCTCCATTTTCTTGGTTTTGTTAACCATGGAATAAGTTGTTGCATCCTTTTCTCTGGGATGTAGGCAGATGCAAAGGGAGCTCAGTGGCTGGACAGAACCAGGGCACAGTTTGAGATCCAACAGTCATCGAGGTACCAGCCAGTGGAGGTAGAGCAGCAGCCCATCAGTTCTTGTGTTTTCATTTTTAAAATGTTTTCCTGCAAAGCTTTTGATCCTCACTTGAACTCCTTGGGGAATCCTAATGGAAAAATAGTTGAAAGCTTCAAAATCTCTAGAAATTCTGCCAGATATTTATGCATTCTCAGAAATTCTTTAGCATTTGTGAGAACTGACTATCACTAGCACCCACATACTTAGTTTTTTAGATGTATTTTTTTTAGATGTGCTTCATCACAGTAGTTAGTGAATTGTATTACAGTTACCTAATCCCCTCCAGGGTTGGAGAATTATGGCTTTGTTAAATGTTAGGAATTAAGAACTGTAGTTAGACTTCATAACTGTTCTTTCAGATGCTTTCAGAGCATGTGTGGCTGACGGAGGAGCCAGAGTTTAGGTCACCTCTCCTTCCTTTGGTTACACTCTTGATAATTGCTGCCCTAGTCCTTAAAATTGTTCTGAACCCCATCTGTAAGAGAGGTGGTGTCACAAATAGCAAAATAGACTGGAAAATCCCAGCACATGACATCGATTACAAAACTCTGAATTCATCCTCCCTAATATCAAAATCTGTACAATTTAATGTAATTCAGGCAAAAGCCCTTCAGTATAATCCCAGTCCTCTGAAAGGCCTAACAATTAGCATGGAAAACCTTCCAAATTAAGCAGAGCTGAATATAACAAATGCAAAAGAAGAGGGGGTGCCAGTTGGGTGCTTTTGTGTTGCATGGTTGGCATTTCATTAGCAGGTCAAATGGGAGAGTGTCCAGTACTGTAAGGCTAACCTTTGGAAAAATGTTAGGCACTGAAAAAACCATCTAATTTGATTACAGATAGCTTGACTGACATTTTCCATTAGGCCATACACAAATTAATAGGAATTTTTCTATCTTTTGGAGTCCAAACAGGTATCTATACATGCTAAAAATAAAATACCCCTTGAAAGACAGCTTTAGGGATACTGGAGCTGTTTAGCTTCTGGCTGGAAAGCTGGCAGCCTGTGTCAGAGCAGCTGTGTTGGGGGGTATCAGGCCCATCTGGGTTGGAGAGAGTGGCAACTGCCTCTCATGTTGAACCCACTCAGGTCATGCTGCAGCAAACAAGGCATCAAATGGCAGATGATCATTCAATATTCAGTTTGGATCCTCGTTACTGGCCCGTTGTGACTGGGATCACTGATCCAAGATAAAAGGAAGAGCTCTGGTTCATCCTGAAAGCTGCTCTAGAAATAACAGGGAAGGGTGGCAGAGGTGCTTTGGTCAGGCTGACTGGAAAAAAGGGCACAAAGTAAAGGAGACTTAAATATAGCAAGGCTGTGTGTTTGCAAATGCAAAATGCCATTGCAGTGTGTCATGATGTGATGCTGGCACTTTGCATTATACATATTGTATCTCACCCTGCATACAGACAATAGTTTCCAGGAAGTTTGTAAGTACTGCCCATGTCCTTTCTCCATGTGAATCTAATTGCAAGGAAGTTAAAGAACTGAAATTTTCAAAGCCAGGATCAAATCCTGATGTGAATGGTTGAAGTATGACACCTAAACTCACATCCAGACTGGATGATAAGGAGCCTGATTGCTGAAAATGCTCAGCACACCATTTCCAGGCAGCTCACTTATAGTAATTTTAAGAGAATAAAGTTATTTCACTAGGTCTGTAAATATGGATTTAGGTGAATAATGGCACACTGGTCTGAAAATACGTGTGCTTTGGTTTGTCTGCTCTGTGTGGTGCTGCTACAGGCAGGACACATCCTGGTCAAAAACTCCTCTGTTCCCAAAGAGACATAGTCAAGAGGTTATTGGTATTTTTTTATCACAAAGCCTCTGCAGGAGAAGTGTCTCTCTGGTCAGAGGGAACAAAAATAACATCATCATATGCATATCATTGTATCAGTATCACTCATTATCTCAGTGTAATCATAAAGTATTGCAGAGATAGCTATTCCAGATTTTC
The DNA here is from genome assembly GCA_013400835.1 of Zapornia atra. NCBI lineage: Eukaryota > Metazoa > Chordata > Aves > Gruiformes > Rallidae > Zapornia > Zapornia atra. Next base: position 258,817 of record VZTU01007404.1, read on the forward strand.
ATTACTCAGGATTAAGTTCTTGCCCCCAGTAGAAAATAAAGCTCTGTGCATGTCCTAACTTAAGGGATGTTACTAGTTTTAGTGAAGCAGCTGAAAATCAGGAGACTAATTACTGAAATCACCAACCAAATTAGCATCAAGGGAGTCGTGTGAGTTAGATGAGGTGGTGTGAGAGCAGTGGTACTAAGGGAACAGGGTTACTAGGCAGACAGTGATGTTCAAGATACAGAAAGCAGTATTTTTGTAGATGATTATGTAGAATAAATAAGCCTCATACAGAGTCTGTTCACACTGCTGTGGAAAAGCAGACATTAAGGTCTGAGAATCAGAGTTTAATGTGAACAGAATCTCTAAACAGTGAGTTGACAGTGTTAACAAAGGTAATATTAGATTTGAATGAGAAACTTTGTATGGTTAATTAAAAATCAAAGACTCAGTTATAATAGAAGTAATTATCCAGGGGTATTAAATCAGTTGCAAGTCCAAGCCCAGAAAAGAATTAATCAGGAATAATTTAATATTTGATATTGAGGGCTTATATTTTCTACTAATGCCAAAATCCATTCTATTAACCAATGCAGTTCTTCAAGTCCATCTATAAAAGTCCTGAAAGCAAGACAACAGCTGAATGACTCTATGGGAAGAAGTTTTAAGTTTGCTTTTTAAACCAAAGTTACAGTAAATAGAGTATTGTGTCTGCCTAAAGAATCACACTGGCTAAAGCCAAAGATTTTTCTCACCCATTTCCTTGTGTCCAACAGTGCCTGATAGCAGATACAAGGAATGATATAGGAGCAAAGTAAGCTGCTTTCAAGGGTGTGTAACTCTGCATGTTTGTGATCTAGAAGTATGAGCTAGTTTTATTCTTACATTAATTTATTGAATTGTTCTTTAAATTGCAATGGAGGGCAATCCATGCAAACATTCCTGTTTTCTGTGGCAATATAGAGCATGATTCAGCTACATTATGTAGAAAAACATCATCTTCTGTTTGTTTTGAGCCCTGCCATCTGATATTTTTCCACTTTTGTGATGCAAGGCTATGAATCTCCCATCTCTGCTCCCTTTCACCAGACCACTGATCATCCCAGGATCTCTCATGTAGCCTCTCTGTCATCATTTTTACTTGTATCACTTTTTGTGGCCCTTCTCAGTTGTCCTAGACATGAATAATCAAAGGATATTGGAGAGGGAAAGCAAAAGGATGATTTACTTTTTATGAATGGGTTTGGGAATGCTGGGGACCTAAGGAGGAATTCCTACTGTAGGAAGCAGAAAGGCATAAGAGAAGCATTAAATGATGGGGAGTGTGAGGTTACCATCTAACCACTGATAAGTTACCAGCTCAATCTGGTTAGAGCTCAGACAAGATCTCCCTGCAGTCAGTACAAGCCATCAGAACACTGATTCTTGAAAACAGACTTTTGTTGAGCAAAACTGTCATTTTATCAAGGAAGGGCAGGAGCTTTGTGCAGCTTTTGGCTGCAGGGCCCCTGGCTTGTAGTAAAATTTGACCAAACAGTAAAAACAAAATAAGCAAATAAAAGCAAAAGTGAGATTATTGGGCTCCATTAGAAGAGGGGTGGCAGCAGGGACAGAGAGGGGATTGTCCCTCTTTGCTCTGCCCTCATGAGGCCCCATCTGGAGTCCTGTGTCCAGAGCTGGGGCCCCCAATACAAGAGAGATGTGGAACTGTTGGAGAGGGTCAGAGGAGGCTACAAAGATGATCAGAGGGCTGGAGCACCTGCCTTACAAAGAGAGGCTGAGGGAGCTGGGCTGGTTCAGCCTGAAGAAGAGAAGGCTGCGGGGGGACCTCATTGCAGCCTGCCAGTCCCTGAAGGGAGCAGAGGAACAGGAGGGGAATCGGCTTGTTAAAGGGCAGAGACTGGCAGGACAAGGGGGACAGAGTGAGGCTGAAGGAGGGAAGGGTTAGATGAGATATTAGGGGGAAGTTTTTTACAGAGAGAGTGGTGAGGTGCTGGAACAGGCTGCCCAGAGAGGTGGTGGGTGCCCCATCCCTGGAGGTGTTCAAGGCCAGGTTGGATGGGGCCCTGGGCAACCTTGTGTAGATCCAGGCCTGGAGGTTGGTGGCCCTGCCTGTGGCAGGGGGGTTGGAGCTCTGTGATCCTTGGGGTCCCTTCCAACCCAGACCAGTCTATGATTCTATCATTATTTCAGTCCCATGTGTCTGGTGGCACCTTGAAGAACCACCAGGCTTTCATTGCTGCCATCTAAAGGTTTTCTTCTTTTCCAACCCCATAAATAAGCTTGTCACAAATCAGCACCAAGGATACTGCAACCGTTTGTCAACTTGGCTCCTGCAGGAGCAAATGTCTAGAGGCATTCTGTATCACTGGAAACAAGGTGATAAATGGTCACACCAGGCTCAGTGTTGGCATCTGGAGGCAGTTATTTATCAGATCAAGTGCTTTATAAACTATTCATAAAAGGCTCCATACCTTCCCCTTCCTAACCATAAACTTAGCTGTGAACAAGCCAGCTGGGAAAAAAAAATAATTCCTCAAGTATGTCTTTTCTTAATTTTCAAACTTTGGAAAGCAAAAAAGGTAGGACCTTGAGATGCTTTTAGTTGCATTTGGATAAGGTTGTGGATTGTCATATCACAGATAGATGATCTGTTAGTAGTCAGGCTTTCACTCATTGAAATCAGTGAGAATTTTGCTGTTGAAGTCATCAGGTACAGTATGGGTCTCAGTCTTTTCTGGATGCCTGACCTTGGAAACAGTCTCCCATGTAGTCAGCTAACACTACAAATGATGACACTTCTTATCAGTGTGAGCATTGCCAATCTAAAACTGTTCACAACTTCAGAACCATTACAGAGTGACTAGTTCTCAATACAGCACTTCATGCATATGGGGGTTTTTTCTTTAATTTAAAATGAGAAAAAGATGAGCACAGAAAAGGAAGTTGTTACTTTTGCACTGACATCAGAATTATTATTGGATAGAGATCTCTATATACATTAGATTAGGAAAACAATACACATGTCCTGGGTACAAAATACGTAATTTGATGTCAAGTCCAGATTTACTTTCTTGAGGACATTGGACTGACACTAATTTAAGTTCTTTATCAATCATTCCAGAAGGATTAGACATTGAACAACTGCTGCAGAATGTTCAATATTGTCTTAAAGGCATTGAATCTCCAGCATTCATGTTCCCCAGGATTTTATTACAAGAATCTTCATGTCTTTTTTCTAATGGCTTTTTGGATTCCCTGCTTTCAGCCTGCCACAACCAGCCTTACAAGTGTCCAAACAGTCTCTGTTATTAATTTTTTTTCTCTTGTAAAGCATTTCTGATCATTCTTCTGTCTGTTTAACTGCTTCTTAAGTTTATTGCTTTTCTGTGGTGCTGTTAGGGGTTTTATTTCCCAACTGGTATTACTTTTTAACTACTCATGTAAATCTGTATCAGTTCAGATTCATGCAGAAAAAACAATTTGTCACAAATCTGCAAAGGCTAAATGATCAAAGCAGACCTTGCAGGCTCACTACTTTCTTCCTCTGTCTACTTCATCAGACCTAAAAATATTCTATCTTCATTCAGAGTCTTACACTGCCCTGGACTACAGCCTTTATGGATGGCAAGGGAAATAAATGTATGGGTCAGTGTCTTGGCACATCTGAAAGATGAACAAAGCTGCACCCATTTATAGATCTGGCAGGAGTTGTTGTCACAAGCTGATCACACAGAAAAAGTTCTAAATCAGTAGTGCCAGTGAAATCCAGACACCAAAACATCCTAATGGGTACAGAACATAGAGCTAGAGAGGTTTTTGGAAAGAAAATTGTCGTTGCCATGTCATATGGAAAAAAACCCAGCAAGAAAATCCAAATCTCCTTACCCAAAACCAAATGTGAAGAGGTGAAATTTTGGGCTACTTGGCTGTAGAGATGGCAGTGCTACTTGTGGGTAAATGGCACTTGCCTAGTTTTGTTTATAGAAAACCAGTGTTACTGCCCTTCTCAACACATGACGTAACACAGCGAATGGATTAGTTTACCCATGGGGGTGTGAGGGTACAACCTCTGCAGTCACTACAGGCAAGGACCAGCGTCCTTCTTTAGTCACTGTCATGGATTTTTTCTAAGGACAAACTGTGACCCAAATTCTGCCCTGGGCATCACGGTGTCCTTCTGAAGGTCATGGTCACATGTCTCAGAGCAGACTTTGGCCCCATTTGCCATATGGGAGCTGGAACATCATATTTTTTTCTAAATGTCCCTTTTGTTTATTTTAGTGTTTCTATTCAAAGTTCAAATAAAGAGCTAATTACTAACCCAGCAGAGCCCGTGGGCTGCAGGCTTCCCTGCTGCTCTGCTGTTAGTCTGCTCATGAATGAAGTTTGAGTTTTGAGGCAGGTTTCCAGGGCCCCTGTGATGGTCCCAATTTAGCTCAGGCTGCTTCCTGCTTGACATTCCTAAATTGGAATGTGCTACGAAAGCCACAAGGCCAATCTGTAAGGAAACATTGGAATGGGGAACTTAGTCACTTCTCTGCACAGGGACCAGGAGAACATGAGTTCTCTTGTTCCTTCCAAACCTCTTTCTTCTTTTTAGAAATGTGAAAAACTAGTTCAGTCCTTGCTCTCTGGCTCTGCCATGGGAGCTTGTATTAGTTGCCACATCAGGGAAGATTTCATCCATGCAAATCTGTTTTTTTCTCATTGTCACTCCATCATTTTCTCCTTGTCTTCCCACCATGCTTTGTACGTCATCCATGTCTCTATTGGGATTTTCCATGTCCAGCAGGGAAAATGGGATGACAGAGCTCTCAGGATTGCTCCTGGCTTTACCAGTGGTGCTATGGGGAGGGCTGGGCAGCTTACTGGACCTGACTGTAGCTCAGCTTTCACCTCTGGAAAAGTGTAGGGATGAGCAGTATTTTTAAAATGATGTGAAAATCAAGTCAGAATGGCTAAATGTGTTAGGATTGTTGTTATTATAACCAATGCTACATGGCTTTCCTCTCTGAGAAGTACTTTGTAGACACAGAGAGAACTGAATCTCTCTCTATAAACAACCTATGTGCACCTTGCTTTACCTGTTTGGTGGCAGGTCTTGCTTGACCTCACAGATTTAAACCAAAGCTGTCAGAGATGGGAGGAAAGGAACAAGGATGTCTGTCTAAGACTTGCATTTTAAAGAAGGCTGTAAAGTACCTAGCTCTGCAGGTGTCATGGGAAAAAGCACAGATGTGCTGGTGAAAGAGCTGATGGGTAGACAGTAAAAGCAGAGCAAATTGTAGGAGATAATAGAGCATCTGGGTAGGGTGGGGCAAAACCTTCATGGACTTTGAGGTGAACATGAAGCATTTGCATCATGTGCCTGAGGTAGCGAGATCCTCGAGTTCAAAAGACCAAGCAAGTGCTGTGTGTTTGGGGCTGGAGCTGAAGGCAGCGTTTGGCAAGCCAGCAGCATCAGTGAGGAGTCCTCTGTGGAGACTGGTAATAAGGAAGGCTGCACCTACATCACTGCCCACATCCATCAGGTTTCAGATAGGCCAGTGTACATGTGTGGCTGGCAAAGGAAACATGAGTCACCAGGGAGACTCGTGGTGCTAGGTGGGTATGTGCAATTAACGGGGTGCTTCATGGCAGGGCTTGGAGGCATGGGCAAATCTCTGTGTGAAGCACTGACACACAGAGCTCAGCAGATGCATCATCACACATTGCAGGGACAACGAATTTGTTTTCAGGCATGAATTTGTTGGTAAAACAACAGAACAATCTAAACGTTGGAAACAAACACTGAACGTCCTTTTGTCCCTGAGATATGCAAAACATATCTCAGAGGGCTCTGATGGGGCCTGGTCCCTGCATGGCCTGGGTCTGGGGAAGCCCTTTATGGAAACCTGGTTCCCCTGTAGCATAAAGACACATCATTTATAGCTCTGTGATAAGCACTTAGAAATCTTTTTCTGAGGAAGGTGATGTAGTTGATGTGATCATTGACTCGTTTATGCATTCCTAATCTATGTCTATCAACAGTTCAGGGCAGAAGCAGGCACCATCCCACATGTGATTATGTGGGAGGGAGAGAAGAGGCAATGGAGCTGGGAGAGTAGCAAACCTGTACAGGGACATCTCTCTGTTAAAACAACAGGTTCAGTTACCAGCTGTGCCCAGCATCAAGTACAAACTTTGCTGCATGTATAGCATTATCCAGAAACTTGTGAAGTCCTGTATCCTTTAATGAAGCAGGGCAGCACTTCCCATATTTTCTTGAGGTAGTGTGATAGTCCCCTCCTTCCCTGTCCCCTTTCTCTGCTCTCTGCCATGACCCCCTCCAACACCCCACCTCCCACCCTTCCCAGGCTCAGCTCTCTCAGCTTGGCGTTTGCTGCTGTGACAATGCAGAAGTGTGGTTGTGGCCAGAAGCAGTGGCCTGGGGCAGGAGGGAGTCCCTGGGTGCCACAGGGTGCTCACCCTGCCTGGCCACCCACAGCAGCAGCCACAGGAGGGGAAGAGGTCAGGGTGTGCAGGCAGGGAAGTGTGCAGATTTCATCGCTGTCTGGCTCTGGAAAGCAGAGAAAGACAGAAAAGAACCTGTCAAATTTCTCTGCTGGATATTTCTGCAACCCAGGGGCTGCTCCGATCTGCTCTTTGTTGGCCAGGCCCCAAGGATCTGTACAGCAGATGAAGAAGGGGCTCACTGGCCATGGCCCTTGGTATTCCTTTTGGACCACCAAGTGCACAAGGGCTAGAGCAGCATGGAAGGTGGGAAGGATTCATATGCAGCGTAGGATACAGCCTGAGAACAACAGCAAGCTGTGGAAGAAAGAGAAGAAAGAAACCCCAGAACATATTAAACAAGGCCAGTGATTTGTTTGGGGATTTTTAATGCTTCCCTCCATGAAAGCAAAGCTGTTTCAGTCAGTTTGACCCCAGTCGTTCTGGCTCTGCTACATATCACACCAAATATTTACTCTGCTAAATTGCATTGCTAGAGTCTCATTGGCATCTTTTCTTTGAAGTGATATCCTAGAGCTTTCATTTTGTTCCTGGAAATCCCTACATCACATCCCATAGTCCACCCCTTACAGAGCTCCAAACCCCCTGCAGGCACCAAACCTCTGCATTACGCTTCCTAACTGCAGGCCTGAGAATCAAAAGAGCCTTCATGCTGGCACATCAATCCTGGAGCTGAGATACTGACCCCATCTGTGAAATTTTGATTGGGTTTAGCTAATTTTGCATGACATGTCCCTACCAGTCTCCCCAGTCGCAGCAATTCAGCAGCATCAGACACAGTGTATTCGTGTACCTTAGGCCAGAGCTCCCAGCTCTGCTTTTGTGAAAGGCCTTCCTTTGACAATCAGACATGCCTTTCCTTCCTGCAATGGTGTCTAGGAGTGCTGGCAGCCTGCTTAGGAAAACTGCAGAAGAAATCCTCCCCACATTTGTTTGTTTGCTTTCAAGAGCAAACCTTGTTGATTATCAGCTAAAGCAGTCTGCCTAGAGACCAAAATCAACTACACAGGCACAACTTCATGGAGTTGCAGTTTGGAGCCTCTGAATTAATTAGCAATTTCTCTGAAGAACTGCAGCCCAGTAATTCACAGGCTTCATAGCTCTGTGACTTTGATAAACAGACAATGTACATGACAGATCCCTGGGATCACGGTAGCCTGCTTAGCACTGCAACCCACCAACACACCAAAGGAGGACTTGCCAAAAGTAGGCTAACACGATTCCTGAATGTTAGACAGCAAAATGTTAAAGGGACTTTGTAATTTTAAACCTTAGACAAATTAAAATTTGCATTTACTCTATAGCTAGAAAAAAGTGAACTCTCGTGGGAGGATGTGACTTCCTACCTACCAGAGCATAGAGGAGAACCAGTATGGCTTGGGTAGTTTACTGGTAATGTCACAAACGGTCTAAATAGTTCATTCCCTCTCTAGGTAGCTTTCCTACTCCCAGAGGTCCTTAGCAGAAAATACAGATTAAAATGGCACACTTCTGCCCTGTAAAGACACTGATAAAACATTAAAACTCTGTGTGACTTCACCCCAGTGGCAGGGGTGTAATTAACAGCACCGAAACCAGAGGCAATGCCCGTTCCCCTCTACTTCATTCTTGCATTGGTTGTATGTTTGCCATGCTTCACCCTCAGGAAAACTGTTACCTGTTGGTAGGTGGTTCCGCAGCTGGAGCTCAGATCTGAACTGCTGACTGGGTGCTGCACTAACCCCAAAAGGAAAAAGAGCCCTGTTTTGAGATGATTCCAGTCTAGATACGTGACACAAAGGTAAGGAGGAGAGACACAACAAGCAAAGGCATTTTTCTCTCCCTTGGAGAGAGGTGATTTATTTCCTGGCTTTTTCATCACTTAAAGATGTGGAATCACGTCCTGCAATGACAGGCAGTGCCCACAAGCCAGGCTTGCCTAGTCACAGCAACACACATGTGGGACGTGGGAATTCATGAGTGTGAATGGCAGCTTGGCTTCAGATACCACAACACCTGGATTTTGCTTCTAAGATGTTTTTCTTTCCTTCTTGAGCTTTTTACTGAATGTTACAGGCTGTGTAATGAGAGACCTCTCACTGCTGGTCATCTTATTAATGATCCAGCTTTTCCTTTGTAACACCTACCTGTTATTTTGCTCCTTCTCTCCCTATTTACCACACACAGCACGTCTTACATATTTAGCTTTTCTTCTCCCCCTCCCAAACTCAGCAGTGATAGATTCTACCTAGACAGAGATGAAAGTTCATTAGTAAGAATATAAAATAGCCAAAGGGCTTTGCAGACATTAACTCCCAGATTACATATAATTATGTGTTTTTCCTGAATGCGCCGTGTGTGACAGTAGGAGGGGCAAAGTCCATGATTATTTCATGTTGCTTTTTTTTGCCTTACAGCACAATCCAGCCACTGGATGTTCTCTGTTTTTAACAGCAGAGTTGGGATTGTTGTGCTTTGCATGTGTACGTGGCTTTGTTTCACTGCTCATGCAGTTTCGCTGCTCGTGCTCATTTGCTCAAACCAAATGAGGTTCAATAAAAGCAAGTGGAGAGTCTTGCACCTGGGAAGAAATAACTGTTGGAATCAGTACAGGCTGGGGGATGACCTGCTGGAGAGGAGCTCTGCGGAGAAGGACCTGGGGGTCCTGGTGGGTAATAGGTTGGCCATGAGCCAGCAGTGTGCCCTGGGGGCTGAGAGAGACAATGGGATCCTGGGGGGCATCAGGAGGAGTGTGGCCAGTCCTCCCCCTCTACTCTGCCCTGGTCAGGCCCCACTTGGAGTGTTGTGTCCAGTTCTGGGCTCCCTGGGATAAAAAAGACAGGAATCTCCTGGAGAGAGTCCAGGGGAGGCTATGGAGATGATTAATGGCCTGGAGCATCTCCCGTGTGAGGAACGGCTGAGCGAGCTGGGGCTGTTCAGCCTGGAGAGAAGAAGCCTGAGAGGGGATCTGATCAATATCTTAAGTATGGGATGCAGGGGGAAATGGCCAGCCCCTTTTCAGTGTCTGTGGAGACAGGACAAGGGGCAATGGCTGCAAGTTAGAGCACAGGAAGTTCCACACCAACATGGGGAAGAACTTTTCCCCAGTGAGGGTGAGGGAGCCCTGGGACAGGCTGCCCAGGGGGTGTGGAGTCTCCATCTCTGGAGAGATTCAAGACCCATCTGGACACTGACCTGTGCAATATGAGCTGGGGAGCTGCTTTGAGAGGGGGTTGGACCCGATGATCTCTCGAGGTCCCTTCCAACCCCTGTGATTCTGTGATTCATCCTTGCCAAACTCCACTCACTCTGTGGCACTGATTCTGACTGGGTGGAGGAGGAGCAGGAGGGTGAGTCAGCCCCCCCTGCATGGCAGCCTAAACTTTCCAAGGAATTGCAGACCGAAAGAAAAAAGGGAATGAAAAATATATTCAGGCATTGATTCTGCCACATGTTTCTTTCTTACCAATGGTTTTGCAATGACATTTTGCTATTAAAAAAAAATTCTATTTTTCCCTCTACAAGCTGTGTGGCAGACTTGGAGTCAGCAGGTAGATATATCCAGAGAAACGTGGTTTCTGTTTATGCTCCTTTTTAACCCTGTCTCAGCACATCTGACTGCAGATCTCTTGCCTGTACTGAGCTAAAAGGAAACCAGTTAAGGAGCAGGTGCTTAAATTAAATGTGATTAATTTGCTTTTATATCCCCCTTTCTCTCTCCTATTCCCAGTGACTTCAGATTTCACTCTGCACGAAGAAAGATGCAAAGATCAACCCAAACAGCTCATGTTGAACCTCATGTCTGTCTGTTCATGTTTGCATTCAGGTTTCACCTTCATTTCTCACACTTGCAGTACTTCAACTTGTACTTACAACTTTTCCATTTATAGTAAAGGCCTCACAAATTGTTTTGGGTTATTTCTGGCCCCAGTTTCTGTATTACTTTGGGCACAGAAGAATTATGGCTGATTTTTCAAGAAAGTCTGTTTGAGCATCCTAAAGGCTTGGAAAGTAGAGAACAAATAAAAGAATTAGAATTATATTTTATTTATTTCAAGCTTTCAGGCCAAGCAGTATGGTATTTTAGGAACTGAACTCAGGCTGTTTGCAAGTTCAGAGCTGACCATAATGTACTACAACCGAAGCAATTTGCTTTGGAGCATTTTCAGTTCCTCTGTGCCACCGTGTATCTAGCCCCACCAGCTGCTTCTAAAACTTGTACTTCAGCTGCTATAATCTTATCATTAAAGGTGGATTTAAGCTTTAAGTACCAATGAACAAACCTTTGTGCTTGCAACGAGAAGCTGAGAGATGACTCTGCATTTAAGGTGCAAGCTCAGCTTTACTCCAGCGTTTAGGACTAATCCAGTATAATCGAGTGTTAGATGGTCTGAACTCAGAGCAGCTCCTTTAGAGAGATGCATCTATTTGCTTTATTGCTCAGCTGCTGCTTTCTGACTTTTCAAATCCCTTCTATGTTGTTTTTGTTTCCTATCCTTGCAGTGGCAACATGAGGAAAAAAGCTGAACTTGACCACATCCATGAGGATGTCAAGCAGTTAGACTTTATTGGTTTAGAAGCTTACTAAATTTAAACAGAAGCATTAACATGGCCTTAGGCTCTCTTGACAGTTATAAACTCTTCCTTGGGGGGATTTCTGTAATGCTTTCTAATCAGCTTAAGGAGTTAATTAAACAGCTGTCACTTAGCTTCTTAATTCTGAGACTTGATGCTAAATAAGATTTGAAATTAGTTATGCATGACTGAAGCATGGGTTCTCTGATATAAATAAGATGGCTCCTAGCTGAAGAGGAGGAAAATCTAGGCCTTTTAAAAATATTTAGTGAAGAGATTCAAGGTGGTACCCTGGATTAATGCTCCACAGGCTGATTAATAGAAAAGAGGGAAAAAAATGGGGAAAAAAAAGGTGGGAAATGGAGGATATTAGCAAGTGCCAAATGGGAGGGATTTCCCAGCAGCTATTCATTCTCATTTGTTGATGAGCCCTGGACTTCAGGAGATTTCATTGATCATTTTATTCCCTATTGCACTTTGTGCATAGGAAACCCAAAAGCCAAGATGCCTATTGAAAACCAAAAGGACACGCTTGATTTTAGAAGTTAGAAATTTATCCTGCAAAAATATATTCCACTGGTATAATCAAAAATATAACTGGAGATCTGCTGTGCTTATAGAACATGTATTATAGGGTTGTAGGGACTTTTAGATACTTCTTTCCTTGTGTTTTGTAGTAGGACAAGTTGTTTTTTTCTCCTGAAGGGTATGAGCTGCAGATCAGTCCAAGTTATTTTGAGGAAACTTGCAGGTCTTTTTTGGAAAACAAGCTGGTGCCTTGCTCACTGCTGCTCGTGGTGTCATGGGGTTTGTGAGGGCAACAGAGATTCAGCGTTAAAACAATCCATTGAATCATGCTCAAGTGCTTTTGGAAGAGAACACTGACAGTACTAAACTTCTCTTCATCACATAATCCTGATGTGGGACTAAGCATGAGTTTATCATGTATTTATTTCTTTTAAGAGTCATCATTGATAAAAACAGTGGGAAATAACTGTGTATAGGAAGAGAAATAGGGGAAGAAAAAGAAATTCTTTCAGATTTATCAAGATATAGTTCAAGTCCTTTCTTTCACCCTAGGAATTATAAGGCAAAAGATATCCAAAGGGAAATTAATTTTCAAGGAAGCTACCAATTAAAATTGAAAAAACTAATAGGTATTCACTTCTGCATTTCTACTTAAATAGATGCTTACTGTGTACAGCTTCTGAATACATTTCTGCTGGAGGGCTTAATATGCTCAGTTATTTAATATGAATCTCTTCAGTAGGTGAAGAATGCTTGTTCCAGAATCTTCTTTAAAAGTTCTACTATTTTTTTTAAGGTGGTAGCAATTTCAGAATAAAGATTACCTGGTTTTCCTCTTCTATTACATGGAGGAACATGGTTTTTCTCTGATTATTATTTCATTTTATTACTGGGGGGGGGGGGTTGGGGTNTATAGAGATATGCTACGTAGTTCTTAGAGAAAGTTCAGCACCTTAATAGCTGCTCAGGAAATCAACTTTTAGCCATTAAAATATTTAGCTATAGCTCTGCAAGTGCCTAACTATTCCCATCTTGCAACGCCCTGACATTGTATCTCCTGTAATCTATGGCAGTTGTGGATAAAGAACATAGTATTTCTTGGGAAGAAGCCTTTATCACTTAAGCAGCGAAAAGTAACACTTTTAAATTAGTAACTGTTTAGATTTATAGCTCTCACATGCTGAGACTCTGAACTATAAATCTCTATATAGCTAAATAAGTATCATGTTTGTTTCCTCAAAATGAAATAACTTTTATGTGCTTTCTCAGGGGAGCATTAAGCGCTTTGTAGCCATTAAACAAATAACAGAAGAAGCATTTTACTTTGCCCCTGCTGTGTAAATTGGTGTAAATGGTCATTATGCCTCTGCTCAAGGGTGACATGCAAACCCAGGGGCCTAAAGTGATCATCCTCCCAAGTCCATACGTGTAGAGGTACCAGAAACTCTGCAAACAGAACATAACAGCTCAGCATAGAGAAGCACAGCTTTGGACCACTGCCAGCCTGCTTCACCCTTCTTTTCCTTTAAAGAAGTATTGAGTGGGTTTGTTTTCCTAGGACAGGGCAAGGAGTTGCTGGTAGAAAATCAGAAAATCCCCGTAGATGTTTTTTGTGAACTCCAGTCTTTAATTCTTGTCCTTCATCCCCATCATTTATTTTGGAGAGAAAGGGGACAAAGACTGTTTTGGAGATTGTTATGAACAAGCATTACTGTCACAGGCTGCCCATTGGCTGGTACGGACTGTGCACAGCTCTGGAAGCATGCTGCTTCTGAACATAGACTTACAACATGGGTACAGACCAAAAACTATCAAACTTTGAATCTGGGCTCTTTGATTTTGCATAGAGACAACATATGAATTTGCTCCCTTAGTGCAGAATCAGGTGTGAATGTGCTCATCTCCTTGCACTGAAGTACTCTTATTGAAGTCATTGCAATTATTCACACAGTTGGGGTAAGTATAGATCTGTCAGTCCTTAGCCTCTGACAGAAAGCTCTGGACAGGTCCTGTGACCATGTTACTGAGCTTTGAAGGTGGTAGAGACCCTGGACTTGCAGAAATTCCCTGAGGATTAGATGTGCTATGTACATGCTTTTAGGAGGTAGCTCCAAAGGAAAACAGGGTAGCGACAGTGAAATAAACAGCTGAGGATGAAGTAGCCTGTTTTAACATGTGTTTCCAGAAAGTGGCAGGCAGGAGATGTATTAGGATGCAGACTGTATTCAGGATATCTGAGGCCAGCACTTGGAAAACTGGGAAACGCTAAAGAAATTCTTGAAGCTTGTGTGAATCTTTCTCAGTTGCTGGCTCTTGCCAGGGGAAATTACATTTGCCTTTGGTAAGCAGACCTCATTAATCACACTGTTTCAAAGCCTTAGTTATTAAACTTCCCTTTGCTTTATAAAGTAATTGCAAGGGTCATACTGTAGTGTATCAACTGGAGAAAGAGGGCGGTTCAGGCCTGGGGGAGCAGGTCTTTTCAGCTTTGTCCTAGGTGCAGGTAGCTGGGTACAGCCTCAGGCAGTCCCTAACAGTGAAATGAGGTTTGTGCCCAAATGTTTGCAAAATCAGGACCTAATCCCTGGATTCTGCAATTCTCCTGGATGCTCAATAGCGCTTGTTCGGGCAAGCTGTCCCCATCTGAAGGTCCTTAGAGTCTATAGGAGAGTGGCAAAAGTATCTAAATAACCTGCATGCAGTAACTTTGCTGCAAAGCCCAGATAAGAAAAGAAAAAAAAAAAAGAACCTGTAAACTTAATTGCAAAACTTTCTGAGAGCCCAGCTACCTGAATACGGTTCTCTACTGAGTAAAATGTGCACTCAAGACAGAAGGGCCTTGCAGTACACGCAGATCTTCTCACCTTTGGATGAATTATAATTTCAAAATATCTGAAGGGCTTTTGTGCTGAGGGAGGGAGAGGATTTTCTTCTTAAGTTCTCTTTTTTGTGAAATCCTATTTCACCCTCCCCTAAAGTTCATGGTGAGGATGGGGAAACTTTAGCAAAGCAGCTATCAAAAGGAGTGGGTTTTTTTCTTTTTTAAAATATTACTTTGACTCTGAATAAAGTGTCTCTGTTTCTTTAAGTAATAGGAGAAGGTCTTTTTGATCTTTATCCTTCAGATGAGAGAAATCTCAGCTTCTCTTTAGCCCAAGAGGCAGTAGGGGGAGTCATCATCTTCTGGTAACTTGGTTTCAGTCTCCTACTTTGTTGTCTTCCACAAGTAAAATCAGGTCAGTCTCAGAGCTCATAGCATGAGCTATTTAGATAATGGGAAGCTAGCACTTGGGGGCTTTGGAAGCCTTCATTTCACAGGAGCCAGCTGAAATCAAGAGCCTCTTGTTCTACAGGGTAGCCCATGATTTGCAGGCACGCTTCTGAAAAGCTCAGAGACCTTTCCAGGAATGAACAGTAGTTTGCAATTAGGAACAGAGTAATTCAGGCACCAATTTCTGCTCTCTGCGTATCTTGGCACAAATCAGTGAGATCTGCTGTCCAAGGCTGATGTGACACCCAGGTAACTGGTTGGTCTCATGCTCTTCATATAATCAGAACTCGGTGCCTTTAAATTAGAAGGATTGCAGTTTGCAATAACCATCACAACAGTGCCCTGCCAGTGACACTGGTCACTGCAGAGCTCTGCTGCTTTAAATAGCCAGGGCCCTTTGTAGCATCCTTCCTTTTTGGGAGGTGATGGTTTTATATGAGTTGAATACAGGTGGTACTAATGGAGCAATAGCAAACTTTATTAACTAAGTGTGCTTTTTTTTGATCTCTTAGGAAGCAGAGATCCTGAACACTGCTATTCTCACTGGGAAAACAGTGGCTGTCCCTGTCAAAGTGGTCTCTGTGGAAGATGATGGGACTGTGACTGATATTCTCGAATCTGTGGAGTGCAGATCATCAGATGAAGATGTCATTAAGGTAGGATCCTTGTGCTCTGTGCATAAAGGAAGAGACCCTGGAAACACAGTGCTGTTTTCTAACATAACAAGTACTTTCACCTTTCTTACTGTTTTATTGCTGGGAGACAAAGTTTTATTATCACTGCTTCATATATGTTGGTTCAGTAGAGGAATAAACCAAACAGAAAATTACATATTTCCCATTCTGCATCTCAGATGCTTGGAATTGTCTGTCACCTCCCACTTTTGAAGTATTTTCAGAGTTCATTCCACCTTTACCTTTTACTTTTCAGCTGTATGGGCTGTGCAGGAAAGTTGTCAGCTGATTTTGTAGAGAAAGAAGTAACTCCTCTGAAGTTTTATTGCCACTTTGGAACGGGGCCTCTATGACTCAGTGTTCACATGTCATCTTGCTACTGACCCAGTAGTTACTGCAAACAACATGAGCTTTAAATTTGGAATTTTCTTTGGTGGTAACTGCTGCTAGAATATCTCACAAGAAACATGTTGCCTGCCAACCACAGACTGGGAGATACTGGATAAGACATTTGGCCAATGGATTTACTCTGTATAACAGCTCTAGAACCTAAACTTCCTTGTAAGATAAATGGCAGGCAATAATATACTGCTACACTTAGTTTTGGCTCATGGTGTGTACTTCCTAGCCAATGGGGAGGAGAGAGCTTGCAGGAATGCATTTAAGTGCCTTTTTATTACTGAAATCTTAGGGTGAAGAAAATTGCTGCTACTTGAAGGCTTTCAGCTTGTACCAATATTACTACTAACAGCTTGTAATATACTCAGTTTGGTTAATAGCTAACAGACATTAATGGTAGTGGAAGGGACATGGTCAGTGGTGATGATTGTGGAAGATATGGTGGAAAGTATTCCAGCATGGTGTCAGAAATGTTTGCTTGTCTACAGCAGCACTTATCTTTTCACAAACTTATCTCTGTCTGTCACTTGAGAAGAGGAACTGAGAGACATGGCAACAAATAAAAGTTAAAATTGAATTTTTTTTAACATAACCAGCATGTCACAAAATGATTACAAATACTGCAGGCCACCCCTCCAGCTGCTGGAAATCACTGTTATCCCATTAACTTCTGTGAACTGCACCATATTGAGGACTCGGCCTTTGTGCAATTTGCCTTAGCCTAAAGCTGACTGGAATGCTAAGCCTTCTCCTCCTTACATTCATTTTAATTTGGATTCAAACAGCAGAGGGTAGTGTTTTGCTCCAAAGCAAGGCTCCTTGGGCTGAAAAAGACTCTCCCTAGTGGACATCACTTGCCTTTATAGGCAAAGATGAGCATAGGTGCCTGGTTGTTACGGCCATATGGGAAACTGTTGGGAGTTTGAGACTTCCTGATGGCCCTTCTTGCCTGGAACAGGCTGCCCAGGGAGGGGGTTGAGTCCCCATCCCTGGATGTGTTTACAAAAAGGGTGGATGAGGTACTTAAGGATATGGTTTAGCATGGGATTGAAACAGTTTGACTTGATTATCTTAAAGGTCTTTTCCAACCTGGTGATTCTGTGACTTACCTACTAGTTCAGTAACTTCATGTTACAGAGGGAGTGATAACCCAGAGCAGGGTAACTGAGGAATAGAGCTGGGTATAGATTTAAATTATCTGTCTTGAACTATCTCTTAAAAGATTTAAATTGTATTTGGTCAAAAATTTAAAAATTAGCAATTTTTGCACTCATTTGACTCGTTTTAAATCATTTCTTCATGCTAATTTCTTCCATGCAAGATGATCCCAAGCGATTTTAATAGCAAGTCCTATTGTTTCCCTTTTAGAATCTGCTCAGGGTTTCTATTTATCTGAATCGCCACCATGCTGGTATTTTCTGATTAAATGTGTCTTCCTGGCTGTCTTAATAGAGACTTTTTTTTTTCCCTTCTATGAAACCCTTATGAAGCTGGTAAATCTGCCAAATACAGCAAACTGTTGGACTGAATCTAGGTTTAAAAACAGGAAGAAATTATTTGGGGTCCTTGTGTTGTGGAAGTAAATGGTCTAAGTCTTAACTCACTCATTAACTACCTTCTGAGTTTTTTCAGAGAACTGGAAAAAAGAATTTCAAAGCAAATACATCACTTGGAAGATGTTTTTTAAATAGCTTCGTTATCTGAAGTTTTAGTTTAGAACGATTTGACAGGTTCATTGTGTAATGGTTTTGTCTGATATAAATCTGCAGCAGTCTGTAGTATATAATACAACCCAGCAAAGATTATAAGTGGTAGTACTGCTTAAGTGTATATCTGTTATTAATTTTAAGTGGATGAATATGTGATAAAGGCTTGTGTGCTTAATATTATTCGTATAGATACCGTTTCCCAGTGATGCTAATGATAGGCCCTGTGTCAAAACAGGAAATCACTGGTCAGAGATCAAGGGATTCTAGAAGGCAAACCCCTCAGAGTTCACTCCTCTGCAGTAGGAAGGCAGGCTTCAACAGCATCAAAACGAGTCGCCACCTTAAAGTGAGCTCTTAATTGCAAATGTGACTCTGAGTTTCCAGTTTCCCTGCTCTGTTTCAGACCAAATCTTATACACAGACATCTTATCTAATGAAGATAAAGATACATAATTACTGGGCAGCCTTCAGCATGCAACAGTAATTAGAGTTTCTGTTCTTTAGGCATTAGAGTAGTAAATATAAAATGGAAGAAAAAGTCTGCTTTAAATACCCATTGAAATCTAAAGATTAAGATTACTTTCCTTTGTGGCTTTACCTTTGCTGTTTTTCAATGCATCTGTCAGGTAGCATCTAACAGATCGATTACGTCTTTGTGGCTTAGCTTTTATTCCTATTTTTTTGGTGTTGATTAATGATGAGTTTAAGCTCAATTTCCTTGCAGAATGAGGATACCTCATTCTTCTTTTAGTTTCAGGGCCCACATTTATTCTTCTTTCATCTGGGACTTTAAAGAGCTGGACCAAATTCTGCACTGACTTGTTTTTGGCTGAAGTGCATCTACTTGAATTCAGTCAAACAGGCCAGGACAAAATTTAGTCCATTGAAACAATATTGTTATTGACAAATGATTCTCTGAAATTATTTGGTCCACCATGATAGACTAATCACACCAAAAAATGGAGGCATCTTATGTGTTCTGTTTCCCCAAGGAAGAATCCAAGACACAGAAAAATTAAGGTGAGAAATTCAAAGTGATGTAAAGAAGTTCTGACCATTTAGATGGTAAAGCTTCTACTGACCTCATGGAAAGGAAAGGTTGGTGAGCAGATTTTTTTTTCTTGAGTTGTTTATATGGAACAAATTCTCAAGGTCTTTTAAATCAAGAATGAGGAGAGGAATGTAAACAACTTTCCATTTTGAAAAGACATTTCCATTTCAAAATGGCTATTTTTTCCAAGGCTTAACAAGCCTAAAAGTCTCCAAAGCAACTTTCCAAAAATCTGAGTTTTCAATTTGATGAGTTAATTGCAAATCTGCATATTGGTTGCCCTGAAATGAAAACACCTTTAGATTAATTTTCTTTGATCAGTTAACTAAAAACTCTAATGTATTCCCAGCTATGTCCAGAAGCCACTTGCCAGGAGCCACACAGCGAATGATGCCAATACTGGGAACAGGATACAGTTTCTCTGGCCCTATTTTATATTATGCTGTGTGTTTTGCAGAGGACTCCATCCCAAATCTCTCTGTTATCCAAAATGACAAGCTTTTCTAACAAAATACTTTTAGCTTCTTTCCTTCTAGAGCATCTTGCTCCTTCCTTAGATCTTGGACAGGGATGCTGTAGTGATACGAAGCCAGACTGCTCCAGCCACAGCTATGTGATGATAGGGAGTTATTGCTGATCAGGCAAGAGGTTGGTAGCTGCTTTGGTCTGTTTGCTTGTGACTGGATTAGAAGGGGTAGGAACACACTTGGCAATTTGTAAAATATCACTGCAGACTAATAAATCTTTCACTAACATCTAGCGTGGTTTTATAGGTGGCAAAAAAAATCTTTTTAATCAAGTGACAGACTTTACAAAAGCTGAAGTGTCAGAGCATTTAAAATAGCCTGAAGCAGACAGTNNNNAAACTTTCAACAGCTGTTTCTCTTCTTCCTTACACTGGTGCACTTCAGGAAAAAGTTGAATTCTTCTAAAGTCAGTGGAGTGACAGAGTAAAAAAATCAAAGGGAGAAGATGAGTGAGTCTGGATTTTATCTGCTCCTTAGTTTAGCATTGGTAGTTCCAGTGCTGCAGATTTCCCAACCATATTGCTAGTGGCAGTTCATTTGATGGCTTTTTACAACACATCCTTGTTGATGACACTGGTTTTCAGTTCCAGCTTTCAACTGGAAAACATTCACGGCTGCAGGTCAAAGGCACAGGCACCCAAAGTGGAGGCACTGCAAAGATACACAGACATTTTAAAACAAGAGAGTATGAAAAATCCCAGCTTTCCTGTGATCTCTTGAGCTTTAGCAAAGCTAAGAGTGATTTGAGATGTGTGTTATGGCATGATTAAGCCTAACAACTCACTGGGTCAAAAAGGAGAAGCCAAGTATTCACCTTTTCCTGGGGCTTGCTTTGGTGAATTAGTAGAGGGAGAAGGACAGAAGGAAGAGAAAGCATCCTGCAGTGGGGGCAAAGCAAAGTGGGAGAGGGGGAAGCATGAGGAAGAGCAAGCCTCTGTTTTAGAAGCAGTCATCTATTAAACTAGCTAACTAGAATGGATAGTGTCACGTTCAGGTGAGGCTGTCTCATGGTTTGATCACTTGGTGTTCAGAGAACCCAACTATAAGGACAAAGCAGATGTAATCAGCAGAGTTTGCCAAATGATATCAAAGTAAATACTTTCCCATCAGCAAATGGGGTTTTGTCTAGATTGAACACTTGCATAGAATATGGTTGTGTAGGGCTGAATTTTATACTGGGAAAATAAATCTCCGCCTTGACTGCTCAGCAAAGATCAAGTTTGTGCCATGGTTTTCCAGAATATAATGTGCTTTCTCTCACCATCTGAACTGCCTTTTTCCATCCCAGATAATTTTGATCTGTCTTGAAACAAACATTTGATTTGTCAGCAAATGGATGTTTTTATTTTCTGTGATGTCTAAACATTTCATTTTGATAGAAAATGATGACATCCTGTCCTGTCATTTCAACTCAGTTTCAGTATTCCAGACATCAGAATCTTTCTGAACTTTTCACCTTAGGATGAAGCAAATGTGAAAAAGAAAATACTTTTTCTGATCTGCTTTAGGAGACAGGCCAAACTCAGAAAAATGGGCTATCAAAAATAAAAGTTGTAATAATAACTGTTGAGTTCAGTCCATGTGCTGTTGATGTTGGCTCTAAAGGGAGCAAGAACAGCTTTAATCTCTCTCTGGTATGAAGAGCAGTCATGGCAAAGATGAGTTCTGAATGTAGAACTGATATAATAGTGCCACATCTCCCAGGAATCATCTGAAACTCACCTAGGGCTGTTGAAGTTACTGGATTTGTCTCTTTCATATTCTGCCAATTCATCATTCTGATATGCATCTTGAGAAGTAACAAGGTTTGTGTGGAGTTGTTTGCCTTTTTGTAATCATCCATAGTGAAAAATCCCAGTGTGACTGCTACAGTTGCTACTGACTACAGTTTCTTTGTACTTATGAAAGGCTATAAGTTCCTAAGATACAAAACTTCTCAGTAATGGAAAAATCCAAATAATTCCTGAATTGAGACTTCCACAGAATTCTACAGAAGATACCCAGAAATCTGTCTCTTCGTGTTTAGTGGGAAAGAATATGTGCTCTTGTTGAGCCAGGGATGACAATTTCTCTCTTTCTGTGGGTATTTCTGTTCCTTTATTGGGAGGAATATGTCTATATCCATAAAAAGAATGAAGCAAAATCTAAAGAATATCCAAACAGTGGTGCCTAAGGGGATCTGAGCGACCAGATTTAATCATTTACTGAAGCCAAAAGGGGCCAGTGAAAGTTCCTACTGTGTTAAACCATTGCTAAGGTGCAAGTCTGTGGCTGTTTAAAACTAACCAACATGGAGCTGCCACCACTGTCTCTCTGGCTGAGTGAAAATTAATAATATTTGGGTGGGTTTTTTGGTGATGAATGAGCTGTCTGCCTGCTCAAGTCCCTGGCTGAGTTCATTTCAGGTGCTCACAATGCCTGAGCCAGCACCAGGAAGGAAGTGACACTGAAGTGGGAATCAGTAGCTGGGGGTGAGAGGTCAGGTCAGATGCTTCTTTCTGTGGTGTGTTCATTTAAATGAGATGTGAAGTCATGGCTTTTCTCAGGCATTCCCATGCTGTCACATCATTAGCCAGGTAACACCCATGTAAAAGGCTTGTCCTGGAGCTGTGCTTGTGAATCCCACCAGTGAAGATGCTCAGGAACTTATGGGAAGAAGATCTTCCAAGTTGCTCATCTGTTTCTGTGTTTAAGATTTGTAGAGTGAAAGATAGCTGTGTAGGAATATCAAAATCACTTTCCCTTTCAATGGGGATTAGGGATTTTACTGGTTTTTAGCTGCTTTCAAAACCCAACTCACTTGTTTACTGAATCCCAGTATTGAGAAGTGCTCCATCATCTCAAGGAGAAAAGATTGGGTAATCTCTAGAAAAAATGTGCTGAGGATGGAAGGAACAGACAGGCTGAATGCCAAAGGAAATGAGTTCTCTGTGTTACTGCACTGGGCAAAGCCAGAGGTGTATTACTGAAGCACATGACGTTACGCTGACATAAAAGAAAACTCAATTGGGCTCAGATCACCCAATAGCACCTGTCTGCAAAACAGGAACTTGCATTAATCATTAAAAGTTGTGATTCTTTCTTTAAAAAAAATTCCCTTTAACTTGTGTTCTTCAGTTCCAGTGACTGTCTGATGCTTTCTTTTAGATGTGGTATTTATAGCTCTCTGTGCCTTCTCTAAGCCATCCTCCAGATCATGACCCTAAACTCTGTGTTGCTTTGTTACCATGCAGTAAAGTTACAACATGCCATATAAATTAGTGTCTTCTCAGCCCAATTTAGGATTTTTCTGCACACATCAGATACAGCATTAGCCAATAAATGACTTTGCTTTTGCTTATCATTTGCAGGACTGCCCAGATGTTGTATTAGCTATGGAAGGGATGAGCTTTATTAAAGGAAAAATAGATGTGATGAGGTGTTTTCAGCCAATATAAGTATGCGTAGGTCCCATGACTGTGTCAGTACTATATTGATTTATAATAGCTGAAGATGAGGCTGGTGGTCTGGAGTTAGCAGAGAAACTGCTGGTCAGCTCTGGAATATCCTGAATATTACCTATGGGATGCTTGGAGGACTCCTAGAGTTTTCAGAGGCAATTGGGAGAACAAGGGGCTTATTTAGGACAACCATATATGATGGTATAAAAGCCTACAAATGTTAGGAAGGCTGGGAGGTCAAAAGGCCATAGTGAGCCTGGACTCATAATTGTGTCCAGTTCTCTTCTTCACTGGCAATGAGGAAAGGTTGGTGCTTAAACCTGGCTTGGGATTTTAGCATTGCAGGTTCTAATAAGTGCTCAGTCTGCATACAGCATGTGATACTTGATTTTAATTTCTTTTCCCTCTGCCTTTGTAAAATTGGATAACAGTTGGATAAGCCATTGGGTGAGTTTTCAGATGCTGCATGGAAATGTGCTGGTTATAGCGTGGGCTCTGGCATATGCCTTCAGCTGTGACATCAGGGTGCTATTGTGATCTTTGGCATGTCATTTATTCAAGCTGCCCCAGCATAGACACATACAAAAGATGTATAATGGTTCTGAATTACCTTGACAGATAAAAAGCATTAATACTAAACCCTTGAAAAATGCTTTGAGATCTTGACATAAAATGTACTATTGAAGCATCAGCATTATGGTTGTTAATAATATACATAACACTAAGTAGGACAGAGCAGAGATTCTTTGGGAAGCACTCCTGTTAAATTTAACTTAATCACAGGATGGAAAAATTACCATCATGATAAAATAATAATGGCTGAGTAAGGATTTAGAAATATTTCCAAATTCCTTATGTAACAGAGGTTGTGCAGGTGTGCTGACCAAAGATTTCTGCCCTTTTATCCACTGTCTAGACCATTTTACATGACTTTCTAGGACCTTGGTGAGACAAGCATGTAACCCTCTTTGCCTGAAGCTTAAAAGGCAAGGACTTTGTGCATCAGGCCATGGGCTATCTGAATTAACTTAAGCAAGGTAAGCTTCAGACCTTTGTGGCTGATCCACTGAAATAGGGTACTTTTCAAATTATCTTTCTATTCTGTTTTAGAGAGATAATCATGCTCACTATTTACCAGGCCAAGAATTAATTAATAAGGAGAGAAGAAATGCAGACACAAATCTAGAGGGTGAACAGTTCCCTTAGTACCATGGAAAGCAATACTTGAATTTTGGAGCACAGTCCACAGCACTTCTAAATTCAGAAAGGAATATTGCAGATCAGTGTCCTGATACAGCTGTAGTGGTGAAACATCTATCTCCCTGGAGTAGGTTTTCATGTCTTTTTTCCATTCTATAAATGTGCAAGAAAATGAATTTAAAGACAACATATGGGAGGCGATGTGTCCACCTTTAGATAGACTTCTCTCTCTCCAGTGCTTAACTCTGTTAGCTGCTGTTGTCACCAACAGCTAGTGACATGCAGCCCACCCATCGCCTTAACTCAGCCCCATCTCTTGCTCCTCCTGCAGGTCTTCTGTAGGGACTTCCCCAGCTGTTCCAAGCTGTCTGTTGCTGCTGCTTTTGCTATTCTATGCCTGCTGTCTCTAAATATTTTTCTCTGTTTCTGCCCTTACTCACCCTTTGGGCCTAGTTTTTAGCCTTTTAGCCGTTCCAATCCTTTTCTGAAAGGTTTGAGACAATAGAACGGATAGTGGTACCCTGATGTCTCATAAGCAATGTTGGCTGCATGTCCAGATCCTGCAGCTCTTTAAGAGTTTCAGAATTGCACAACTTCCACTTAGGGAGCTAGGTAAGCCTGGGCAGAGCAAATGTATTCTATGAAAGACTGGTTCATCCTTTTCCAGCTTTTTTTTTTTTTGGTGTGGTATAATAAAATTAAAAAATAAAAATAAAAATAAAAATATAAAAAATAAAAATAAAAATAAAAATAAAAATAAAAATAAAAATAAATTGCTGTCCTTAAATAGCTCAGAATGAGTATGTTTTGAGGCAGGTTGTTTTTGCAGTTTTTCATTCTGTTGAGCACAGGGTAATCCTGGCTTGTGCTCCAAGCTCCTCCCTGGGTTTCCAGGGACTTTTGGCTTCCCATTTATTTGTCCTCTTTGCAATTACTTAGAAAATTGCTGTAGTCCTTCTGAAGGATTTCCCAAAGCATAAGGAGGTAAACAAGTAAGGCACATCTGCAAAGTGCTTTGGGATGTCAGAATGCAAGGAGTTCTCTGAGTCCAGTTTATCAAAAATAATAAGCTCTACTAGTGGCTGTGCTTTCCACATGTGAGAGGATCTGGCCTGTTGCCTTTTCTAAGATCACAGCACGGATGTTGCATTTGTTTATAGGAGACATTTAGTGCTATTATTTTCCCCACATCAGCTACCCACAGAAATGCTGAACAACTTTCCCATTTCAGCCTTATTTTGCAGCATCGCCTTGTTTAACTGGTTATTGGATGATAAGCCTGATTTCTGAAACAATTTAGGCATTCCAATCCAATTAATTTAATTGGGAATTAGAAACCTAAGCACCTAAAAAACCTAGCCTTAATGGCTCTTGAATTTTAGTTAAAAATATAACCGTGTATTTAGAGCAGGTGGGTATTATAGAAAGCTGATTTTTTTTTTCTCCTGACTTATATAATCTCTTCTGTATAATAACTATTTAAAATAACCTGATTATTTGCGAGCAGGTAATTATTTTGCAACTGTAAAGGGGTTTTATTTGAATAAATTTAGAGCATCTCCTTTAGACTTTGGGATTTGAGTGCCTTCAGCAATTTCTTTCAGCGTTTGTGAGCATGTGAAAAGCTGTTTTAGCATTTGAGGTTTTGTGCAGACCTGGAGCTGATACTGAAATGAAACCTATGAACATGACGTTCCATTACATGCTCCATTTCATTCTACTGGAGCCAGGGAGGGAGAAGTGAAACTTCAGTAATGAACCAAAGTATCATTTGCCCTGGTGACTCGGCATCTAAAGGCACAACGGTTGTGTACTGAACAGTCTGAGCATTGTCTGTGAGCATTAGATTAATTGCATTTGACTGTCAGTAAAAGAGAAAATCAGAGCCAGTTTCACATATACACAGAAAATTTCTGCTAATGATTTGGTTCTCATTTCTGCCACTGAAAATCCAGGGTTAACCCGGTGTAGTTAATGGGATTGCTCTGCACTTTATTTGATGAAGAGGAGAGAAAATCTATTCCTTATTGGGAATATTTTTTGTGTCTAAGCACTGCTCTTGCCATCACTCCATGGTTTAGTTTGGCATCAACTTAATACTGAAAGTAAAGATCAGCCAGAGCCAATTTTAGCTGTTTCAGTGCCATAGCTGTAAGTCAGCCCATGTTTCCTTAAGAGTTCTTCACACGTTTTGATGATGCTGAGCTGAGTTTCAAGCTTGTAACAAATCTTGAAAGCAACTGTTTCCCTGGGGCTGAGAATTTCATCACAAGGATTTCACACAGGCCTGCAGACGGGATAAGAAACAGCCCCTCTGGCAATACAGTTGTATGTACTATACTAATTTTTGAAGACACCTTGACAAGCAGTTTTCCAAATTCTGCCCTTTGTTCCCAGGTTAAACAATGTGTGTGTCTAATCTCATCTCCTCCTCTCTCTCCTCTAAGTAGATTCAGATGGACTGTATTCGTTGATATTTATTTCTTTGGAGCTCAGACAGCTAAGAAAGCTGTACATAGGTAGGAGCAGCCTTATCCTTTACCTTTTAGTATCCAGATCTGACAGTGTTCATCTGGTCTCCAGCAGGGCTAATTACTGATAAGAGTTTTCTTCATGGGCTGGTCGGTTGGTTTGTTGCTGTTGAGGCTGTGAGAAAAATGAGCTCATAAAATGAGACGTTAAATGTGCTCAACACAGAAAAGCTGTAGAAAAGATAAATCAGAAATTACTTGGGAAGATGAATGAAGATGATGCCAGAAGCACATTAGCTGGGAGAGGACCTGGTCAGGCCCCACCTGGAATATTGTATCCAGTTCAGGGCTCCCTGGTATAAAAGGGACAGGGATCTCCTGGAGAGAGTCCAGCGTAGAGCTACGAAGATGATTAAAGGCCTGGAGCATCTCCCCTACAAGGAAAGGCTGAGTGAGCTGGGGCTGTTCAGCCTGGAGAAAAGAAGACTAAGAGGGGATCTTATTAATGTTTATAAATATCTCAAGTGTGGGACACGGGGAAATGGCCAGCCCCTTCTCAGTGTCTGTGGGGACAGGACAAGGGGCAATGGGCTCAAGTTGGAGCACAGGAAGTTCTGCACCAACATGCAGAAGAACTTCTTTCCAGTGAGGGAGCCCTGGGACAGGCTGCCCATGGGGTGTGGAGTCTCCTCCTCTGGAGAGATTCCAGCCCCGTCTGGACACCGAACTGTGTGCCCTGTCCTAGGGACCCTGCTTTGGCAGGGGGTTGGACCCGATGATCTCTGGAGGTCCCTTCCAACCCCTACAGTGCTGTGATTCTGTGAACAAAGAAATAATCTCTTACTGTGCTGGTAGAGGGGAGATCCACAGTAGATCTCTTGATCTCTTTACCATTCATTAGCAAGAGAGGAGCTCTCTGCTTTACACACTGTCAAGGGTGAAATGATCAGCTGTATTCACACAAACTTCTGGTTAAACAATTATATTTAATCATATGCTTTAGCCAGAGGTTGCTATAATATGTCAAGATGATGTCAATCCTTTAGGGCCATAAGCTGCCCCTTATTTTACAATGGATATCCCCAGATGTGGTAATAATTAGCTTTGTCTGATCTGTCATTTACTGTATTTTTGTTCAGGGACAGGATCTAAAGAAGGATTAGAAAAAAAACCCAACTTGCTTGTAAGGCTGATGTTTTCAATGTGATTTAAGGTCCCTGAGGTTTGTACAGTCTAATGGGAATTGAGCACACACTGGAAAATATAATTCAAGTGATCAGTTTAAGTGCAAGATCAGGGTGAAATCGGAACATGGCAGTAAGCAGGTGATATCCACCTACCCAAAAAGAGGAAAAACTCTCATCCACCAGCCAGCTGCAGTGAGTATAGAAAATTCTGCTGAATCCTTAGACTCAGTGCTCAGCTATCATTTTATTTTCCTTCTGCAAATGCTTCAGATGCGAACCCCTCCATTCAGACCCACCTGGTGCCTGCAGTGCACAGGAATTGAGAGGCACATTTGTGCCTTCTGGAACCTTGTCCCTGTGCAGACCTTTTTTCTGCTAGCAGATTTCATGGGTGCTCCAGGGGTGCCCTATGTTTTAATGAGTTTTAATGAGCTAAATCATAATGAGACCATCACTCAGGCAGGCTTTCTGGAGTTTGATATGTTTTCTATCCCTGGGAATGTCCCCAACTTGGCTCTTTTGTCAGCAGCTGACACTGCAGTGACCAGTCCAGTTGTCTGCAAGTGGAAAAGCTTCATGTTTTCCTTCCTCTCTGTAGCATAGCAGGAATGCAGGTCAGCCAGAGCCAGGGGAAGCAAGACCGACCTGAGCATTTCTCTGAGGATACTCCTTGCTCTTCAAAGAAGGAAATAAGGAAAAAAAACTGATGAAAATAATCCATTTTCTGCCTGCACTGGAATCATTGTAAAACAGAGGCAAACTACTGAGAGTGGTTTTGTTACAAAGATATAAACTGATATAAAATGAATGTCAGCTTCCTAGGGAATGGGGCACCACCAAGAGCTCCCACTGTCTAATTGTCTGTTCCACTAACACTTATCTAGCCTGCCTGGGGCTCTTTGGTGGTTCCATCAAGTCTTTCATTTGTTAGAGTCATATTTTTCCCTCTCACATGAAATGTAGCCTGAACTACAGAAAAGAACAGTTTCTAATTAAACTCCTGCCTAAATCCATTACAGCTTCTGAAGTCTTTGGGATGGGGCTATAAAAGAATGTAATGATCCCAATATGTAAATATAGATATAAAACTTTATTTGGAGGGATGGAGGTTAGAGGCCAGATATCATGAAACCAAACATAACACTTTGTGGTAGAAATTGAATCAGTGCATTAGTTATCATAGATTTTCATAAAGATAAAGTAACGATGCACATTTGTGTTTCAGTTCATAAATGTGAAGTGACAGCCTATGAGTTAACCACTAAAATGATATTATAGACCCCAAAAAAGAATAATAGAGGAAATTGAGAAAGCAGAAGAGTGAGTTGTAATAGAATTGGGCATTGGCATATATATAAATCATGAAAGGGAGATTGATTTAATGAAAGATATGAAAGTCAGAAACTCAAAGGTGTTAAAAAGATCATCTGTTCATCTGGTAAAGAATCCCTGAGGCTAGGCAACTTTTAGCTGAAAGAGACAGATTTGCTTAAAGTAGATGAACTTGAAATTTTTATGAGAAATAAGGTGTTTCTGTAGTACAGCAGTCTATTAAAAATTTGTGCAAAAGAGGAAGAACCTTACATTGATATACTGGAAATTTATCTTTGCTCATACATTTTTTTTCAGAAGACTTAGAAGTAGATATGGGAGTGAGAAATTGCAATCCAAAGATCCTAAATAGCAACATTTAAGTGCTAGCCAGCTATAAGGATTTGGAAGAAAGTACTTGGTGAAATGAGTTGGCCAGGCTACTTCTGTGGATGGTGTTTTGTACATATAAAGCAGGTAGGACAGACACAGATGCCCATGTGCGTGATGTCTCCAAGTGCCTGCTAATGTGGCAGGATTTATTTTAGCCTGTGAACGCCTTTCAGGATTCACACATACCCCTCTAGAAGTGCAAAGAAACGAAAATCTCCCTTGTTTGCACATGTCTGAGGGAAGAAGGCACAAAGATCCAGATGAAACTGTGCTAAGATCTCCTCACAAAATCTGAGGGTGATGGAACAACTCTTTTTTAGAACTGCTTTAAGCAGAAAAACATGGCAGCCAACAAGTCTGAAGTGTGGCTTGGTCCCCAGCAGCCCTGTGAGCGTGAATAACTGCACACTGAGACTCTGCAGCAATCATGGTTCTGTTGTAAATCTCACACTTTCCATTTTCCTTCTCCCTCCATTGTACAGACTCCTGCTTTTCAAGCAAATAAAGATCAAAGTATTGGGGAACTTCTTCTTAGCTGTTGTATCTCAGGCTGTTGAAATACATGCACACATACACAGAGATAAAATGAGACATTCTGGAGAAGAGCCCAGGGAGGAACTATACATGTCCTGTAATCAGCTTTTCTCTTCCCATAATGTGATTTTGCATGGTGAGGATCACCTCTGCCTCTGGAAAAAATTCTGAATAATCTTAGCAAGTCCCTCATGGCATCTTCCTGAGGCAGGCAAGCCTTATTCACCTGAGGGGGAAATAGGGAGTTCAATAACTCACCTAAAAATCTCACAGCAAGTAATCCTTGGAGAAGTTCAGAAGGCTTTCTGGAGCCCATTGAATGCCATCCCACACAAAGGAGCATTCCTTCTTTCTCACTGCTGCTCTCTCTGGGAAAGGATGAGTGGCAATCATCAGAGAAGTGCAACTTTCTTCATAGTAGGTTTTGAAGTTGAGTGCAACTGCATGATGGCACATGGGAGCTTCCAGCAGGAAAAGGGAGGAGAGTGGAAGGACCGTGCAGTCTGCCACTTCGAAGCCGCAGGGAGAAGTGGATGATAAGTGAGCCCAGGGATACCAAAAGAGCCTGGTGTCTGCTCTGCTTTAAATAAAAAGGTAAGTTTATGAGCAGCTGGAACTGTGGTACCAGGCTGAGCTCAGTACAACTGCAGTAATATTTAGCCCTTGTCATCAGTCATCTACTCATCCATCCCACTGATGAGTGTGAAGGATAAAACCAGACTGAGCTCCTGCCAGCTCGCTGTGCTCAGAGCTTGGAATGAATACATACATTTTTCCAGGGAACTTTGCATATAGTGGAGCTGTCCAGTTTGTTTCTGTTGTCTGGCCACCAAGAGGAGAGGGTGCAGCTGCCCAGCCGCTCCAGGTGCCTGCAGTGTAGGCCAGGGTATGTGTATGCAGAGGACTTGTGTATTAGCATAAGTGAAGCACTGAAGATTGAGTATGTCTGGCACAGCATCGACACTAAATATGTGAGTGTTGCTGGGTTTTGGCCATGAGGTCTTTATAAAAGAGCAAGTGTAGCTGTGAAATGCCAGAGAAGATCTGACAGGATGCACTGTCATATCACTTGCCTGCCCTGTAAAGAAGTGAAATACTCACATACCCATCTAATTCTTGACATAGTAGTTCCTAAAAAGCCTTGCTGTAGAAACTGCTCTACTCATCTTCCTGGGAATTTCTTAAGGGTAAGGAAAAAAAGTCATCTTAGCACCCTGCTACATAGTAAGCAAAACATCTCTGCTCTGTCATGTAGGTGTACATGAGGGACTCAGACCTCTAACCGTTCCCAAATGAGCACTCCTTGCCAAACTAAAAAGCACCAGCCTTATTAAATATACTTTCTTTGCCAGGTTTCTTCCTCCCCTCTGAGCTGTACCTGCAAAGATAAGTGCTGAAGATTACCTGGCGCTGTGGTAGTGCTGGTGGAAGTGCTGCTTTTGGGAAAACAGTCTGCATCCTCCAGGCTGGTGTGTATGGCCTGATTCTCAGCTTAGACACCAGTGAGTCAAGAAAGAGGAGTCAATGCCTTGGGTTTGTTGTAAAAATTGATTGGTCTGAGACTTGTGGCTGTGTATTTTGTGTAATTTAGCAGAATGAGAGACAGTTCAGGACTAAGGCTCCATCACCTGCCTCGTTTAAATAAACCATAACTGATTGTAAAGCTCTGCTAATTCCCCTTTTCACTCTCCTATATTTTGTGTGTCGTTTTCAGAAGGAGATCTTTTATTTTAGGAGGTTCATTTCTGCCAGCTCATATGTGTGAGTACAGCAGCTCCTCTTTCAGGGAGCAGTGAAGATGTAACATGTCTCTAAGCACTGCAAGAGCACGTTAAGCTGCTGCCTGACAATTCTGTTACATGATTTTCATAAATGTTTCTTTGGAGGTGGGTCAACTGCTCTTTGAAATGAGGTGCAAATGTTGAAAAGTCCCCTTCCTATGCCTCCGAGTTTAAAGCCTGTAATGAATTAGATACAAGAGTAGTCATGCATCCTTTGCCTGTGGTGTAATCCTGATTTCCAGAGGGGATTTTTCAGCATGAACTAGGAGAATTTAGTGTTTACTTCTGATCGCTTGAGAACTCGTCATCCAAGTCCTTCCAGTGTCCTTGAGAGTCCCAGTACTGCTATTTTGTTGGCTAATTAGACCATCCTTCAATCACAAGACCTTATGGTTTCATCTGCTTTCCCCTTCATGTCTTTGCTGCCTGCATCCAGAATGCATTCATGGAACTGCTCTCTTCTTCCTGGCTGTTCTGGGAGAGACAAGCTGCTGATGGGCACAGTTCTTCCATTACATGTTCATCACAGGCCTGAAATATGAGTTCTCTGGGGGAGATCCAGCTACTGAGCTCACAGACCCATGCCTCCTCATTCCTGGTGTCTTCATGTAAAATACAGCTTAACCCAGGCTTCTTGATCAGCTATGCAACTTTGTTATTAACATCATCAATCCCTAAACACAAGACATGCCAATACAAGAAGACAGTGTACTTTCATGTGGAGTGTCCTTCCCATAATCTGGCAATTCTTTCTTCTTGGTTGTTTGAAGATAGTTCAGGTATCAAAGTTCAGGACTTACCTTGATTTAATAGTAAATAGATAGATGGTATGAGTGTTTGTCAGGATGGGAAGAGTGTGAAAGCATTTGGAAGATCAACGCAGCGTGACTGCCATCAGAGTCAATGTGCAGCTAAAAATCTTACAAAATGCTTTAAATTATCCTCCACCTTCAATTCTCCATCTTCACTGAAACCAGCTCCTGAAATGTTTTATTGAATGTGTTCCTCTTGTCAGTTCTTTGAAAGTGAAACAAAGCTCAGAGGAACTGTAGGCTCGAGTTTAGCAGCAAGATCAACTGCTTTTCACTTGAAGGCCAAATGGCACCTTGACTGCACTGCCATGTAACCCCATTAGTTGCAATAGGGCTGACAGGTTGAGAGCTGGAGCACAATCTGGCTTTCTCTTTGGTTGTGGTGAGGAAAGATGATGTTTTTCTAATCTTACACTGCCCCTGAGCATGTACTAAGAACAGCCTTTTCTTTGCTGCCTATTAGCCTCATGCACATCATAGCCTAAATCCTATATATCTGGCTTGTTGTCTTCTGCATCGTAACAGCCACATCCACAAGACAGGCATTTGCTCTTACCATGTTTCTTACTGTCTCCTTCAGTACATTTATAGGGTGATAGCACCTACACCTCCCACCAGCACCAAGTCTCAATGACCAGGAACTGCAGTTCTCTCTCTGTCACAATCTGAACAGCAATGAAACATTAATGAATAAAAGAAATGAGCAGAATACAACCATTTCTTTGAGGTCAAATAGCAGAGATGACGTAGAAACTGTGTCATTTCTGTCCTCACCTGGATTTCTATCCATTCCATGGATATGTTTTTTGTGTCATAAATGTTTCTATAATATGTTTGTGAGATGAAGTATTTCCTGCTCTGGCTTTCCTATTTACATTGAGTGTAGCTATTCTCATGGTTTGGTTGATTATTCTCAAACCATAGAGTAATGAGGCTTCATTTCTACCCCCAAACACCATTTACAAATAGCATTCCCCAGCGCTTTGTGAGCATGGGGAAGTTAAATAAACATTTCATGCCTTCATTTGCACAAGGATAATAAAATCTGTGCTATATGAATACATATTTATGTGGAAAAACACACACACACAGCTATGTGCACACTTCCATGTCATAAGCACTGAGACTTCACTAGGATGTGCTTTACAGAGTGTTATTGGAAGATTTCTTTTCAAAATGCTGAGGCACTATTAGATAATAGGTATAGTTCAAATATAAAATGTTCATTATCACCATTGCTGTTACTATTTTATTAGGCTGCACAAGGAAAATGAAAGAATATTGATCCATAGTAATTTAACTGGTCCTTAATCAGGCCTTTGTGTATGTGTGTAAGGAAAACAGGATGTCTTTGCTTCCATCTTTTTAATGTGTTTTTCTGGGGTTTTTTTTATTTAATGAAATGCAATCAATTTTCAGACAATGGCTTGTCTTGCACACCAGAATACTTTGCAAAGTGATGTAAGTTATCACCATTAATGCTCCAAATACAGGTGAGAAGAATATATTTAGCATTTTATCACATCTTATAAGGAAAGAAGCTTGAAATAACATTTACTTTGGGCACTGCAAACTTATATAATTGCATTCTAGCAACATGAGTTATGTTGCTACAAAGGCTTCAGTTCACTCCAGGTCCTCAGAAACTCTGCTGTCTGCTTTTGTCTCCTGCCTGGAAGTTCAGAAGAGCTTTAAGTAGCAACTCTCACATGGGTTTCGTTGTTCTCTCTGTTAGTGTGCAAAGTATATTTTCCAGTACAACAGGACATGCTTTTGCTGTTGTGATCAATATTGAATCTGAGGAACAAAGATAAAATTCTTGCTTCCCTTTTTACCCAGGAACCCCACATTTCTTGTAGAGAATATACAGGGACTGCTGATAGAAGTTTTCCCTTACATCTCTGAATATATGTCTTAAAAATCACTGAAATCTTCAAACTGAGCTGAAAGGAACAATATATCCAGGTTTAGAAAACATTCTTGACAATCGTTTCTCTAAACAGGCCTTCAAAATTACTGCAGATGGTAATTCTGCCATCTTCCAGTCTTCTGTGATCCCTGGAGCTGGAGAGTTTCTGATCCTCTCTAGTTCAGATCCTCTACTCCTGTCACTAAGCTGATCTTTCCCCATCCAGTACTTAATTGGTTTTACCTAAATTTATACTTTGCTCTTACCTTGCTTGAATTGCATCTATTTATTTCAGACAATTTTCTTCACTATCAAGATCATTTTGAATGCTAATCCTGTTCTCCAAAGTACTTACAACCCCTCCCAGCTTGGCATCATCTGCAAATTTAATGAAATTAATTAAATGAAAATTAAATGAAAGACTCCCATTGACTTCAAGGGGCATTGGAGTGAACCCAAACTGTCTTACATCCCTAAGAAGTGGTTCAAGTGAAATACACTTATTGCTTTACAGGCCATTTTTGTAAGGGGAAAAGACAGATGCATGCTGAATAATTCAGGGTCATCGTTGCTGACTGAGAGAGATTTAACTAATTTGTCAAAATAATGACCTTTGTTCACGGTGGGGAGCAAGTGGGTTTGGATTATTTCTGTCCCCAGAGAGATGCTGGAGGAGCCTGGGTTTAGCTCAGCCCCACTGCAAGGGCCTTGTTTGGAGATGTAAGCTGAAAGGTGTTACCAGCAGTGGTGTTTGCAGGGTGTGGACGGCATGTTAGGATGATGGTACTATCTTCCTTTGAGAGTGAAGGAAGCAGTGCTGCTGCTCAGTCCATGAGATACGTGGGAATACCAGAACTGCTCCCATTCTGTTCCCAGCTTTGGCTCCACGTGTGTGTGCATGGGCACACATCTATACACACGTGCACGCAGGCCTTGATTCACAGAGTCACATCATTGTAGGGGTTGGAAGGGATAGGTCACACAGGGAGGCCTCCAGATGGGTATTGAATATCTCCAGAGATGGAGACTCCACACCCCTGGGCAGCCTGTCCCAGGGCTCCCTCACTGGGAAGAAGTTCTTCCCCAGATTGGTGCAGAACTTCCCGTGCTCCAACTTGAGGCCATCGCCCCTTGTCCTGTCCCCACAGACACTGAGAAGAGGCTGGCCATTTCCCCTGTGTCCCACCCTTCAGATATTGATAACAATTGATCAGATCCCCTCTCAGGCTTCTTTTCTCCAGGCTGAACAGCCCCAGCTCACTCAGCCTTTCCTGGTAGGGGAGATGCTCCAGACCTTTAATCATCTTCATAGCTCTCCGGTGGACTCCAGGAGATCCCTGGATTATTGCTGTGTCCCCATTAAAAGGAAACTACTGAGCACTGGGAGGTTGACATCTTCCTTAAAGGAGCACAAAGAGAACATGTGCCCGCTCTTTGGGATGGGGACAGGCAGCCTTACCAGGAGGGTGGGTGATGAGAGGCAACCTGCAGGGAAGTTGGTTAAAAACAAGTGTGTGAGGCACTGCCAGCCTGCTGCAGCTCATGGAAGCTTGGTCAGAGTCTGACTCCTGTGTGACACAGATTACCAGTGTGAGGGTGCTGAACTCACAGCCATGTGCCATTTTTCTATCCAGCATGAAAATTCATTTGTCTTCAGCTCTCCAGAAGCAGGTTTGGAGAAAAAGATGGTTTGTGTCAGTGGATCAGGTGAGGACAGAAATTGCCTCATTGCTCTGCATCCTAGCCTACAGCCCCAGTGAAGAAGGATGCTCTCTCCCGTTCCAATACAAACTTTACAGTCACTTTTACAGGGAGTTTTGTTTGGAAAACATTCTCTGGCATTTCAGCCTGTTCATGTTGGCTGGTGCCACCTTTCCTCTGGCATTTCTGTATTATGGCTGCTGCTCTGCTTTTGGAGCACAATCCTGCTTATATCTGCTTCTCTGCAAGTAAGCTTTGGTTTAAAAACAGCATAGATCTCTTTGAGAAATTTGTCATGCTTTGCTATTGCACTGTTTTTCTCCTGTCACTACAAGTGGTAAGGCAATTTCCAGAGCCTGGCACACATGCATGTGTCTATGTATATTGTATTTAGATTTTTCCTTTTTCTTCTTAGTGGTAATGTTAGATATCTGAATACTTGCCAGAGAAATAGAACTAGACTTTGCCTGTGCAAACTCAGTATCAGAAAAAGGACTGAATCTTTAAGACTCTTTGAAATCATCCTATTACCAAGATGAAAATCTCTATGTCCCTGTAGCTCTACCTTCTAAAGCCTGTGATTGCTAAACATCTCCTCTTCCCTGTGTTGGAGTAACTGAAGTGCAAGTGCCCTTGCTCAGGACGGTGTCTAAGTTGCACAAGCAGTTTCAGCAGCATTTGCTCATTGTTCTATTAAGTACCAGCTGAGACATGGTGTAACTCAAGGTGTTGCCTGCAGATCTGTGCTTGTAGGATACTGAAGTCTGAGAGCGCTGAAGATTTCAAACTCCCCTCCTTTTATCTTGGCATTCTCTTCTTTCTGCAGGGTCTTATTATTCACTTCTCCTGTGTGGCTCTCACCTCATTTAAGTCTGTGGCTGTCTGGTCTCATGCTTGGCTTAGGTCGGATCAGTTCTCAGTGGTGTCCCTAATTAAATTAAATGTATAACCCATTACTCTCTGGAATGAAATTAGAAAAAGCTGGACTCTTCTTATTTGAGGGCAGAAATGCTGGCCCTTTAGGGTAAGATCAAAGCATACCAGAGTCAAAGAAAAGTCTGAGGTTTCAATTAAATCCCTGGGCAGAAAGATTGCATCCTTAATGCTCCAAACATTAAGATTGATTTAACGAAGTAGAAGCTGCTATTGTCTCCACCTAACAGACAGAAAATGGCTCTACTAAAGACTGGATCCATGTGCATGCAATCCAGTATGTTGCTGGACAGATAGAGGCATGTCTGTGGTATCTGTGGCATGCCATAGCCTATAGCATAGAGATGCCCAAGCTAGCGAGTCTGCCCAATGCTGCACATGAGGGCAGGGGGTACAGAGCTAATTTCTGTGGGCATAGCACCACGCTGACACAACCCCATTGTTTTCAATGCTCAGCTGGTTAAACCTGATGTAAATCTCTCTAGATCCCCCAGATTAAGGACTGGTGTGCACCTAGTCAGCCCAGGTGCACTGTGCACACATGCAACTTGGGAAGGCTTGGCACAGGAGCCAACATAACCAGGTCTTCCCAGTTCCACGTGCCTACCTTCACCACTCCCCTGTCTTCCCTCCTTTATGGCTGTTTTTGTCAAGGACACAGGCCAAACTTTATAATCCATTTGCAAAAGTCAAAGTGCCGTTTTTTGAGTCTCCGGTAACCACCTGTCGCTGCAGCACGAGCTGCATAATTAGAACTGACATTCCCTGTCTAGAGATTTCTTGGAAGCTGGAAAAATGAGGATGTTGTCAAAAAAAATAGTGAGGCTTCCAGTCTGCAATGCAGTGACAGAGATGAAAGATGAGCAATTCCAAGGAGGCAGAGAATGTATCAGCCCAGTGCCTTTTTCTAACTAGTTTAGAAGTCCAAAATGGTCTATAAGGATTTGCATTTCTCTTATAGCCCTATAGAAAATGTATTTTAACGTGGCTTCTCTATTTCTTGCTCTTTACTGGACCAAACCACGAGCAAGTTTCATAGCAGTCCTGTTAAAGCCACAAATATGGATGAAAATGACTTTTATTTACTTTTAATTTGCCTCAGTCGATGCAAAAGATTTTTTTGGATCTTCTTTACTTTTTAGGTTTTTAGTAATTTTCCATACAATCATGAACACCCTCTAAAATAGGCTAACAGAGCAAAAACAAATTGAATTGGAGGCAGGGTTGAATCAGACTGTGTCCTCTGTTCCAAGTAACAGGTACAAACCTCAGGATGTGGTATGAATATTTTATAGGTGGACAGTGACTTTCAGTGGCCTTTAGCGCTCACATCTCAGGGCAGAAACCAGTCATCTGGAGAGGTAGGGATTTCTCTTCAGGGGCTGTTTAAAAGATCTATTTGTAACAACTGTCATCTTGGCTGACACGTTGAGAATGGAGCTAGGGACCTCCTGAGTTAGGAGCTCAATCTGAACTCGGGGAGCTAAATGATATAGCTTGCCTAGCCGTGGGATCTGACGCTGTCTGTGCAGCAGGGCGTGAGGAGGAGCTGCAATGCATGCCACTCAGCACATCCTGCATGCTTCGCTTCCATCCCACCTACAGCCTCAAAAGCAGCATATATCTAATATGATATTTGAATTTGCTAGTGAAGCAGAGCCCTCCTTTGCACTTGGACAAGATATCAAAAATGACCTGGTAAGGATAGAGGAGTAATGACTAGGAAGTGTGTCTCTGGGTAATAAGGGAAAGAAAATAGGAGTTCTTTAGGAAGGCAGGTTTGGTAACATAATTGTAATGTATAAAATGGCAGCACCAAAATAGAAAATTCAACATAGCCAGTGGAAAGACCATACCAGGCAAATGCTGCAGAGATTCAGACAGTCCAATCCCCACAGCTGCCTGGGCATCACTCAGAAAGAAAACAGGTACCCTGGTTAGTGAAGCCAGAAGCAGCCACGATGGGGGCAGCAGTGTGTGTGCCAGCAGCAAGAGCGTGGTGCTCCTACAGGTACTGGAGTCAGGGGAACTCCTGGCTGTGAGACCAGGGTCTGCCCCCGTTTTGAATAACAGGGCACTGTAGCAGGAGAGCCCTGGGATGTTGGGATTCGTTTCTTGGCTGCGTCACAAATGTTCTGTGGAGCCTTAGGCGTGTGATTTGCTCTCTCTGTGATCCAGCTCTTTGTCTCAAACAGTAAATAAAAGTCTCTTTTCCTGCCTTGGTTAAGATGTTACAAGAGCTTTATGAAGGGAATATCACCAGCTGGGTATTGGGGGTCTCCTCTCCTCTGTGACTATAAAGTGTTGCTAAAATATGTTAATGAAACATCTTTAGGAGGAAGAAGTGTTTGGATTTGGTGATTATCAAAGAAGAATGATCTCCACCTTGCAGAAACCGTGCCTCACAGGGGAGTTACCTGTTGCAAAGCATCTTGCAAAGCAAGCTGTGAGTTCTTCAGTGGCAGATCCTTGTACACTCACCCCAAACAGGAAGGGGAGCTCAGAAAGGTGTTCGCTTGGGACTAACCGGGGACTCGAGCATGTATGAAAGAGAAGCTTCCACAGCTAGGAATGCCTAGTAAACAGTCAGTGTTATGGTCCAGCTGTGCTGCCAGCACAAGGGTAAATGCCAGGCAAGGGTAAGCCTTCATTTGGGGTGAGAGGACAAGCCTGCAGGTTGCTGCAGTAAGAAGGGACATTTTGGGGGGGGTGCACCCTCTCTTGGTGGCACAGGTAAGAAACCTCTTTTTTATGCAGGGAAATCTTTTCTTGAAAGGACCTTTTGCTTTTGGAGTGGAATATCAGTATTTGAGTAAAACATTTCTTTCAGCATTGATTTTCCAGTTACATGTTTGTTCTAGCAGGCAGCTGAGAATAACACGCATAATTTCTGTGGTCAGTATATGAGGGCACATCCTCATAAAGCACATACCTGGTAAATTCCCCCAAATATAGATTTGTTGCTTAATATAACACAAAGCAGTGTAAAATCAATAAGTATTATGGTAGCCAATAGAAATATTTTTGGCCATTTGTGAATGAAGGAAATACAGTGGGGAAAAAAAATGCGATGCCTTCAGCTGAATTGCATGCTGGATCACCTGAGGAACAGGAGGGAGCTGGAAGAGATTTTAGTTTCCTGTAGACAAGGGAACTGTAAAGTATCCTGGATATGACAGATGCTTTGCTCACCTAGCTTTACTATCATGAAAACTATAGACAAAATCAAAGTTACTGGCTGGAGCTTGATGCTGGTTGTTAGTTTCCCAGTCAGGGTCTGAAATCAGTGTGTTAATGGGCTGCCAGGAGCTCTCCAGCCCCAGCGTGCTGGGACTGACACACTGCTCTGCATTGGCATTGCTCTTTTGTCATTTGGGGAGATTCAGCATCTCCTACGGCCTTCAGCTACCCTGGGAGAAGAGGAGTTATCTGAAGTACGCTGCCTTCCTGTATGTGTGGCAGGGTCAGCACTGCATGCAGTTCTGCCCAGTTTCGTCTTAGCTCCCCTCAAAGGGTGGTCTCACGCAGGCTATGAGCAGCCCTTAGCTCAGGCTGTTTCAGGTGGTGCATACCCTGATTACCTTTCTCTCCCCAGCAGCACTTCGCTGGCCGGATCTGATGTATCTAGACTGACCATAGAATCATAGAATCACAGACTGGTCGGGGTTGGAAGGGACTCCAAGGATCACAGAGATCCACCCCCCCAGCCTCAGGCAGGGCCACCAACCTCAGGCCTGGATCTACACAAGGTTGCCCAGGGCCCCATCCAACCTTTCCTTGAACCCCCCCAGGGACGGGGCACCCACCCCCTCTCTGGGCAGCCTGTTCCAGCACCTCCCCACTCTCTCTGTAAAGAACTTCCCCCTAATATCTAATTTAAAACTTCCTTCCTTTAGCTTTAATCCTTTCCCCCTTGTCCTGCCATTATCTACCCTTTTTAAAAGTTGATTCCCCTTTACCATCCCCTTTGAAGTTTTGTTTCAGCCTTCAGCCCATCCAATTTGTCACATTCTCCATTGACTCTGCTTCACTTGGAAGTTGGTATTTATTACTCAGAGACAAGCAGGCAGCTTGTCTCCTCTCTTCATGGGTGTGAAGCAAAGTTGTTCTATTGTCATTACTCCTCTTCAAGCTTTACTGGAAGGAGGGGACAAACATCATTCACAGTTTGTCAATGAAAAGCTTGGGGTACCGGTCATGTTTACAATTCCTCTCCCACTTTGGATGGCTGCAGTGAGCGATAGGGACTGTGTGTGGTTTTCACCTCAAGAGAGAAACGGGAAGATGGAACTTAATTAACACAGGCAAGAAAGTGTTGTCACATTCATTACAAACGATTGTGGCTTCTAAAATCTAAAGCAGAGGGTGGTGGGCTGAGTCCAGCAGCTCTGTCAGACAGTACTTGCCTGTCTAAAGCTCTCCTACGTGGCAGCGCTGACATGCCCACGTCCCGCTGATTTAGAGGAGCAGCCACCAAAGCCGGCTCATTCTTTTGCTTATCCTGTGCTGGCAGGATCGCTGCTCGCTGAATATCAAGAGCAGCAGGTGGGCAGGAAGTCGCCACCTTCCTTTTCCAGCTGGAAAGCAGGAATTGCAGCCTCGCCAACAGCAAATGAGGGATGGCCGTAGCAGCAGAGGAGTGGAGAACAGCAGGAGTGAATGAAGCCATTTGATTTCGCATTGCCTGCTTGCCAGGGACGCTGTTTCACCCTACACCATGTCTCACACAACTGTATCGTGCCCTTGGTGGGGCTGTGGTTGACTGCTGGAAAGAGAGAAGGGCTGTCCTCTTAACTGCAGAGAGATTTTAAGCACCAGAAAGATGTACTTGTGTAACCCTAGCACCTGAGCTCTTCCTTGTTTCTTAGAGATTAAGCTTTACAAAATCCCTCTAAAACAAGGGGATAGTATCCTCATTTTACAGCTACATCAAAGGGAGATTAAAGCCCAGATTCTTAAAGAGATTTAACCACCAATCTCCCCCTGAGTTCAGTGGGAGTTAACACTTCCATATCCTTGAGAGTATGGATCTCAGTAAATTACACACAGTCGTTTAGTAAGTGCATTACTGCATTGGGAACTAATCCCAGACTTTGGGAAATGTTGTTCCATGCCTTTCCTTTCTGCAAATGAGAATAGCCCTATTCAGGGTGTTAAACTTACTCCACGTTTCGTGTGGACTGGATTTTAGTTAAGCAGAGGTTTATTGTGATGGCTTTGTTTTGATTTGTGGCCCCAGCTGATCATGGCTTACTGGGGAAGATTTGGCATAATATATTCTGTCAGAATTTACAGGTCTGTAAAGCAGTGTCACGAAGTTATGCTAATTTCCCTGGAATTTCATCTCTGGCAGAAAAAGGAAGAAATGGATGCTAGTAGGTTCCTGTTGTGTCAAGGAAACATCTTGTTTTGACATTTTGAAAATGAAATGTTTTGATTTTTTTTTTCATTTTAAAATAACTTTTTCCTTGATGTTACAGCATTTTTACATAGTGTTAATCATTTGAAATTGAAATGAAGATTAATTTCGTGACCCAAAAATGAAACCAAATGTAGGTGTCTTGAAAGCCCTCCTGGAATGAAGCATCCATCCTCCAGGCAGCTTTCCCATGGGTAAAGGGACCTCTCAACACCCAGACACATCATCCCCAGGTGGGTCCTGGCTGTCCTGAGCACAGTGGCTCAGTGGGATGAGGAAGAAGCTCTTTGCAGAGCGCAGGTAGCCCTTTGGCAGGTACTGAATCATGGGTGTGCACGGGGGCTTTGTTCTGCGCATCACAGCCTCTCCTCTTAGTCCATCCTTGAAAAAGTATAGATTCTGTGCATTCACTGCACAGAGAGGAATTTGACCGC
Organism: Zapornia atra; assembly: GCA_013400835.1. Taxonomy (NCBI): domain Eukaryota; kingdom Metazoa; phylum Chordata; class Aves; order Gruiformes; family Rallidae; genus Zapornia; species Zapornia atra. Next base: position 301,556 of record VZTU01007404.1, read on the forward strand.
TCTTAGGAGCAGAAATGGGTGCAAAAGACACAGTGAAGGGGCAAAACCCCACTGAAACCTTAAACCCACTGAAACCTTACACGCCAAATGTTGACTTAAACAGCCCCAAAAGGTGATTCCGGAGGAGAGACTTTTAATGAGGGGATTTTTCAGTTAGCTCCACCAACACACTGCAAACATTGTGTCACATCTACAACGTTCACAAAGGAAGTATTAAACTTGCAGCTAGAATTGGATGCTTGCCCAGAATTGTAAGTCTTTTTAAAATGTGCCATGGCGTATTTCACTCCGGTATATTTTGCTGAGGAGAATATATTGGTGTTTGCTGCAAAGCTATAGAACAAACTACACAATTTCTTAGATATTAATTGGTATCACAGTTCTCTTAATGTGCTCTGTGATGTGCTTCAGGTGGATTAGTGCAGTAAAAACCATTTTTCACTCTCACAGTTCTCTGTTAATATCTGCTTATTGCCCTGCATCCTCCAGAGCGGTGCCAGGTGTGTGTCCATCCTGGCACTAGGGAGATGCCTGGCAGGAAACAAGCTCCTAAGACCCTTAGAAACTAAGGAAGATGTGTGTGTCCATCCTGGCACTTGGGAGATGCCTGGCAGGAAACAAGCTCCTAAGACCCTTAGAAACTAAGGAAGATGTGTGTGTCCATCCTGGCACTTGGGAGATGCCTTGCAGGAAACAAGCTCCTAAGGCCCTTAGAAACTAAGGAAGATGTGTGTGTCCATCCTGGCACTAAGGAGATGCCTAGCAGGAAACAAGCTCCTAAGACCCTTAGAAACAAAGGAAGATGTGTGGGTAAATAGTCAGATAAAGTTGTGGATCACAGTAGTTTTTGTGCTACAATAGAAAAACCACTGCAGAAAGATGTGGGTGCTTTGAAGGTCTGAACCTCTGTTTTTTTCTGTGTTGGCAATTCAGATGTGGTACTTGACACCCCTGCTAGAAAAGGCACAACCTCTCTGCACAGCACAGAGACCCAATTATAAAGGAATGATGAGGCACGAAGCCTTGTGAACGCAGCTCAGCGTTCACCAACTTTGAAAGGGTATTTTCAGATTTTGGCAGATGTTTCAGTACTCACAGCCAAAATTTGGAATATATAATATTAAGAAGACCTTATGCAGTGTAAAGTCTCCCAAATGGGGAGAGCTCTCAAGGTGACAGTAGATTTCAAATGAGACTGGAATCCAATCACTACGGTTCAAGCCAAGTCTTTCTTCTTTTCAGCAGCTGTGGTGTAGCCCAGCTTGGGACTGTAACCCTGCTGAATGTGCAAGTCACTGAGAAACTCAGGAATAGGAAGAGCATCCCTAAACTTGATGTGATACCCATTTACTATTACTGTTCCTTTCTGGGGGAAAAAAACCCCCATCTCTCTTCTCCACAACGCAGGAGGTGCTTTAATTATTCCTCCAGAGCAGCTGTTCACTCGTTGTTCCTAATTCCAGCAGCATCCAGGGTGGTTAACAGATCTGCTGCTGCCTTCTTAACGGAGGATGGTGATTTCTTACCCTCAGGGCCCTCACAGCATCCCAGACTAGGACAGGTCCCTTCCTGAGACAAATAGTGGGCTTAGGGCTGATCCACCCCCTGTGTTGCTGCTTCATTAGAGTCATTTCTCTCTGCCTTGCATAATTCCAGGCTGGATTCAGTTATCACAGTAACGAATCTCACTCCAGCACCATGGGTTAAGTGTGGGTGATTAAAGGTGACTCCTCCTCCCCAGAGTCATTTATATGTGACTTATAGAGCTAATAACTGCCTCATCCTTTTGTACCTCGGTACACAGCTTGTGTTCTGGACTCTTTTATAGCTCAAATGAGCTGCTTTTGCTTATTTATTTCCCTCCTCATTCATTTTTAATGGTTATAAGAGACTCCCCCATTCTTCTTCTGACAGCAGTGATTTAGGCAGGACTCATTAACATAACTTACATTACTAAATATCGCCATTTATGCTGGTAGACCAAGGAAAATGTGTGCTATGCTAAATCAGAAGAGTTCCTGTGAGCTTGCCAAGGTGGCAGGGCTGTGTTTGAAGTGTATATTATAAATGGAGAGTGCTTGTATGGAGGAAGGATCACTTACAGAAGCATGGATCAGGGACAGTGTCCCAGAGTGTTTCCGAAATACAGGGTTTTCTGTGGAAATATCAGAGACATACTTTCCTAATTGGCCACCCTTGAAATGCCTAAACCAGAACTGCTCTGGGTACATCTTATTTTCAAAGACTTATTAGCTGTGACTGGGTAAGAGTTCCAACAGAATTACTGTAGCAGAAAAGCAGTTTCCTGTGAGGGTTTTACCACTGTCCCATGGGAGTTTAGTAATGATAATGAGGTGGGGAAAGACTGTTACAGCTATTTCTGAGAGCTGACAGTGAGATGCTGGGTTCCTCTTCTGGGAGTTATGATGTACGTTCCCCTTTCCATCCCGCCCATTAGATCTTTGGATTCCATTCAGCCCAATCCTAGGCACACAAATTTGTGTCGACCATAGACAGCTTCTGCAAAAGGGTAATGGCAGAAGCAGTAAATTCCTTTTAGGAAAGGGATGGGAAAGCTTTTGACTAGAGAACTGGATGCTGGAGGTTGGTGTGGCAGGGATCACATTTCATTTGTTAGGGACCTTCTTGCTTCTTCCCATGTTTTTCCCAGACTGGCTGAAGTCCTGCTTCTACAAGGCTTCAAAGGGCTTAGTGTTTTCTTCCACTGAGAGTCTTGCAAACTGTGATATAAGGTAAGATAAAGTAATAAAAGCTGATTTCCCTGGCTTGTGATCACACCTGAAGAGCATACAGAATACGGAGTGTTTTGAAAGAAAGATAAGAAAGAAATGCCTTGGACCAGAAATATCCTCCTCCTTTTCTGGTCAGTATTTGTTTGCCAAGGAAGTGGCCCTGTGTTATGGTGATGCAACAGCATCACTTTCCCAGTTACAAGGCTACAAGCTGAATTTGGAGCACAGTTTTGAGGTACCCAACGTAGAGGGCTACCGAATGAGTAATTTCTGTGAGGGTTCTGTGGTAGGAAGCAGCAGTGACTTAAGTCTGTTCCCACTCCTGACAATAGGACTGGGGGTTTGAATTAAATGCAGCGCTGAGCACATTTGAAATATTCCACTCTGCACGTTTTGAGGCAGTGATGATTGAACTCGACAGCCAGCTTGCCAGAAGCCACGTGTTTGGTATGTACATGGCGCACTTAGAAATCTAATTCCTAATTCTGTGCTGTGCTGGCAATAAGGGACCTCTGACCTCTGCTGCCCTGGCACACGGAGATTAGATGTGCGTGTGTGACTCAGAGGAAGCTGTCTGAGTTGTTCACCAGTGTAAGGAAAAGAGGTGGAGCTGCAGGAGCCGAATGAAACCCAAAGCACTTTTATAACATACGGAGTTCGTGCCCATAAAAGCCATTCAAACCCCAGTTCCCTCATGAGATAAAAGTCCCCCGTATTGAGAGGATTTCTGGAGCATCTTGTGAGCACTAAGTACAGCCTCCCTTAATTAATGGAAGGCTGCTCAGTGTAGTTGTGTGAAAAGCTCCTGTGACACAAAGCCCAGAAAGGCTTTAGCAAGGGAGCACAGCACCAGAAGGGTTTAATGGCATTATAATGTCCTTGAATTACAGTGGCCACAACACAGAGGCACATACTCCAGCAGCACATGAGCAGTAAAAAAAAAACCCCCAAACTCTTTCTTGAGCTCTTGTCACCTTTAGTGAAAATTGGAGTTGCCATCCCTGAGATATCAAACCTCAAAGGCAGGAGGAGAGGAAAAGGAGATACGGGTGAGAGTCCGCAGGTTTTGGAAAGAAAGCAAATTGCTTTTCCCCACAGATGGACCATCCTGCTCCAGCCCCTTTGCAGTTCCTATTGCATTTTAGAATGTGTTTCATAGTTTTTTCTGAAATCTATTTTGGGACAATGCTTTTGCAACCTCCCTACTCCCTTACTAAGGAACTGACAGAAGCTGTGAGTGGCTTTAGTACAGACCCTCCCTTCCCTTCGCAGACTCACACGTGTATCCGAGGGTATGTGCAGCCACTCCATTCATGCATTTAATAAACCTGAACCACAGCCATTTCTGTGGTGTGTGGCGAGGCGTGTAAAGCAAGGGCTGTAGTAGGGGAAGGAGGGTTGGTAGTTAGAGGCTGTTTATATGAATTAACACTAAAGCAAAGGAGCTGCTTGACAGACTGAGGGATTGAAATCCATTACAGATTGAAAAGGAGACGTGCAGGCTCAGAAAAGGCAGTGGCAGGAGAAGCCTTTCTGTGCTGCCCCCATCAACATTAACACAGAGAAGCCGTGGGAGGGGAAACCTGGCCGTTCCTGCTGCCTGTGCCAGCCGTGGGGACTGCCCGGAGGCTGCCAGCTGCCGAGCCGTGTTCAGCGGGTCTTTGCTCATGGGCATATTTGTCCTGCTGGGGCTCAGCTGAGTCCCTTCAAACTCATTTCACAAAGTATTCCCCTCATTTTCAACAAACAGCTTAGAAAATTCAATCTCCAAATCGAGGGGGAAGCTTAATTTTTCTTCTTTCTCGGCATCTTTTTGCTCTTCCCCTTGTGCAGGAAGATGAATGGTTCGGATGTGTCTGCAGTACCACGGGCACAGCTAATCTGCCTTTCTATTGATGACCTGTTTCTGAATGTCCTGGCCTGATTTATGAAAATGTACTGTACTTTGCACCATGTTTTGACGTTGCTCTGTTAGGACTGCATGCAAGCTGCAGCAGAACAATGATGCTTATTCATTCAAACAGTGAAGGGCTGGCTGGGAACTGAATGAGCACATAGTTGTTGCTGTCTTCACTTACAGAAAGGGAAACAGGAGAAAGTGGGTATCCCAAGCCTAATCATTCTTTCCCTGACCATCACTTTGTTTTATAAATCATAATCTTGAAAGCACAAGGTCATGGTATTTATTTAATCATTCATATAGTAAGGTTTTTTATGGGTGGATTCTTATTTTAACTTTCTGTAATAACCCCTGATAAAGTTGGAACTGAGGTCTTCTTGCCTGCCAAATTTTCTTTCACTTGCTCTTGCTTGAGCATTAATGAATTTAAAATCTGAGCATCTGACTCCCATCACTCTATCATAATTCAGCAGTTACCTCTATTGCCTAGGAGAGTCTCAACATTGCTCCGGCCTCTGTGTGGTGAACTGCTCTTCACACACAGACCAATAAAAACATCAGCAAAACCCCACCTGTACCATCTTTAAAAGCCTCTGCTCAGATGGGGAAACCTTACATGGGGTGGAAGGATGTTCTGCTAGCCCTGTTGCAAGTGCAGAGCACAGGACAAGCAGGTGAAGGCGCAAGAAGTCTGAGGAGCAGGGCTCCAGGGGCTCAGTGTAGCAAATTACAGAACTCTACCTGTTACCTTAAATCACTAGGAAATGGTTTTAGTCCTAGGTTGATCACCCATGAGGACATTTAATTGCCTAATCTGTTAATTAACTAAGATTCAGGAATATGGGGTGTTGCTAGCTGGACGCCGAGGCGGTGAGGAAGTCGCACTGAAAGCTATTCCCTGGCCCTGTGCCCTACTAAAGAAACTCCTTGTATGTGTGGCCCAGCCTGCCTGAGGGAAGGACCTCAGGGCAATCTGCTCCCAGGCAGAATGTTTTCCGTGGGGCCACCTTGTCTTCAGCTTTGATCTGTTGCCTCTCAGGTGGAAATCAGTGCTTTGAGACTCTGCCCAGTTCTTCTTCTCGCTGGCGTCCCAGGGAAAAGAGGAGAGGTAGAAAGTGGCAGACAGAGCTTATTAGCACATAGCAGAGTTGTCTGGTTTGAGAGCAGCACTTAAAATACAAAAAGGCAATAGGGATAAGCACAGTGCCAGCAAGGAGTAGACAATTTCCACTTACAGAACCACAGGGTGGGAGAAGGAGTGCATGTAGCAGGCACTGCCTGAAGGTCTTCTGACTTCCCGCCTGTCAGACAGGCTATTAGGTGTTGCAGGTAGGAAGTATGATGTAGTTCTTGCCCTGAAAATATTACACTTAGTGTGCCTTCTGCAAGGGTGCAAGAGTAACATCTGTTCTCTTGCTGCTGCTCAGACGTGCTGTTCCCAGAAGGGGAATGTGCTTATGCTGCCAGCCTTCCCTGTAGCCATTTCTGCAGGTTCACATGAAGCTTCTTTAGGAGTTGTTCAGATTCTCTCAGTTTGGGCCAGTTTGGGTCAGCGTTACGATGAGGTTGGGGGTATGAGTGACACAGGCTGGAGCCAGGACCTGTCTGTGCTCAGCTGTCAGCCTAGAGGTCCTAGAGCTCCCACATTTTGAGGCTCCTTTGACAGCAACTCAGTTCTCTTTCTGTGCAGCACAATGAGATTAGATTCTGACACGAGACATTAAGAGCTGGTGTAAAACACACTAGAATATATATTAAAAAAGTAATTCTGCCTGTAAATAAACTCCTTACATTCCTGCTGAAACCAATGGCAACTGTAAGATTTTTATCCTTAAAACAGACATTGCTTGCAGGAGAAACATTGTGGGAATCATAACCATCTTGATACGTTACCTCAGCTCAGACAAGCAAGGATGGAAATGGATTTGCTATGGATCTTTCTGCAAGGGGGGGTGGTTTTGTTGAAAGATAATAGTCTTAGGAATGCAAATTATCCTACAAAAGCTGGTGATATTCAAGTACAATTTAAATTCATTTAGCATTTAAACAGAAAAGTAGAAAATGGCATTAAATTCAACTGAGGATGAGACTGCGCATTCTGGAGTCAGAAATATTAAATAGATCTACAGAATGGAATAGAAGGTCTGGCTGCTAATGGATTGTGAAAAGAGTTCAGGGTTTTAATAGATCATTCCTTCAGATCATCAGCACAGTAAAGTGGTAGTTAATAAATTATTTGATGTGTACATTTACTCATATTTTTTAACTAGCTGTAATGAACAGGTCCTGTCAGCTCACCTAGATCCTTGCAATAGCTGCAAATTGCTTGCATGAGATTTAGTAACTCTCAGCAATATTGATGTCCAGAGCTGCAGGTAATAAATAAAGTGACATCAGGACTAGCTTGAGCAGAACATTGTGTAAGACCTTTGTTGGGCTTGCAGGAGAGATGAAGTTGTTTGGCCCCAGTAAACACCACTGATCATCTTGTGAGCTCTTCCCTGGGATTAGTTTTTGCTTGATGTGACCACCTCATGCCCTGTAATGGGACTCATGGAGAGCCATTTTGGGGTTGAATAGAGAAATTTGTCCCCTACTTAGTTCTTCCCACAGGTATCATACTCCTCACAAAGTAGAGGAGGAGGATAGGCTCTGACCGAGCTTTGGACAGGTGAGAAGAATCTTCTCTCAGTGCCATTATATTAGGACTCTCCTAGTGTTGGAGTGGGAATTAAGGACAGAAAGAACCTGTTCTTTGATCTTACATTATACTGGAAATGTTTACAGCAGAAAAAAGCCTTCCTATTAAAATGATGCCAAATTAGACAGGCTATTAAGGGCACACCAGGTACCTTTCTTGCTATTCCTAGTTGTCCTCTGAACTTGGAGCTAGTTTAAACCTATATCCTTTCTCTTCCTCCCACTCGCTTTCCCAGCATGTGGTATACTTTATAATTTGTAAAGAGACTCATTAATATTTTTTTTGCCTTTCTCCTTTTTTTTTTCAGGTTTCTGACAGATGTGACTATGTCTTTGTCAATGGGAAGGAAATGAAAGGCAAAGTGAATGTCATAGTTAATTTTACTTACCAGCATCTGAGTGCCCCTTTAGAAATGACAGTCTGGGTTCCTCGCCTCCCGCTGCAGATAGAGGTCTCTGACACAGAACTAAATCAGATCAAAGGGTGGAGAGTCCCCATCATCTCTAATAAGAGGTAGGTTTCATTAGAGGATGTTCATTCCAGGCTGTGCACTTGCCAAAGACCTGTCAGGGACAGTGGATCTGAACATGCTCATTTGGCCTTAATGCAATTCCAGTGTAAATTTGAAGGTCACCAGACATTTATTCAATAGGCTCCTGCATTGGACTTATGAGAGAAATGGAAACTGCAGGTTGCAGAATCCCACATTGGAAATCAATTTCCTTTTATACTGCTAGTGGCTGAGAGGAAAAAAGCCAACTGGTCAAGTTATGCAAGATCAGCAGAAGACACCAACAAGGACACTCTGGCAAGGCTGGTCAGTCTCCAGCCTGGTTCACAGGTCGTGCCAGTTAATTTATTCATTGTTACTGATCACAGTGGGTACATACTTGTACTGGTAGGGTCCAGTGACACTGATTGGTGTCCCAGAGTCAGGACACTCATCCACTAGAGCTTTAAAAAAACTGTCTGTGCCCACAGGTCAGTGGCATTTGGATGACAGCAGAGGATGATGTAGGCAGGTCTACTCCCACCAGCCTATGAAGACGTCATGTATTACCATGGTTCTGTTAGTATCACAGCAAAGAGATGGGGATTTTGGGCAAGATGTGATTTCAGTCCAGATGCCACACAGAATGGGACGTGTGTGAGGGCAGACAGGGGGGATTTCCATGGCAACACAAAGATGTTTCTGGTAAAATCCAGAAAGAGAAAAGTGTGAAGGTCCTGAAAGTAAGGACTTAACATGGAAACCAATGAGAGATATTTGGAGAGGACAATGTGGTAGTGAAACTAACAAGCCAGCTGGTGTTCTTAGCAGATGTTCTGAAGACACAGGCAGCCTGGAGATCTCAGTTGTGAACCAGGGAAACACAATAGAAGTGGGGGAACCTGACTGATTTCAGAAATGTGATGAAAGAAGCAGCTTTAGCAGAGTAACAGAAGAGTGCAGAGGTCCTTCATTCCAGCAACTGGGCTGCAGACTTGTGTTGGCAATAGCTCTCCTGTTGCAAGCTCTCCCAGCTCCTGTTTCAATTAATTTTTGATTCTTTATGTCCTACCAGACCAGCCAGGGACAGCGATGATGAAGAGGAGGATGAACGTAAGGGGCGAGGTTGCGCCCTTCAGTACCAACACGCCATGGTGCGAGTCCTCACGCAGTTTGTAGCTGAAGCCTCAGACCCTGGGGGCCAGCTGAGCTATTTATTGGGTTCTGACTGGCAGATTGACATCACCGACCTGGTGAGTGACTTCATGCAGGTGGAGGAGCCAAGAATTGCTAAGCTACAGGACGGACAGGTTTTGATTGGGCAGGAGCTTGGAATGACGACAATTCAGGTAAGGAAAAGTAATTACTCCTTCTCCTTTATTAACCCACCACCTTGGGAGTGAGGCACTGATGAGGTGTACAGCAGCTTCTTGCATTAGCAACAGGAATTGAAGCCACTGATTTCTGGATGGAGCAGAATTGCAGAAAGGGCTGGAAGACACAGTAGAGATGGTTTTCTCTTCTTATCTTGTGCCCCAAAGTAATACAGACTGTGGGTTTAGTGAACTTAGTCCAACTCATATACTTGGAGGCTGGTTCTGATTATTTTTGTCTGGGGTTTTTTTTGAACCTGGAGCCAGTATTTGGGCTACCACAAAGCATGTAGCTGGTGAAACAGTTCAGTCTTCTCAAAGCCTACGTTGGCAGAGCAAATGGTAAAGTAAAAATTAACTAGGGCTGGTTGAGGAACTGCCACTGAAATACAATCCCCATGGGATCAAACCCCTGCACATCTTGCAAGCTCAGGAGTGTGTTACAAAATATGGATCTTAGGCTATATTTCTGAACATGCACAAAGCAATAATAATAATTGGCACTTCAAGAATGACATTAGAAGATTGATTAGTGACAACTAAGCAATGTTCTCCAGGGGTGCAGATTTAGCTTCATCAGTCTCAGCCAGTATGGCCAAGAATGTGGCCTACAGATAATGTGACACTGCTGCGGTGTCCCCACTCTGAAGTAACTCATCTGAACCTAGGCATCACTGGCAGCTCCTCACTGCTGTGCTAACAAATGGTGGCCTAGAAAATGGAGTTCTAGAGGGATGGGAAAGGAGAGGAGAGGAGGAAGGGGAAGGGAGAGATCGATCTAGTTCTGCTACATGTTAACAAGCACCAGAATGGGTAAAAAAATCTAGCTCTCCAAACATGCTCATCATCTCAAACTGTCAAACCAGAAAACAACCACTATACCTGCCCATAACACAGGTTGTCAGGGCTGGAGAAATTGGAATTGAGATTTTTTTTGACTTGCTGGAAAATCTGCAAAGATTTTCTGAATGACTTCTCAAAGCTCTGGGACTTAGAGTGCTCCAACAAAACTTGTGAAAAGAAAGATCCAAGGGAAAAAAAGTTGAGAGCAAGTTATATTAAAGAGTAAGTCTTGTTAAAGTGCTTGGAAAATGCTCTGTACCCTATATGGATCATCAAATTCAACTTGCTTGGCAATGAGCCACTTTGGATATCACATATCAGTGCACTGACCTCCAGGCACATTTTTTTAACCAAAGCAAGTTTTCTCTGTCAGTGTTGTATACAGTAGCAATACGTTAGCCTTTCCACAGGGTAGAACTAAATGCCATTTATTTGATGGGTTTTACATAAATAAACAGATTGCAGTATATATATGCTACCTAAAAACATGATCATCAATGAACCTGCAGAGTTAATAGATCTGAGACAGATGTGGTTAGCATATCCCAGAGGTGAATGGCACAGCTGATTACAGCTACATTGGTATAAGATGCTATAAGCACCTTATTATTGCAGAAGAGTATAAAATGAGACTAGCCATTTTTTAATCATATTTTAATGGTGTCTGCCTGCTAAGAATTGTTCTGCTCATAAACATAAATATCATTTACCTGTATTGCAGTAGCTCCATGTAAGCTATTTTGCTTGGTGCTCTGCTAAATGGCTGTTGATAACTTTGATTTTTCTTTTCAGATATTGTCCCCCCTCTCAGATGCTATCTTGGCTGAGAAGACTGTGACAGTTCTGGATGAGAAGGTGACAATAACTGACCTGGGAGTGCAGCTGGTGACTGGATTGTCACTTTCTCTGCAGCTCAGTCCTGGAAGCAATAAGGCTATCTTTGCTACAGCAGTAGCACAAGAGCTGCTTCAGTCACCAAAGCAGGTACTGTGTGCTGTGTTATGGAAGGACACTGCTCTGACTCACTATACCCGACATTACAAGCTGATGGAATCAAGCAGATTTTTATTAATAATGTGCTAATAATTTTTTTCCTAATGGGGACTTTTGCCTTAAGGCTACAAGGTGCCCTAAGGAAAAAGCCAAGATCTCACAAAAATGACGCTATGTCTACACAGCCCATCAACAGGCCCCATCTGTGGTGGCTGCATCCCATCAGTAGTACATGCAACTCAATGATGTGTCATAATTAAGTAAGAGCAGTCCCCTTACACCTCCACCCCTCTCTTTCTCTGTCTTTCTGTCCCACCCATGGCTTACTAGATCTGAGGAGGTATTACCAACTAGATTGCCAAGTTCAGCCTCCCACCACAGGACAACAAAACCAGCCCTTTTAGGACATCTTTAATGAGAACGTGTTTTGCATAGTGCCAAACTCTTCTTCCTTTACTTACTTTCTGTGCACATTTTAGAAGTTGTGGAACATCCCTTTCATTTTGGTTCATTACCAGAATATGAATCAGCATCGTTGAGTCATTTCCTGATTCATGAGTTCATAAACCAATTTGTTTCTCTGTTATTCTTAGTCTCTGTATGAGGGAACCAACAGTTATCAAGGGCTTTTGGACTTTTCCATGTCCTCATTAGTCCTTGCTTGATATTTGTCTTTGTGTTTCTCTCTGCATTTGAAATTTAAACATTTTTTTCAGCCCAGATCCATCAGTCTGGGACTTACATCAAGGATGCATTGGGCTTTTAACACTTAAACATGTTCTGAGCTCTAAAGGTAAATGATCATGGCATGGACGTTTGAAATCTGGCCAACTGTTGAGATGCTTTAATTCATCATAGGGTCTTATCCTTGGGATGCAGGATGAGAAATAATGCAGAACTGCTGTCTTCACAGGGTGTTACAAATCAGGCTCCCATAGTAGTCCAGGAGTTAAGAAATCAATGCCAGGCAGCTAGAAATAAGACCAGTGAGCTAATCCATTGCTGACATGGGGAGTTAAACAAACTACCTTGAAATCAGCCCAAAAGCTGGGGTGGATGGCATGTTGTCCCAGTGTGCTGCCCAGCACTGACATTTCAGTTCCCAGAAATGGAGCCTAGAAGGAGACCCTCTCTGAATGCAGGGGCACAGTCAGCACATGGGATCAGTGTTAAACCAGCGAGGAAGATGTGCAGCTTCCACCCTTCAAGGATTGACTCTGCTTTGAAAGGCATCTGATGATTCCTTCCATTGCTTAGTACATGATTTTCAGAGCACAATCCCTCTAAGCAAAGCAAGGCAAAATTATTAACTGATTATGCAGGTTTAAGCAACACAGTGGGAGGATGAGAGTTGATGACACAAATTCTATGCGGCGTTCAAGAAATATCCAAAGATTAATAAACACAAAGCTGGGATTTATGACAGTGTCAGCAAAGTCTTAGGGCTCTGTCCTGAAATAGAGACAGAAGCAAATCTCCTCCTGAAGCACGGGGAGCTTTATGGCTGTAAGGATTTCTGAATCAGGCCAGGAGATAAAGCGCGATACAATCCCAGAAGACTGGAGGCTTATTCTGCCTCATCCAAACAGGTGAATCACTATGTGCTAGGAACAATTTAAAAGATAATGATTAATATTTATTCTCTGTACGTATGTTGAGTTAGAATGTAAATACCATCTGTTTGAAAAACTGCTTATTTAAAGAAACAGGACTTTTAAAAATCATGCTTTCAGTAAGAATAGTTAATCTTTTGGTTGGGTGTTTGTCTGCCAGGCTCTCCCTCAGAGCTGGGTGAGCCTAACTCTTACCAGACAAGACCTCACATCATTTTAGATACCAAAGAATTCATCATCAAGCCAGGAGCCTTTCTGGTGTGGCCTTCTCCAGTGTTCTAATAAGGTGCCAATATCCCAGCCAAAGTGGAGCAAGTTGCCACCAGAAACAGACTTTAGATCCCAGGAGAGCAATGTGAATTTTGTTTGTAAATGACTCATGTGTGAATGCCAAGACTATTTCAGGTAGGACAACATGGTTTTGGTAGCCATTTGAGAGTCCTTGAGAACCTGTGTTTCAGACATGGGTGAGCACTTTAAGTTATCTGAAATTTAAGAATACTTTAAACCATTTCAAGTTACAAGCCCAAAGTCAAGGATCTCAAATGGAAGTACAGACTCAGTACTCAGGTCTGACCCATTGACTTTCAGTGAGCCTCCATGCACTCCGAAGTACACAACCTGCATTGCTGTGATTAAACTTCATTATTGCCTTGCTTTTAATTGCTAACAAGGATGAAAATGACCCAGACTGTTTCCTAAAGAAGCAACTGATTGGTTCCCTTTGCAAGCAGATTGGTTTCTCCCTACAACACACTTATTTAATTTGAGATTCAAAAATCAAGGACCCAAAGGTATTGAGTCATGTATAGACCTACTTGCTATATTAGGAATTTTTTAACATGTGTTGTGTGTAACAAGAGGGGACTTTGTATTTTAAGCAGTTTAGAAATAATGTGGGTTTTTTTTTTCCTTTTAAATATACAACAGTAAATGATCTCAGTCACCGGTAATGCTTTCTGACATGCAATTTATTATGGTGCTGAAGTAGCTTCTGCAGAGCCCAGGGGATACAGCTCCTTTTAGCACCTTTGGGGAAACAAATCTTATTATCAATGAGTGTTTTAAACTAGTATTTCTCTTTACATCTTGGCAAGGTATTAATTTTATTGCTCTCCCTCTTTTTTATTTCTTTTCTGCTTATAAATGGTATATGGATCTTGTGAGGAAGAGGTAATAGACCAGGATAGAACATATTTCCCTTGATGTTTATTCTGAGTGTGCATGTGTTTGTTTTATATATTATAGGAAGCAGCCATCAGCTGCTGGATCCAGTTCAGTGATGGATCTGTCATGCCCCTGGATATTTATGACTCTAAAGACTTCTCCTTGTCAGCTACATCGCTGGATGAGAAGGTAGTCTCCATTCACCATGACCCCAAATTCAAGTGGCCTGTGATTGCTGCTGAGACTGAAGGCCAAGGGACACTGGTGAAGGTGGAGATGGTGATCAGCGAATCATGCCAGAAATCCAAAAGAAAGAGCATCCTAGCTGTTGGAAGTGGTACCATTAAAGTCAAGTTTGGGCAGAGTGATGCCAACCCTAACATCAGTGACAGTAAACACAGGGGTGCTGGTGTCCACCTAGAAAACCATGCCAGCGACCGGCGTCAGAAAACCACTTTGCCGGAAAGAGCTGGGCTAGATGGTCAGTACTACAGTTCCTCAATGGGCCAAGAACAAGGCAAAGGGACCACTACCCAGAGGTCTATTTTCAGTAAAAAAGAAGACAGAGAAAGCCTCCTGGATGATGACAGTCACCTGCAGAACATCCCGATAGACTTCACGAGCTTCCCTGCACAGGTGGATCTACCCAGAAACAATGGAGACTTGGAGGAGAATGACCTAGTCCAAACCCCCAGGGGACTCAGCGATCTGGAGATAGGGATGTATGCTCTTCTGGGAGTCTTTTGCCTGGCAATTCTGGTCTTCCTTATCAATTGTGTCACTTTTGCTTTGAAGTACAGAAACAAACAAGTTCCCTTTGAAGAGCAAGAAGGCATGAGCCACTCTCATGACTGGGTTGGGCTGAGCAACAGGACAGAACTTCTGGAGAATCACATAAATTTCTCATCCCAACAAGATGAACGTATCACAGCCATTGACAGAGGAGTGGACTATGAAGAGAGCAAGTATCTCCTCGACACAAACGCCGCCAAAAATATTAATGGACAATCTTTCAGGTCTCCTGAGTCCACATTCACTGAAGGGAAAGAACAGAAAAGTGAACCAACTACTTCTCCTACCTCTAAGAGGAAACGGGTTAAATTCACCACCTTTACCACCATCTCCTCTGATGATGGGTGTCCAACTGTCAACTCAATCTTGATGAGTAGTGAGGATGACATTAAATGGGTCTGCCAGGACATGGACCTGGGGGAGTGCAAAGAACTTAAGAACTATATGGAGAGATTACATGAAAATGCATAATGAGACACAAGACTTTTTTGTTTGGTTTGTTCGTTCGTTTGTTTTTCACTCACCTTCTGCCTTTAATTTTGGGTAGTGGGGCAAATTATTGTATTGATAACAAGAATCAGCTGGTGGATAATAACTCAATGGAGCCCCAGAAACCACCCAAAAGCAGCTGGGAGAGCAGAGCATCCTGGACAGCTCTTAAAATTCAAGTCTTCTCTGTGCTCAGAGATGGAAGTGAGAGATGTGTGTGGTTTTTTGATGCATGGTAACATGAAAAAAAAAACCCAACCCAAAAAACCTTAACAAAATAATACGGTCTCATTCTCTGAGCTTTCCCAGGAAATCAATAAACATAACAAACTCCAGTGCAGTTTGGATATTACAAAGTTCACACAGCTCTACTATTCAATATTGCAAACTTTGGTTAAAAGCAAAAAATTGGTCTCAAAATAAATAGATTCACAAAGAGAGCATGTCATTCAAGCCACATGCAGAGAATATCCAGCCAAGAACATTAATTTAAAGCTGACAAAAAACCAACAGTGTGAGCAAAGCAGCTCCCAGACCTGAAAAGTCATGAGTTTCCAAGGAATATGGAAGGGAAAGAAGGAGTAACTGGGCTGTTTACAAACCAGCATGTTTGCCTCCCAAGCACTGAGAATGGATACACATATACAGTTAAAACTGAAACTCTCTTTTTAAGTAGATGCCAAGGTACTAAACTTTGCCAGCCAATTTTCAGTATTTCTTAATTTGTAAAATAGGAGAAGATATAATGTGTACTCAGAACATCACTCATACAAAGGAAGGTCTGTTCTGGAAAGTTTGAGAGAATGAGCTATTTTTAAAAGCCCACTTTATTTGATTGTCCTGTTTCAAATCTGTATCCCCAGCCATTTCCCTGGAGCACTCCCCATCTGGTATCCTGAGGGCACTTATAGCATCAGTCTGCTTTGGAAGCCTGTGGTTTCTTCCTTCCTTTCCATGCTCATTCACTGCTCCACAGCTCCTGCCAAGCACAGACACTGTTGGTACCGTACTGGTACTTGCTTTACATGCTGTCATTTACCAAAGTTGGCCACTCTCTCTTGGGTAAGTGTCATTTGTGCTGAACTCATACACCAACAGCAACTGCCTTTTTCTCTCTCTGTCCCCTTCCCTGGGAGAGGTCAGGTTGTTCAGTTCCTTCTGCTCATGCTTCTTAAGACCCCTGCTCAGCACGTTTAGAGGACACTCGAAGGTCACAGAGGAGCGCTGCACATTCAACATTGAACCCAGAACAGCTAAACTCAGGAGATAACATTTGTTTCTCCCAGAGGTGATGATTATCTTTTGTTTTCCTCTGATAAGGATGTACATATGGTAGGATTTCAGTGATTACCCTTTGAATCCGATGTGCCCTCCAGCCCTAAAACCATGACATTTTTTGTGAGGTCCAAAAGCAGTCTCCAATGACCAGTGGCAAAGTGCCAAAGCACTCACTAAAATCCAGCTTATATTTCAAATTTTCCTTTATTTTCCAGAGTGAGCCCTTGCCCTCCTTTCACTGTTAAGTCTCTTCCTGTCATTGAATCTAGGTTGCTCAGTTTAATACACACCCACCCTCCCACAAACACTTAGATTGGATCCCTCTATATTTAGAATGTACTGTAGATTGTAAGAATGTAATATATATATTTATAAACATGCCAACTGTGAATAAAATTTGCATTTTAGTGGCTTCATCTTTTTTTCCTACTCTGAACGCCTCTCTCCTTTCCCTGTCAGAACGTTTACCCTAAAAGAGACTGGCAGCAATATGGAGACTTGTCCTTTGAGGAAACAGAATTAAGGCTCTTGGCACAATCTAGTCACAAAGTTTTACATTGTGAAGGTTGGGGGGGAGTGGAGAAGATACAACAACATGTTATGCTACAAATGTATTCGCACCAAGTCACCCTTCCAAGATTTGAAGCTATTTGCAAATAAATCGACGGGGATATTTCTAGCCTGATATGTGAGTTTCTGGGTTTGGTGCAGTTGGAAAGATCCACATTTGGTTAAATGCCATTGAAGATAATTCTAAAAAAAAAAAAAAAGTTGATATAAATAGAGCAAATGAGCCCAAGACTTTGGAGATCAAGACTTGCACATCTGTCGGTCTTTGTTTTCTTTCAGCACCTGTCAAGAAGGCCTGTCCTATGCAAGGTCCTTACTCAGGAAGGTCAAGGATAAAGTGCAGCAGGGAGGACAGCTCAAAGCAGGGCCCAGACCAGCTCTGGATGAGTGCTCAGGTGAGGGAAGCAGCCTTGGTGCCCTAACAAAGTACTGCAGCCTCCCAGCAGGTTCAGCACTGTTCTAGCCTGTAGTCTTGCCTCCAATTCTGGAGCTATTTTGGGTGCTTTTTACACATCACCACGTTGTGTCCATAGAGACTCACCTTTAGTGATGTGGAGGTCGGGGTAAGAGTGGCCAAATCTGAGCTGGCAGTGTGTGCAGATCAGATGTGTGCACGCATGGGAGGTTGCCTTGCAAAAGCATCACTGCATGGCCAGTCTTTCTCCTTGGGAACAGCAGGTCCAAGCCATGCTGGGAGCAGGCTGTCAGGGGTGCTTTACCCATGAGCTGCTATGGTAAATCCAGATTTCTGCCTTAGCTGACTCTGGGGAACACAAAGAACTAACAGCAAGTTCATCTGGTAGCAGAAACCACTGAAATGTTCTCCTAGGACAAAACAGCCACCAGCTACAATGCTAAGGATACTGACATTCAGATTTATGCCTTTCTGCTTGCTCAGAGATCCCTGCTGTCTCTAACAGCTGTAGCTTGCTATTATCCATAGGGCAATACTATAAATAATACCTAGTGTTTAGAGTGCTCTTTGTCCATAGATCTCCAAGCGCTCTGAGCAAGGTGGATTCCTTACTGACATGGAGAACACCAAGGTGAAATGATTTGCCCAAAGTAATGTAGGAAATCTATGGCAAAACCAGAAAGAGACATCACTCTGCCCCCCACCCTTCCATGCATCAGTCACTGGGCGGGATCTGGACCTCTCCTCTCAAGAGAACCCAGGGTGGATTGTGGCCATCTGTATGCAAGCTCTTAATTAACCTGATAATAGCAGAATGAATCGGCTTCCTGGAGAGATTTTTCTATGTATGTATCTGCCTGTCTATATATGTATGGAATCATAAAGTCATAGAGCTGTTTGGGCTGGAAGGGACCTCAAAGATCATCTAGTGTGAAGCCCCCTGCCACAGGCAGGGGCACACCCCTGTGTGGGGGGGTGTGGGGGGAGGGGTGTAGATCCACTTTTCTCACAGCACAGGATCCAGATTTTTAAGTGAGAGCCTCAGCCCCATGGGACATCCCAGGGGGAACGCTCATGTTTCAGGCAATCAGATGAGAATCCTCTTTGGCAAATGAAGGGGGTTAAAGTCTGATCCTCCTCATAAAAGCAGTGATGATCTTTAGATGCTGCATCCACATAAAGTTTTGCAGCTGTGGCTCCCTTTGGCAATCTCTTAAGCTTGACAAAGAGCCCTGCTGATAGCAACCAGTCTCCTGTGTGTGGTATTGCTTACTTTTTTTTTCCAGTTGCCTCTGGATTTTCATGTTTGAGTCTCCTTTCATGTAAGTAGTTGGACTGGTAGATTGATACAGGCATGTTAACAAAAGAAAACGTATCTGATGCAGTTTGCTTCTTTTTTAGAGGCTTCACACACAAATACAATCAGGAGTAGAAACTCAGTTGCCCTATAAATCAGGTAAGCTGGTTCTTTGCTGTCTTCCTTCATTTTAAGGGCTTCCCCTTCAGCACTCTTGAATACACAATGGTTTAGACCAAGCTGCATTAATAATCTGGTGAATTCAAAGTCTGAGCAATGCAGCTAAATAATTGGTTTGGAACAGGAGCTCTACGGAGGTAAGTGACTTGAAAAAGCAGAATAGGTATTAAATCGATGTGCAGCCTGCACTAAGTAGCTCTAGAAACTCCTTTCACACCTCGTTTCCATAATGAATGAGATGTAAATGAAATGAGCACACTGGAGACACTTTAGTTCAGCTCTGTGTATGTTCAGCTTCTCCGAGGCTGCCTGCTCTCGTTCCCCTGTGGTCTGTGGGACTGCTGCTTTGTGGAGGATCCTTAGTGAGAGCTAAAGGACTCGTGTACTACAACTTGGAGGAGTATTTCACACGTGTCACTTAGGAGAGAGTGTGGGTTGGAGTCATGTATGTATCGATCAGGCAAAGTCCAGTAGGCATCACTGGGGAATTAACTCAGGCAAGGAGCTATTGTTGCCAAATGTGTTTAGAAAATGCCTCAAGCATAAAGAACCCTCTCAGAGATGAATTTATGTTATCCTTGAAAGCCTAGGAACGCTGTCCCATATTTCTGTACATTTATTGTAGCCCCATATCCTGCCTGTGTAGTGTTAGAGCACTGCAACACATCTTGTTTATAGGACAATGCCTGCTGTATAAAATCAGTTCTATATTGCAACTTGCCCACACTATCAGGAGTACACAAAGTCTTGAAGATTCAGGTGGGAGAGAGGCTTGTGTCTTGCAGGAGGGTTCTTCACTGCCATGTCTGGCCCCAGAAGGAGCTGCCTCCTGGGGACTGCTAGGACACCATGAGAGCTCTCAAACCAGTTAGGATATCACTTGCAAAGGACTGAGGAGATTGGATTTGTGTCCTGCTACCTGTTCGTTTCTCACTGCTTGATAACTCACAGAAGGGGCTGCTTATGCTCTTACCACCAGGTATGTGTTCAAGCACCTTTCTGAAGGGATGTTTGGTCTCCAGCAGCCACCGCTCTCCTCATGCTTAACTAATGCCCCTTTCCTGCAGAATTAGTGAGAGTTACTGTGCTGTTTGGCTTCTTGGTGAATGCTTTAATAGATGAAGTTCAAAAGGGGGAGCAATAAGGGCCTGAAAAGAGCAGAGCACCTGGAACATCATGCCCATAATCAGGAGTGTTAGAAGGGCCAAGGTGACACAAGTCAATCAGGTTTGCCTGAAACAGCATCATTTTCTACCATTTTGCTGATTTGATATGAAGACCTCTGTCAACAAAACCTTCATTATGCAGGCTTCCTGCTCCAGCTCTGTGAGGAGCAGCAAATTAAGCAGCCCACGTATGTAATATTAATGGCTGGAGAAGCAGCGCTGCTACTCTGTTTGTATGTACTGCCAATGCTCATTAAGAAATCCCTGTCTCACTGTAAAGATGGCTGGGAGATTACATACCACGAGTTCTGCATCTGTCTCCTCAAAACAGCCCCCAGAGCCAGGAAGGAAAAGTTCAGTACTGAACCATGTTTGTTTGCACCACCTTCTAGAACTTACTTCCAGCATGTTTCAGTGGGTGCACACAGACCTCCTGTTGCATTTCCCCTTCCACAATTGCAGACAGTTCTCTGTCTGAGGGATGCTGTGCTGGCACACTGATGGTGGCTGGGTATTAGCTATTTGGTACCTGACTGGGCTCAAACCAGTGTTACCAGCGTGAGAGAGCTGCAGCTTTGAAGTGTGACAGAGACTTTGCTTGTTCATGTTCAGACCTTTATTCCTAATAATTAAATTAGAGCTTCCTACAGTCAGTTAACATATTAATGACCTAAAAAACAGTCCAAAGAGCTTCACTGTTTATCCCTGATGATAGACTGCAATGACTCAGAGTCCAGTTTTCAACACGTGTCTGGTCTCAGTAAGCACCGATGAACAGAGGAGAAATAAAGGACAGGAGTAAGGGGTTTATACTTTCCATGAGCACTGCTTAGCATGGTACTGGATGACACTGGATGTGTCCAGCCACCGTCCACAGAAGCATGAGTCCAGTGGTAGCTACAGATTTTCGCTGCAGCTCCTGCCTGTTTGTATCTCAGCCTGCTTATAGAAAGGCCAGCCCCAGGGGCTGGCCCTGAGAGCCCCAGCTGCATTCCTGCATGGCAATGCTCAGCAGCCAAGCACAGAGCAACTTCCTTTCAGTGAGCCATCAAAATCACAAGTTCTTCTGAGCAGATGCCCTCTCCTTCCACCCTTGTGCTATGCCATGAGGCCCCACTGCAGTACCAACAGGTTTCACCACCTACCTCTGCCTGCACTAAGGCTGTCTAAGCTCTTGTGTATCTCACTGAGCATTAATAGCAAAGTGTGGGCTTAACAGCAGGCACCAGGCTGGTCCCAGGAGCTTTCGTTTTCTGCCAGCACTGATAATCCATGTGCCTTTATTGCACCTTCTGGATTGTTTGGTTGGACTAAAGTCCACAGGACTGTGCCCTGCATGCACTGCTGCACACCAGGACCATGGTCTTTGGTGGAAGGTGATGGTACTGCTGCCCTGGATGCTTCTGGGATGCTTCTGGCATGTGTCTGCATGCTTTGCTCCTGGTGGGATTCTCACATGAGAATGCATCTCACAGCGCCCTGCTTTTTCCATCAAATAATTTGTCTGATTAACTGTGGACCCCCATTCTCCATCCAGTTGTCATCAAGCCAAAACCCCATATCTCTGTGCTCCTCTCTGACATCAGTAACTTTTCACCACTTACTTTCATCAGTCCTGTCTCTCAGCCCTGATCAGTAGCTCTGCCCTTAGTGTTTGGATTTTCTTCTGTTCTGCCAGTCAGGATACCAAGGTCAAACCAGTCCCTTTTGTATTTCTCCCTTACAGAAACAGCATCAGGCTGCTGTTTCTTAATGCAAAACACCTTGTAATATAGAAAAATCCCCAGTATTGATCAGCTCTAGCCCTGTACCTCGCTCTCAGCACAGCCTAGGCTGTAGCTGTAATACAGCACTCCATAATGTGTCTGCTGCAAGACCAACTCATACAGCTGAAGGGGCATTTTTTGGCAGGCTGGGAGCACAAGCTCAGGAAGGATTTTTTTCCATTGCACTGCACAGCCTCACACAATCACACCAGCCCCTGAAGAGCAATAGGATTTTAATCAGCTCTTCTAATTGTTTTGTGCCCTGGTCTAGTGCAGAGCCAGTGTCCCCCACTCCTAAAGCACCAGCAATGAGGGACTGTTGTGGAAGAGGATGTTCCTCCAACCCGGTTTTAGTATGATTTGTGAGGCTACTGGGGACGATTGCTGCAAAGCAACGGCAGAAGGGGAGGACAGACAGACAAGCTGAGCATCATTACTCCAAGCAGGCCTTAAACCAGGGAGAATTTCAAGGTTTTGGAACAAGAGCCATGCCAGAGCACAGAAAAACTTGCTCACAGCTAAATTATGCTGCTTTGTAGCTCCTAAAAAAAGTCACCCTCACCTCCTTCAGAGTCACACCCTTACATCTTGAGAGCCTGGTTCAGCTTCTCACACCCCAGCAATGGCCCCAGCTATAAACGGTCTCCCTTCCATTTGGGGTGTAGGCTTGGGAGCTCTGTCAGGGCTGGGAAAAGAGAAAGCAGCAGAGAGGGGGAAAAAGGAGTGGAAGGGCTGCAGCCAAGCTGCCTCCTGCCTGCCTCTGCGCAGCCCCGGGCTGGAGTCAGGCTCCCTCCAGCACAGCAAACATCCTTGATGAAAAGTTGCTGGTTTAATCGGGAGTTCCCAACCTGCCACCACAGGGGCTGGTGCTTAGATGTGTTTAATGTGTTGCAAGGCACAAATCTCTGGAGGAAATGTCCTGACTCATTAGCGTTATCTGCTGCTTTGGCTTTGAATGGAAGCAAAGGGTGGGAGATTATCGTTTTCTATTAGAAAGCAGCAGGAAGCCTTAAACAATACATATTCATGTGTTTCTCTGTGTGTATACATATATGTGTGCCTTATGTATATGCAAAGTAGACTTATACTGCCCTCATTTCTAGCCTTAATTCATCATTTGCTTACTACAACTTCCCCATCCCCCATTTTAATATTTTCACTTACTGTAGTTTGAGGAGCTAGAAATAGCTTGTCAGATTGAGACAGCTCTTGAGAAGTTTAATTTTCCTAATGCTTGTTGGAAATCCCCTTTCAGAATCTGCAGGAATATTAAGGCTCTTAGCATGAGCTGTGCAGAGAGGGAATTTGCAAGTAAAGCTGTCAGTGAATTGCAGTTGGGTTAGGAGAGCCTTGATGGGCAGCACTGATGGGTGCAGGATCTGTCTTCCAAGGAGGGAGGGATGCTTGCTGAGCCTGCTGTGGGTGGCAGAGCTGGGAGAGGGAGGGTAGGTGCCAACCACTTGTTTTCTCTCTGTCAGCCCTACAGGGAACATAAGTAGTCGGACAACATTAGAGCAGATGTAGGGGTTGTGATGGGCTTCTCTGCAGAGATCAGTGATAGGAATTAAGGTGAAGCCATTTATTGGGTGAAATCACACAGATTATTTACATTTGTTACTGCAAATGTGGCAAGCTAAAGAACCTGCTAATTGGTTACACACACTGTTCACACCAAGATGATTGGTTAGTAATTATAACAGGTTCTGATAAGCATATCTTATAGCTAAACATTGTTAGTTTCCCTTTGATGTCTAAAAGTATCCGCACACCTGCTGTGTTGGCCATCTATTATGGTTGGTTCATGACACGTTCACTTACTCCCAAATACCTTCCCACAACTCCTTCTTGGTTTAGGGCAGTCTGTACCCCTGCCTTCAAGGCCACTGTGTTTTGAGGATGTGATTACCAAAAACTTCTCAGCATGAGTCACTTTCCTGTCTCATGGGAACATGAGGATATTGTCAGGGCCTATGTCTTCTGTGAGGAGAGTCAGGCTGCTGGCAGGCCTGCTGCCTTCCCCAACACTTCTCCACCTGGAATTCTGACGTTACAGTTTCTGGCTGTCACGGGTCATAGGAGCTTGTTTTGCCCTGCTGCCACGCTCCTGTGACGGTGGCCTTTGCAGAAGGGTGCTGCTGTGTGCCTGGCTGTGCCCCTGCACCCGATGGGAGCCGTGGGGAAGCCCTGGCTGTGCTAATGTCTCCCAAGTGCAGGGATGGAGCTAAAAGAAGCCTGAGCAAAAACTTCATTGACAGCACCACGCATTACCTGAGTAATGCCCTTCCCAGAAAGGTGTGTGAGGGGGTTCTTCCTGCAGAGAGAGGGAATAAAAAGTTATTTTGCAAGGAGCTGGAGAGTAGCAAGTATCCCCCAGTTATTGACAGTGACAGGAAAGCACAGTAATTTGAGATTAGGTAAC
Source organism: Zapornia atra (assembly GCA_013400835.1). Lineage (NCBI taxonomy): Eukaryota > Metazoa > Chordata > Aves > Gruiformes > Rallidae > Zapornia > Zapornia atra. The sequence continues at coordinate 325,761 of VZTU01007404.1, forward strand.
CAGTCAATGTCTGAACCCTTCTGCTTGGTTCTGTGTCCAAATAAAGGTCCCTGTCTGACAACACAAGCCAAGGAGATCATTTCCCCTGTGTCACAGAGGGGGTATGAATAAGCAGCCACGTTTGCAAAAGCAGGGCCCAGGCAAGGACTCTGCTTCCACGCCAGGCTCTGAGGCCTGTGCGGAGCGCAGCTGTGAGCGCTGGCAGAGCCAGGAGGCCCATTGAGCCGAACACGCTGCGGGTTCAGGGCTGAAGATAAGGGTGGTTGTATCTGTCTGCTGCTGGAGCTGGGCCTGGGCCGGGCTGCAGACCAGGGAGCTCTGTGGCTGCAGAGCCAAGTGTCCTGGCTCCAGGACATTTCTTGCATGCTATTGCAAATATTTTTAATAATGGCAGATAGTTTGTAAGTGGAAGGGCCAAGCAAGAGAGTGTCTTCCTCCTAGCAGGAGGCCAGCAGCTCTGCTTGCTGACGGCTGTCATCAAGCTGCTCAAAACACACCATGGGCTCGCACAGGAGTTCAAAGATGCAGCCATGCCATAAGCCTGTTTTCTTCCATCTTAGGCAGAAGCAAAATAGTTAAGTGAGATCAGAAAGGCTGATAATTCCTCCTCCTCCCCTTTTACCACCTACTATTTTCTTCCTGAGTATCTAGACTCAAAGTATTACTGAAATTAAATATAGCAATTCAGGCTGCCCATTGTTCCCTGTTCTGTAATGTGCCAGAGTGGCACCTTTGTATTCATCCATCCATCCCCATCTCTTCAGATGTGCTGCTCACACAATAGTTATTGTTGTAGAAGGGACCTGGAATGAGCTCTTGCATTATTCACTTCATTTATTTCGATACAATATTTGGAGCCACTTCATTAAATTCTCTTACAATGTCCTGTCATTTTTTTTTTGGTCTCCTTGCCAATGCCTGGCTCACACAGATAATATAACAGCAGCAATATGGGGTGTGAGGAGGTGGGGGAATAGGCTTGGTTTTCACAAATGGGGCTAGCTATGAATTATTTAACTTGACTTATTGATCACAGGATTCCCTGCCTCCTTCCCTCCCCCCCAAAAAAAAAGGGTACAACTATCTTGAAAGACATCATTTGCAGGTAGTAGATATGGGCTGTAAATGCTTAGGACAATTAAGTCTTGAACAAAGCAAAAAAACCTACAGCCTTACAGACAGCATGTGGCTATGCAGAGGACAGCAGGGTATGTGAACCCCTATTTACTACCACTGAGAAGTGAGCTACAATCTCTTGCTTCTTTCAGTGTTCTCATAGATGCAAGAGATCAGACTCATGAAACAGGGTGGGGTTTTTTCCCCTTTTTAATCTTCCAAGGAGAGACTGATATAACAGTTTCTCCACTTCCCTCAGGGTCTGCTGTTTTTTCTTGTCTGAGCTGCCAGGGGTGTCAGGGAGCTGTCCTCCCAGGGGTGAGGGCAAAAGCTTTTCAGGGCCAAGTGTTCAGTCCGTGTAAGTGGCAAGAGTGATGGGCAGGAGGCCCCATGAAGCCCAGCTGTGCTGCACAGAAGTCCATCCTCTCCCCACATTATGCTGCAGAAAACAGTGTTTGGCAATTGAACATTAACATGTCAGAACGTTGTGGGTCTGGGGACACCCGCAGCTGACGGCGTGTGGTGGCTGGCTGGGAAGTGGAGCTGAGATTTCCGTGGGTGGTTGGCTGAGTAAAAAGTGATAAATAACAAAACAACAGCAGCAAATAAATATATTTTGGATCAATGGGGCTGTGGTGGTGCCTTGAGAATCGTCTTGGCCAGGATCTTCAGGAGGGAACTGTGTCCCCAGCTTAGGTTCCAGCTCTGCAACCACACATGCTTTGCATTTGACATACGTACTTAGCTAAGCTTCTTGGAACAACAGAGCTAGTCTTATGTTTACCCAACGTATGTAAATAGATATTAGGTTTCACCTATTTGTCCTCATATTTATCTTTGCTGATCATGAGCCAAAGCCAAAATACCCAAGGAAAAATATGTGCTTGTTTGGACTGGAAAACAAATAGCAAATTGGAGGTAACTCTGGATCTCATTGCTTTAGAAACAACTAGCTATAATTTTAGTGCTGGAGAATCCGCTTCCTTGGGCTGTGCCTTAGGCACTGGAGAGGTCAAACGCTGAATTTCTGTATCAATTAAGCCAGCGGGTCTGGAGCAGGAGCAACAGAGGTGAGGAAACCTTAGGCCAGACTAAAAGGAACTGCTTAATGCAAGATACTTACCATGCTTTGGGACACCTACTATAAATACGAGACCAGGAGTACTAATTATGGTGATGGCAGAAGTAAAGACTTGGGGTTTTTTAATTACTTTCTGTGACAGCAGCGCTAATAAAACCTTGTCATTTCCATATGTATTTTTTTGGCACTGTAGAGAAGCTCCTGGCCACTGCAACACCCAAGAGCTGGGGTGCCTGCTCTCCTCCCAGCCTTTTAATGCAGGCTTTCTGCAGCAGCATAAATTTCCCTCTGTGACAGATGAGAGCTGCTGAGCCAAAGGCAGCCAAAACTCTTTTTCATCCTAATTGCTCTGCGGCCCGTTCCTCCTTCAAAAAGTGCCTTTGCTGAAATATTGCAGTGACCATAAATTTTGGGTGTATTGAGAGAGTAACATGATTATTTGGCTGTTTAGACTATATTTACCCCTAAATGCAGAGCACAGTTGATACCTGAACCTTGTGCATTGATTCATTGATTCCATTTAGTAGAGAGGCTGGGACAGCTTTTTGGTATCAAGTCATTAGCAGCAACTTCCTTTTAAAGGTTACTGTTAATTGCCTTGGTGGTGGTGTTGGGTACTTGTCTTTTTCCTGGGGTGCTCTGGAAGCAGTGCCTGGCTGTTGGTACCTGTGGTTCAGTGATTGCTGGCAGCTCTGTTTGGAGATAGCTTGGGGAGACCAGTGTTGGTGAGTAGAGACCTTCCCTTGTAGGGCTGGACAGGGAGGCCTGGGTTACCTTTGGGCCTTGAACTGGTGATATGTGTGGTATGGGAAGGCATCTAAGGGGTTCTCTTCCTTTTTCTTTTGGGAGGCTGCTGTTGTGTTTCACTTAATTGAGATGTTGCAGCATCTTGTGCTGTGTTTTTGGGGAAATCTGATGTGATCCCAGTTGTTTTACATGTGGTGCCAAGACAGAGCAAGGCAGTAATAACTTCCACCTGGTTATTATTCCTTTCTTTAACTGTTGCTATCAGATCTGAGCTCCAGATTGGTGTCATGCCCCAAGATGTGAGGGGCAGGCTGGCCTGGCTGGTTTATTGCTTTGCAGTCCAGGGGAAGCTTCAGCTCATAGAGTCTTGGTTGGCTGTGTGGTTGTTTTGGGGGGTTTTAATTATTTTTCTTCCTGGTGGAAATGAATATTCAACATAAAACAAAATTTGGGAAAGTCTTAGGAGAATTTTTCCATAACATTTTTCAGGGTTGGGTCGTTGGGTATTTTTTTTCCTTTTAAATAACTTTAATTAGGTAAACTCAGGCTCAAAAGGCTTAATTTGCAACTGTTCAAATTTACTTTTTCTGGTGGAAATGATTGAGGTGGGTGATTAAAACTTCTGCTGTATGCTTTTTTTTTTTGTAAGTGCATTAATCATCCACATGTTAGTTCACTTCAGCTTAAAGGAAGGAGTAGGAAAGGGCTAATAACGACCACAGCCTGTGCAGCCAGCATCCAAGGGCAGCCCTATTTCTGACGGGCGGGTTGGTATGTTGGTAGATTGACACTTCAATATTTGGCATGGAAGAGAAAAAGGAACACTTCAGTGGTTGCAGCATAAACCAGTTCCTGAGCCATTAATAATCTTTGTGCAGAAGTCAATTAAAGGTCTTCCTGGGAAGCAGAGGTTTATGGGACAAACATCCAATCCTGATTTCTCAGTTGTGGAAACGCTGGTTCCCATCACATGGAGTAATATTGACAGAGCTTTCTCTTGTGCTGACAGGTTTTTTAGCTACTCTAGGGACAGATGTATTCTTTTATGACTTTTTTAGTCTGTGCAGTGTGACTATATAGCAACTACCCTGCTCCTAAAGCCTCGTGGGCTGTACCATGGCTGGCATCCTCTTGCAGCTCAGCCTCGCTGCTGGCTGCCTGGCACCGGCTGTATTGCTGTGTGCACCCACTTCCAAACAAGACCTACAGGTGCCTGAAGGGAGAGAAGGGATGGAAGCAACAATATTGTGGGCATACACCCTTCTTCCTGATAGGTCTTATCACTGGGGGAAACAAGCAAACAAGCCAGCCTCCCAGGTATGCACAGCCTGGATCTGAGGCCAGCAGCGAGGAAGGTGTCAGCTCCCTGGCAATGAACCTGTTTGCCTAAATGTTTCGCTTGGGCTCCCCTGCCCTCCTGAGCTGGTGCAGCTGCAGATGCTGTTTTCATCCTCACCGAGCTGTGATCGTGCTGACTTGTGCCTGGGGCATCTTTCATCCCCATGCTCCGAGCCGCTGCAGCAGCAAACAGCTGTTCCCACAGCCCCTGACACCCTGCGACGTGCTGCGCCCCGCTGACAGAGCTGCCTGCTGAGGCAGAGAGGGGAAACTGGGTTTGGTTCTTCTCTGGACTGGGCTGAGAGCTGGAGAGGGGAGCAGGGGCAAACCCAGCCTCATGGCAGAGGCCTCCTTGAGGGTGGGCAGGTGATGGTGGGAGGGAAGCACCCTGCAGCACCTGGAAGAGGTTTCCTGCTAATTTTTCTTTTAATTACAAATGCCTGTTTCAGTTGCAAGGAAGTTTTTGTTTGGGCAGTATTCTCCTTCATTTATTCCAGTGAAGTGCAGTGCTTTCAACTGGTCTCTTGCCCAGCAAACACCATTTTATGAAGTCTCTTTTTTTGATGACTACCAAGAAGCCCTTTGCAGGCTTAGTCCTTGTTTACTTCTGAAGGCACAGCCATCGTCACTGCTCTTAGTACCCTCTAACCCCCTGCTGATGTCCATGATCAGAGCTAACTTTTAGTACTGTACCCTTTGGATAAGTTTGGTTTTACTCTAGTTGACATCAGATCTTTTCTAGCAAAGAGCTCAGGTTGTTAAAGAGTTAAAAGGCCCCTGTATGTTACCACTGCTTGGATCTGCTTTCCAAAGCAGGCCTGTGGGTCTCCATCATAGATAGATGGGGTTTGTGTCTTAAAACCTGCCAGGGGGAGTCTAAGTCCCCTTTTGGGTTTGGAGCTGCAAGGTTCAGCTCAGCAGCCATGCACCAGTGAACTGGAGAGACAACTTGGTCCCAAGGACCTGTCTGGGAAGTGGAGCTTGTGAATGTGCATGGGGTGAGGAGCTGGCTGACACACCAATCTGCCTGTGCTGGAGCTCAAACTGCAGCCTGGGAAGCAGAGGTGAGGTGGGTGTCTGATCCTCAGCTTTGAGTAGCTGCTGAAGCCAGTGCCCTCAGCAGACCAGTCTGCTCTGCGTGGCTGTGCTGGTTCTTCAGCCTCTGGCAGGAATTGGGCAGCAAAAAAGAGTTCGAAGTGAAACATCCTCAGAAGTGCAGGACTTTGTCTCCCTCTCTGCTCCAGCCACTGCCTCCCAGTCACGCTGGCTCAGGAGCCATTGAGGATTCAGAGAAAGGAATGATTAAAAGACTGGATAACATCTCTGAGGGAGTCAAAGAGCACAATCCCTGCCCTGTATCAAAGGGAGCTTATGTGGTGCTTTGATCACAACCCCCCAGTACTTACATGGTGAGGATAAATTTGATCGGACTCTTTAATCCAGAGGCAAAGACATGACCACTGGGGTATGAAGCTGTTGCTGTATGAATGCAGAACCCAAACAAGTTCCCTGTTGTTTGGGAACAAGCCACCAAGGATTGCAACAGGTTTATTGCTCATGGTTTTAGATGCTTTTCTGGAAGGGATGTTCTGGATCAGGTGCTGCCAGTGGGTTGGCCCTAAGGAGCCTCTGTTTTGCATAAATTTGAATTGGACAAGCACAGTGCTTTCTTTTGGTCTCCAAAAAATGGGTAAGGCTCTCTGTAGGGGGAAAAAAAAAGGCAAAAAATAGCGTTCTGAGCATGTATTCAGCTCTAATTCCTTTGAACAGGACCTGTGCTATAGCCAAGGCATGCTAAGGACTGCTCTTAATCTGATGCAAGTGCACGGACTGCAGGCACGTTATTTCTCATTCCACTGAGGTTAACTGAGAATATCTTTCAAACAATATATATTGCTCATTGCCCATGAAAAGGCCTGACACAGGGTTCACCAAAGTATGCTTCCTGCAGACTTCAGTGAATGCTGAATCCTTCAGTGCTAAATTCTAATCTTAGCTGCACCAGGGCACCTCTGGACGGTGCTACCTGCAGCGTTCGCTTTGGGCTTCATGGTCACCCTGTTTGAGCAGCTCAGATTTGCTGGTTCCACTTGCCTCCCAGTATTCCCCTGAAGTAGGGGGCTGCACCAGGCAGTCCCCCTGCAGCCCAGAGCTGAACTCCCCTCTCACAAGCTCTCATCCAGAGTCTTAAACCTGGGCTTGTTCCTCCTTTTGGAGAAAATGAAAATAAACAAAAGTGAAGGGGTTGTTTTTTGGGGGGCTTTTTTGGGTAAAGCTCTCCAGTCTGGGTGGAGTCATTTTGATATGCCAGAAGGACGGGATCTCATCCAGAGGGACCTGGGCAAGCTGGAGAAGTGGCCCCGTGTGACCCTCGTGAAGTTCAACAAGGACAAGTGCAAGGTCCTGCACCTGGGTCAGGGCAATCCTCCTCATCAATACAGGCTGGGAGATAGAGCACAGCCCTGCAGAGAAGGACTGGGGGGTAATGGTGGATGGGAAGCTTGCCATGAGCTGACAATGCTCGCTCCAGCCCAGAAGGCCGATTGTATCCTGGGCTGCATCAAAAGGAGCATGGCCAGTGGGTCAAGGGAGGGGATTCTGCTCCTGTGAGACCCTACCTGGAGTACTGTGTCCAGTTCTGGAGTCCCCAGCATATGAAGGACATTGGAACAGGTCCAGAGGAGGGGCATGAAGGGCTGAAGCACCTCTCTTACGAAGACAGGCTGAGAGAGTTGGGGTTCTTCAGCCTGGAGGGGGCTCCAGGGAGAGCTTCTAGTGGCCTTCCAGTACCTGAAGGGGCCTAGAAGGAAGCTGGGAAGGGACATTTGGCCAGGGCATAGAGTGATAGGACGAGGTGGAATGGTTTTAAATTGGAAGGGGGTAGATTTAGGTTGGATATTAGGAAGAAATTCTTCACTCTGAGGGTGGTGAGGCCCTGGCACAGGCTGCCCAGGGAGGTGGGGGCTGCCCCCTCCCTGGAGGTGTTCAAGGCCAGATTGGATGGGGCCTGGAGCAGCCTGGTCTGGTGAGAGGTGTCCCTGCCCATGCCAGGGGGTTGGAGCTTGATGATCTTTAAGGTCCCTTCCAACCTGAACCATCCTATGATTTGTATAGAGCATCACATTGTCTTGCTCAATGGCTTGTCTCTAGAATATTCCTTTAACCTTTGTTGTGTTGGTGTCTTCAGTTTGGGAGCAGGGACAGAAACTCAGGCTGCCACCTTCTGCTTTTAATCCTAGCCAAGCAGTGGGATGAAATTGCATGTTTTGAATAACTCTGTGAGTTTTCTCAGTTGCTTCCTGAGCCCCAGCCTGAACCTTCCCAGTAGTTCATGGTGGTTACAGCTGAGTTATTTGATTAAAATACTATTTTTTCCCAGCTCCTTGTAAGTACTGCAGTGAGCTGATTTATTGGCATTGTTAGTGCTTGTTTGTTTAGACTTTCAGATGAAATGAGCTTCCCATTCATTTAGTGCTAATGCCAAGGGAAGTATTGTATTCAGAAATAATGGAGCATAATATCCAGCAAAACATGGGTATTTCGTGCTCCTGGTTGCATATACACACCATGGAAATGATTTGGTGGCTTAGGGTGTTAATCTGCTTCCTCTGTGAATAACTCACAGCTCTTCTATCAGCCCAGTTATCTGCTGCTCCACGGAGGAGATCAGGCTGTCTGAGGCCAGAGATGGAGCCTTTTGCTCTGGGGATATGTGTGTGCCAAGCAGAGTCACAAAGAAATGGCAACACACTTGTCACAGCAGCTCTTTCCTGCAAAATCTGGGGTTCTCTGAATTTTCTGTTGGCCTGAAAAGTACAGGAGAAGGACAGAGATGGAGCATTCAAGCCCCTTGGTTTTGAAGCAGTGGTTAGTGCTGAGTGCCTGGTTTATGGCACAAAAACCTGATTTCAGGGGTGTAACCACACAGCCAGTATGCTTCAGAAATCAGTGGGAGATGGGAATTCCAGTGAAGATCAGGCCCTGGCACCTCAGAGCAAAGACACACAGGAAAGCTGTGTGTAGCCTGGTGTCTGCTTGGGATTCTGTATTCCCCAAACCTGAAGGCAGGCTCTTAGCCCTTAATGTCCTTCCAGAATGTCTGTGCAAGGCTTAGCCTCTTTAATACTGCTTTCATGCTCTGTTTTTTTTACAGTTTTTAACCCAATGCTGCCAGCTGACATATGCTGTTGGAAATCCAGTGGTCACTTCTTGTTGGTCACACATAAGACTTCATGTACTTGAACTTTAACACTGCCAGAGCAAAATGCTGCTTTCCTTGTAAGTAAAGCCTTGTGTTGGTCAGGCTACTAAACAGAGAGGTTCAAACCCTGGAAAGTGTTGCAAGGGAAACTGGCAAGGGAAAAGCCAGACACAAAGGGAAAAGCCAGGAAAGCATCCCCAGTGTAGCCCAGTTTCTGCATTTACAGTAAGGGCCTCATCTACTTTTGTCCCTTCCAAGAGATGAAGCAACAAGGTTGCATTTAAAATCAATTATATCTTGCTCAATCCATACCAGCTTGAAGTTAAAGCCCAGAGGGATAATATACCTTATTTTCTCTTAGTATTTTCTAAAGCAGAGATGCTGTGCAAGTCTCTCCCACTAGTACAGCCAGATTCCTAAATCTTCCCCTAGAAAACTCTGTGCAGCTACTTGATTTTAATGCCTCCCCAACACACAGGAGGGTGTACCTGATTTTCCTGTTCTGGCCAGACACCTATTTCAGCTGTAAACTCTTCTGACATTTCTGACAGAGATAATTATAGTACTCTGGGAGGCTTTTGGCCTTACCAAAAATAGATGGGAACAGGGAGACGTGCATGTACAGGCAAAACTAAGAAGATGCTGGGGAGAACAGCATCTATATTATGTGACAGCTTCTCAAAGAGCATCACAGAAGTGCCTCCTTCATCTCCAGCCTTTCTTATTTATTTTTTTTAAATTTGAATCTTCCTGGAACTTTTCCAGTGTGGAGACACATTAATGGAAGTCACACACCTGTTATTTGTTTGTGTGACAACAGCAGTGGAGAGGGAACATGTTTTACATCATATGATCCAGTGTGGCACCTTAGGAAGGTCCCAGTAAACATAAACTGACCCTTCCTTACACACCTCACTGTGCAAAGCTAAGGGTGGAGATGGGATTGGAGACCAAGCTGCCATGTTGTCTTTGCTTAAAGTAGAAACCTGCTTTGCTGTGATTCAGGAAGTAAGAATGATGTATTTAGTACTGGTTTTAAAGGCATTTAACCACAAAAAGAATGAGTAACAAGAAAGAAAGTGCTGGTGAGGGCAACAGTGCAAGTTGGAGTGTGGCCAAAGCCTGGGGAACACTTCTGCTGGCCCTGATGTGTAGCTGCACCCACTGGACAGGCACACAGTGTTGCCTGGGTGGATGTGCCATCCCCTGTATCACAGAGCTGCCCAGCTGAGATGCCCAGAGGTACCCGTGGCTGGTTTCATTGTTCTCCTAAAGCTGTGACACACAGCAACCCCAGGCACACAGGTGGAGGATGTTGCATTCGCCTGCAGAGCTGACAAGGGCTCAGGGTTCCTCCCCACTGCCAGGGAATCTGTTCCCTGTGGCTCCTCCTGTGGGTGTCTGGCTGCAAAAAGATTCTGGCCTGCTGTTTTGAACTCCTTGTCACAGAGTCCATACCTGACTTTGGGGTGGAATTTCTCCTGCTCACAGGTGGGTGTTGGAGAGGTCTCCCGCTCCTAATAGAGACAAATACCTTCAGGGGGTGGGTCAAGCTCATCTGAGGTTGCGTTGATGGACTAGTGTCTTGATGGCTTTTTGATGAGGAAATGGGGACAAATAGTGCTCTGTATTTATGAGCTCACCAGGTGGAGGTGAGATGAATCTTGCTAACTGTGAAGTCAGTTCATGGGTATTTGTCTTCATGCAGAAATACCCCTGCTGAGGAGCTGTTTCTCTTCCATGGGTCCAAGATTGCCTCTGCTTGTTTCTTTGCAGGCAGGATAAGTTCATTTCTCTCTTTATCCAGCTGAGCTGCTCTGTGTGTCCATCACTGGCACCTATTGAAATCTACCACTGCCCCTCCTCGTCCCACCAGCTCAGGCATGTTACCCTCACCTGTCCTTTGCTTCCAAACTTCACATTTAGAAATTTGGTCTCTTCTAAGATAGGTCAGTGCTGTGGGAAACCTTCCCACTTTCCCCTGAGCTGCCCATCGACTCTACAGATGCCAGCTGAACCTCAGCACATCTCTCTGACATGGCTTTTAATCTGCTGGTTCAATTAACTGCCTGGGGCTGGGACTGGACACATTAAACAAGGCACATAAATAGGAGCCATTGACACGAGTTAATAAGTGCTGCTTAAAAGCTACAGACCCAAGGATCAATTCTTCCTGTTTAAAAATGGGATTTAACTGTCCAGGTGTTACCAGCATGAGGTAGGAGTTTAGTGACATGAGTGGCTGAGACTCTCAGACTGGTCCTTTCACTTAAAGCCTGATTAAGCTGGGATCTCACAGAGCAATTGGCAGTATGATTGAGCTCTGTTTCAATGGAGGAAAGCGGTTGGTCTCAGCAGTCTCAACCTGATGGGCCTTATGGAGAAACATTTGTATCCAACCTCAACCAAAATCCCACCACTCTGGTTGCAGAACACTCACAGTACAGGACCAGAGGAGTTAGTCTAGTCCAGTGCATGACTTGCTGTGTGACATCTTCCCACCTGAAGAGTAGTTCAGCTCCCCCAGCCTGCTCCATTGTCCCCTCCTGTGCCATTTGTTTTGGTGTTACCTTGCACTGGCCAAACTCAAGCGAGTGCTGCAGCACTGTTAACAGGCTGGAGCTCCAGCAGTGACCTGCAGCAGCACGTGCAGCCATCAGTCATCCAAGCCAACAGAACAAAGACTCTAAAGGAGCTTCTGTTTTAGGGCAGAAAAACCCAAACACTTGAGCTGACTTCAGCTGCGGATTGCCCTGTATGTCCATGGGCACATCGACAGCTCCCACCTCTCAGCAGTACCAAGTGCCCTGTGCTCCCACAGCAAAGGGCACCCCGAATATATGAGCAGCATGAGGTGACTCCATCCTGCTGCAGAGCTGCCTGTGAGCTTGGCCAGTGGCAGGATAAAAGGCCAGAAGGAGCTTCAGCATGGAATGACATTAGGTGAACAGTGACAGTCAGGAGACTTCCCCCTGCAAGCTTAAACCTGTCCTGATGTTTTATTCAAACAAATGGCATGCAGGGACAAATGTTTTAAGAGTGGAGGGGAAAGAAAAATAGCCTCATTAAGCTATGTAAAAGTAACTAAAAAGGATGGAGGATGCACTAGGTAACTAGATGCATAATGCTCCAGGGAGACGTTGGAGTGTCTCCCAAGGCTATAGCACTAGGAGATGGGATTGGTAAGGAGCAGTAAATCCAAACCTGAAGATGAGCTCCAGGCTTTGTGAAAGACTTTAAACCCATTCAGAACAGAGTCATTACTAAGGTCATACTGAGATCAAAGAGACAGTGAAACAGTATTAAGAGATGATGATTATTCAGGCCATGTCATACTAATGTTCTTCTGGTCCAGAAAGTGGGGACACAACTTTCCAGTGCCCCTTCCTTTGCTATACTTCTGCAACCTTTTTATTTTGCCTGGCAGGCTGTAAATAGCTGCAAATATTGCCACTTCTCCTTGGCCAAGACAAATTGTTGGGGTTTTTTTTTGTTTGTTTGGTTGGTATTTTTTAAACCTCATCACAAAGCATGAGCCTTTAGTGCCTTTATTCATGTCAGATAGCACCTCCTAACCCAGCAGCTGCTGGTGCCCTTTGGAGAGTGAGAGGTGATGCCACGATGGTGTCAGTCTGACTCTGAATGCAGTGGTTGACTTCTAAACAGGGACTGAAGTGCTAATACTCTGTGCTGCTATTTGAGAGCATCACTGCTTCATTAGCCTGCGTTACCCCAACAGCCTTACCTTGCTCTCCAAATAACTGTTGTTGTTGCTAGATTACACCAGGTAGGTAACTAGGGATTGTAGAGCCAGGAGGATTTATTATTGCTACTGTAGACCAGGACACCGCTGTGCTAAAAGCCACACAAGTGTCCTGCAGCCTCCTCCCTCCCCAAAAGCACTGAGGATAAAGGCTATGGGGAGGCACCGCCTCTGGAAAGTAAAGGATTGAGGTGACTCAGGCATGCACCACTGTCGGTGATGTGAGGTGTAACCACTTCTACAAGTTAAGCAGGACTTACTGTATTTTAAAAGTCAATTTTTAAAAGCAAAAAGCTAGAAGCTAGAAGGCTGTAAAGGGATGGCAAAGGCCGTGCTCCAAGCATATAAGCTTCTGATACATTGTTCAAGTTAAAGCTTCCCTAAGTCACTGCACTTCGTTAGAGCCACTAAAGTAACTTTTCAAGGGCAGGCATCAATTCTGAAGCCAAACAGGGGCATTTAGTGCCAGTGCCTGACATAGCCTGATTGAATCAGACAAATGACTACGTGACCTCTATCTAGCCAGGTTATGGTTATAGCTGGACTTATGTCTTAAGAAGATTTGTGCTGAAGTACACAAGGATGGAAATTGCAGTGTAAGAAGCATACTAAAAAATATCTAGGAAAGGTGTTAGGCCTTGCTTCTGGAGCAGGAAGGGTTAAAGGCTGCTGGAGGGGAGTTTTAAATGCTGTGGCAACTGTGATTCCTCAGTAACCAGATGTTCTCCGCTGTTGTTATTAAAATGTATTGTTTAGTTTTAAACAAATGTTTTAAATTAGCTTAATGGCAGTGCTCTGGGGGAAATGAGTTTCTAGAATCATTTTTCAGGGACTGGACCAAAAAAAAAAAATAAAATAAATGCTGGCCTATATTTTTGGAAAGGATGAGAGATTTCAAGTGCCCTCAATATTTAATACCTAAAATTAGATGTCACGGGAATGACATGGAATAGTTACTTGATGAAAATATGGTTCATTTAAAGAGGATTAAATTGCACATAAAAATTATCCACCCCCTTTAGAAAATGTAGATTGTTTTTTTAAAAAAAAAAAAATTAGAAATCCTGGTTTTTATCTTTCTTACAGGGTTATTTTTATAGTAGAGCCTTTACTCTAAAATCCTAAATGCAATTAAGACTTTGGAAGACCAAGACTTTGCTTTGGCTACGTCAGGCTGAATTCAAGGCACTCGTGGCACCCAGGAATACTGGGCCATGTGCAAGGAGATGCCAAGCACTTGCAGATCAGGCTGTAGAGACCTGCTTTTATCTGAGGTTTAAGTTTCAAACATTAAAGCAACCAGGCTTGGACCAAGCAGCCAGAGGAGGGTAGAAGTGAAATAAATTCTGGGATGATGAAATTACTTTGGACAACTTAATGAAAAGAAATGCTCAGGTCCCAGCGAACCATTAAACGATGGATTTCCACATGGGAGCACCCATCTCCTCTGACAAGCCTTTGACAAAACTGTTTCTTTATTTTCATGTGGAATGGCTCTTGACCAAAAGATTAAAAAGACTAAGGAGAGAGAAAGGGAGAGAGAGCAGGCTACAAGCCCAATAGACAGGAGAAACCTAGCTTGAAAAAGAAGATGATGGCAGCTTAACAGGTAAAGCAAAAGCCATGCACGCAAGCAAAGCAAGCCAAGGAATTCCTTCCCCACTGCCCATGGCAGCCATGCCCAGGACAGCAGGGCTCTATCATGTGTCACAGTGACTTGGGAAGACAAATGGCATCACTCTGAATGTGCCCACTTCCTCTTTCTTCTCCCAGCTTTATATGCTGAGCATGATGTCACGTGGTATGGGATGTCTCTGGTCATTGGGGTCACTGTCCTGGCTGTACACCCCCTAGTCCCTCGCTGGTGGGGTGGTGTGAGGAGCAGCAAAGGCCTTGGGGCTGTGTAAGCCCTGCTCAGCAGGAACAAAAACATCCCTGGGGTGTCAACAGTTTTCAGCACAAATCTGAAATGCATCCCTGTACCAGCTACCACAGAGAACAGGAACTCTGTCCAGCCCAAACCAGCACAGCCAGAGGCATATTCCCATTCCTCCCTCTGCCACTTGTTTCATTCAGGACTTCTGAAGTACTCTAAATGTTTCTAAAATGAGCTGTAATGAGACCAAAGAGAAAAGCTTGCCTTTTGTTTTCTTTAAATCCTTAGAGATAGACATCTAAATCCTTTCCTAAATCCTTTCCCCAATTCTGTCAGACTACCTTATTCCCCTCCAGGCAGGTCGCACAGACCACCTCGAAGGCGCTCTGGTGCTCACTAAAATAAGCCAGCTCAGATCAGTGCCATCTGCTTCCCAAAGGCTGCTGTTCCAGCCAGCTGTTTGCTGTGCTGAGGGCAAAGGAGGAGAGGCTGACAAAGCCCTTGCTTCCTACCGAGGTGCTCTGTAAGGGTGAAACCAGTTACCTGCTAACACTCTCCCTGTTAGGGCAGAGGATGGGGGTGCAGCGCTGGCTCCACATGCTGGGATGACCAGCAGAGCCAAGACTGCAGAGGTGGGAGCTGGTAAATCCTTGCAGGGTTAAGCCAACTGCAACTTTTCCTGGGAGCAGGGGGAAAAAAGACAATAAAGGGTAAACTTAACTCCCTATCAGTGTTCCTAAGGCATATGCTGGTTAAGGGTAAACTTAACTCCATGTCAGTGTTCCTAAGGCATATGCTGGTTAAGGGTAAACTTAACTCCATATCAGTGTTCTTAAGGCATATGCTGGTTAAGTCTGTAACAGGAATGTAAAAACTAGCTCTAAAAAAAATCAGAATTTGGCTGCTTTAGGGCTAATTAAAATGAAATCCTAATTCAGGAAGCTCTCAGGCCACACACCACAGGCTCGAGCTGGGTTTTGCCACACACTACCAAATTGTCTCCACTTCTGGAGTAATCCTGCCAAGAAAGGAAACAGCATAGTAGTGCCCATTGTACAGGTCCACTGCTTTCACTCAGTTCCTGTGGATTCAATGGCAGAATTAATTGCAAAATAAAATGCATGTAATTGGATTAATTAACAGGACATTTCAAGGTCCTGAAACACAGAATTGGCCACGGGGTAAATGCACAATGCAGGTTTTTCCTGCAAACAGAGCAAGGACTATTTTTGGAGCTGTGTCTGTATCTCATAGAGGTGTGCCTTGCTTAAAAAGCTGCTAGGAGAAGAAATGGGGCTTTGAAGGGGGAAGATAAATACTATAATCAGGGCTGCAGGACAACAAAAGGATTATTCTTAAAATATATAATCACTGGAGTGAAGTTGCTTGAAAGATAATTATAAGTAACTAAAATTGCTTGCATGGGGCTAATATTTTCTTTACAAGGCCTTACAAGCCTCTTTGAATATTTATGGGCCTGGAACAGAAGACTGGCTGAAATTTAAAACATAAATTCAATAGCGATTTATGATGATGAAATTCCCCAGCAGTTGTTGCCCCAACCTTTCAGCCCTAATAGACAGGCTTCATGTTGCAGAACACAAGCCCATGTGCTAAATGCTCTCAGAGCTGAATGCCCTTGATTGATGAATGCTGCCTTGTTTGATGACTGTAAAACAGTCCTGAAGGTTGAGCTCACTACTATTTTGGTTGTTTTCTTTTTTTATTTTTTTTCTTTTTCTCCTTAATATATATATTGCAGAAAGGTTGTTTGTGCTTCTGGTGTGGTTATCACATGCAAATGAGCATGCTGTTTCCCAGATGCAGATTTCATATTTATAGATTAAATACAGCCTGAAAAATCATATGTTAATTGCATTCTGAGGGTGTAGCAGGATTTCTCACTTGAACATGTTTTGTTTTGCTGGAAATAGCACAAATTCCAGATCGATGTATTTAGTTGCTTGAAGGTTAGTAATAAATATAGAAAGCTTTTTCTAAAGTGTGATAATCATTACTATTACTAATGATTTACCATTAGCTCAATGCTTAGACTTCTATCCCACATTATGTATTTGTTTATTGGGTTTTAATAATCTGTATTTCTCAGAAGACAACTAATTCTACAGGAAGGGGGGTAGAGGAACAGCTGAGGATCAAAGCCAAACCATCAGATTATCAGAGATACACTGGCTGAGAAGATCTGGGAGATGTTTTGAGAGGAACAGGACTCCCTGCAGCTGGCTCAGTGAGCTATAAATGGTCTTTTTTTCCCCCCTTTTTTGCTATTGCCTCTGGAGGCATGCTGAGAAATCCAAGTTATAGGGGTTCTTCACTGCTCACTGGTAACAGAGATGTCCCAAGAAATAAGGCTCCTCCTTAGAAACTGTTCAGCAGTAGATGTTGGCTGGTGGCTTTTAAACTGAGAACTTAGTGCAGATGTACTTACACAGGGAGCACAGCAATTCTTGGATTTCAAGTGAGGCCAGTTATGCCCTTGAGACCTGTGTTACTGGAAGCAATGCTGAGCAGAAGCCCATTACCATAAAAGGGGAGGAAATTCTGGAGCAGTCGCTCTATGACATACAAATTACTTTCATGTTTACTTCCCAACAGTTGCAAAACATCAAAAATAAAGAGAGAAGCTTAAAAAAATACATGGTGAATTTCATTATTACAAAGGAAAGTCTGACATAACAGCCTTTGAAATCAACAGAAAGCATCTCACTGGTTCTCACTGGGGCAGGATCAAGCCTATAAAAAGCAAATACAAGTTTCCTAATAACAAGCAGTTAAAAATGTGACCTTTTTTTTTTTCTATAAATCTCAACACTTTGATGACCAATTATGGATTCAGAGATATCTCCATAATCACCTGGCAGCAATGATTAGTATGGACTTCCAAGTACAGGTAAGTCTCCCTTTAAAATAGCCTGCTGCAGCATATTACAATACATCCCAAAAGCCACAAACAGGAACCAACAGTACTAAAATATACAGTAAATTGAAAACACCTCTCCCCTCCTGCCCTTCATGCCTTTCTACAGCTCTCATAAATCTTTTAGTAAACAAGTAAATCACAGAGGTACCAAAGAAACTGGCAAACTAAGAGGTAGTTTATGTAACAGAGCATCTCTGTCTGCAAACACATCTTGCTGCTGGCAGGCAGCACCATGTAGGGCTGTCCGGTGTTGTGCCAACCTTCCTGCCCTAGTCCCAGGACCCAGGAGAAAATGCAGGGATAAGAGAGCTTGGACATGTCATCTCCTCTGAAATCATTCAGGTACTTAAAGGGCAGTACAAAACATACCCCACACTCCTCACTTTCCCCAGTCATCAACACTGCATTTGCTTTTTTGGCCCCCTGATCGTTATGTAGTCAATAGATATGTTAAACATTCTTTCAGTCTTAAAGAAAGCTGTCATCTTAATAGTTTTATACCCTAACTAATCTTGTGTGTGTGTCACAGGTACCTGCATACATTCAAGGCCAGGTTGGATGGGGCCCTGGGCAACCTTGTGTAGATCCAGGCCTGGAGGTTGGTGGCCCTGCCTGTGGCAGGGGGGTTGGAGCTCTGTGATCCTTGGGGTCCCTTCCCACCCATGTCATTCTATGATTCAGACTGGTGTAACTGGAAAGAAAACAGCTACTGCACTTTGGTTAGGATGCAACACACTCAGAACGCTGGATGTAAGCTCTCTGTGGTGAAATCACCCTCCCTTTGAGGCCTTTCAACAACAAAAATGTGTCTGCTCAAGGAGTATGTGTCTCCCATGTGATGGTACAGAATGATGCTGGGCTGTGATGAATCAGTACACCAGAGACAGTGTGCTGAATTAGAGAAATTTGATAGTTTGAAAGCAGGCAACTACTGTGATGTTGGTATGTTTGAATAGAATAATAATGCATGTCTTACTAGCTCTTCTAAAAAGAAACCAAGAGAAACCAAAACCTAATTATTAAAGTCCTCTGCACAGGCCACTGGGTATCAACTGAAGTCTTGCAATTCACTGGAGTCTGAGGACAAGATTCTGATAGGCTTTTCTTTCACCTTCCCATGAATGATGTTTCTTCACATAGTCTTTGGCCTTTGATACAATTTCTCTTTCCATAATGGGGTCATTCATCAAACTCTGGGACAACACAACAAACTCCTAAAGAAGATAAAGAAAATAATAAATTAAAAGTTCCTTGAAGTTCTGATGATACTGAAATTGCCTGTACCTGGATCTTGATTTTGGGAAAGCACTTCAACTGTGAGCTAGTATATAGGAAAGTTCAAAGTCATTTTTCAAGGTCAACTACCATATAGTTTCTCTATAGACAATTATCAATAAGTTATTATTTTTATATATTATTTTATGCAACCCACCAACTAAGACATTTAAAATTCAAGACAATCCCAAGAGCCTTAAGACAAATATAAATGACAAATTTAACGATGCCAGAGTAGTTTGCCTAGCCAAGGGTTAGAAAACCAGGCTGGTTTTAAATACAATAGTTCACCTGGTCTCTTGCATGGAGAACAAGTGGCATCAGATGCTTGATCACAGCTCAGCTGAACTTGTATCTCACTGCTATTGTGACATCCTTAGTTAATTTTATGGTAAGACTAAAAAAACTCACTACAAATAATATAGTCACAGTCTAAAGATAAGGACAGGAGTGCAGCAACAAGCTCTTCTGGAGCAGTTGCACCTGGGCAGTTAGCTGAAGAAGCTCTGCAAAAAAGTCATGTGTGAATTTCATTAACTTTACTGGAGAAAATACTAGACCTCACAGATTACAACTATTCCTTTGGTTGCTCCTCTACCACTCTCATTTACTTCTAGGGAAGAGAAACTGTGAACTTCAAACATGTGAAAAGAGATTTGATGTCTGAACTAATCTATTCTGAGCAGCTGGTCTAATTTTCTATCAAGAGACAACTTCCAAAACTTCAGCTTGATTACAAATGTGCTCAGATCTTTGCAAAATAGTGTCAGCTCAGGAAAGCATATAGCTATTGTGTCAATGGGAAATTAGGGAAATGTATTACTGCACAACTGGTAGCCAAGCTCAGTGCATAGGGACATGAGAGACAAAAAGGATGGGGGAAGGAGATATATCATTCATACAATCTGTCAGCTATGAAAGGAAATATCACAAATAAGACCAGAGTTCATATCAACACTAGTTTAACTAGCAAGCTCTACTGGAAAAACCTAAGGGCACAGTGTATATAAAGACATATGCAGATATAACATCCTTGGGCACCACGGAGCCAATGCTGGTGGTGTACTGCAATGGCTATGCATAATACATGACTATAACGTGACCCCTGGGAAACACTGCTCTGTGCAGTCACACTGAACATGTGCTAATCACTGCTCTGACACTCACTGGCAAGCCAAACTATCAATATGTGCATCACTGCCATGAAATTTAAATAGTCAGAGATGCTGATCAGTTCTAGTGGAGAGGTTTGTAACTGGGTAATAAGGGTAAGGGGATTTTCATACATGCATATTTACAATAACCTCTCATTTCACATTAAATCAGGACTGCTTGTGATCCTTGCTCTGTCCACAGAGCACTGAAAGAGCAGCCTCTGGAATAGCCATGAGGGCCACACGCTCTGTGTCCCACCTTCTTTCCATCCACAACTACCTGGTTATTCAGGGATCAGCTAATTTAGCTGGTGTGAGCAGTTCCACACTTGGAACCCATGTGGTCCAGGGGGTGTTTCCTGACTGCTAGTGAGCCTGTCCCTAAAGAAGATAAGTGAGGCTGGTCTAGAGAGTCCCCCAAGGCTGTGTCTGACAGACACAGCCTGTGACTCCAACTCCAGAGACACTTTCTTTCCCTTCCTCCATATCTGCCAAGCATACAGAAGAGGGAAAGTGGGGAAAGTCTTACATGACTTATGCTGGCTTCATCCAATTGCCTGTATAATCACAGTAATAAATACTGTTCACACTGAACTACATTCCAACTTTAATTTTATGCTCCTGTGGAGGATTTTATTTAAAGTCATGTTTAAAAATAATTTATGTAAATTACCTAAGAACAGAAGCAGCAATGTAACATTTCTTGACAGGTAGTCCTATTAGCATTCTTTTAAAATGTGGATATAGAGGACAAAAACTTGAAAACATGTAAATGATAGAAGAAATGAGATCCTTATTCTCAGTTACAATACTTAATGCTGGGGATAATTTCAGGAAAAATGCCAAACTGAGTCCAAAGCATAAAAGTTGAGAAACTGCAGGAGAGGGAAAAAGCAAATGGAAAAATACAAGGAGACAGAGAATAAGGCCTTCTCAGCTTTATCCCTACTTCTTCTTCTAATCAAATGTGACCACCTACAAGTCACTTGCAATCTGACTAGAAGCCAATGGGAAGATTCACTATGACTTATCTGGGTTTTGCCTCATACCCTTTCAGCAGCTGGCTTAGCTTGTTTGCAGTTTGGGATGCTCAGCCTTAGATAGCAACAACTTCATTTTTCAGGTGTCTCCCTTAACTACAGTTGACTTGCATTTCAGCTGTAGTTTTGTGCTCAGTCTGAAGCACAGGCTCCCACTTGCAGGATGCAGCCATTCAGAACTTGGAGCACCTTCAGAAAAATCAAGTGTTTTAACTTTTCTAGAAGCCACAAACTACTTACAGGGTGGTACCACATCCCTTTTATCAGCTGTTATGCTGTAAGTATTTGTGTAAGTGATATTTGCACAAGTATTTATGCACTCAGATTGTGTTGTAGATGTGAAGTAAGCTTTGCTTTTGGTGAAAGAGGGGCAAAATTCACAACTTACTTTTCAATTATCAAACAGAAAGGGTATGCACTTCAGCAGCCAAAACAAGGGAGGGGATATGCATGCTAACTTAATACTTGAGGACCACCAATATTTCTACCAAGGCTTTTATTCACAGACAGAAATGGTTGTGATTGCTAGACATGTGACAGGAAAACACAGTGTAAAAGTTGAACCTCAGTAGTTAGCCACAGCCCAGAAAAAAAAATGGGAGAAAATAAACTTATGTATATCCAGAACTGATATTATATGTGCCCTTTTTATGGGCAGCACTTCAAACACAGGCAATTTTCAACAGCAACATCCATAATACATTTTTTCTCCTGTTAAATTGACCAATCATGTTTAAAGAAAATGTCAGCTTCTCTATATAGTGCCTAAAAGAAATCCTGTGTGGTGTTTTGCAGACACCCAGCAGCACAGGTATCTGGGAGATAAAGCTGGAAAATGAGTGCAATGAGTAAAAAGAGTGAATATTCCTTCAATTACCATGAGAACTACCCTGGTGCTGCAGCTCATGCATCATGAAAATAAGATGCATGGTTAATATATTATTTATATAATGAAAGTAAGTTCTGCAATTAAACCATTTCGTATCAGCTCCAGCAGATAAAAGAACATGATTCTTAAACAACAGAGAATCACCCCAGGGAAGGCAAATGCCAGATGTAAATTCAGAGTAAGGACAGATCTACCTGGTGGCAGGCAAAGCTCAAAAGTTAGCTGGGACATCTGTGTGCTTCCCAGGTCAAGGGGCCAGCACTGCTAGGGCAGTATAGCAGTGATTGCTGGCACTGCCTACCTTTGCCAATTAGTCTATTCAGTTTGAACAGTCAAAAGGCATAAAAAGTTTGGCTATACCCTGGCCTGAAGCCTGGGTAGGAATGGCACAGACCCATGTGTGGCAGGGGAGGCCAATGTAGCTGCAGTGGATTGCTGCCCATGCTCAGTTCAGCTGCGTTTCCCTCTTACCACTCCAAAAGGTGGCTCTGCTAACAGTGGTCTCTCCAGCTCCTGCTCTCACTCAACCCCCTGTTTATGCCTCTCTGACTGGCTTATGAAGTTTATTTGCATACTCCTGTTTGTTTAGCTCCTCTGTGAGCTTTCACAGATGCTCAACATATAATTTTGAAATTGAGGGTGCTGACTAACTCTTTGTGTTTTCCCTTTCAACGTGGTTTTGTGTTATCTATTGCCCCAAAGCTGCTAGCTATTCTTATCTCTCACATTTTTTATTTCAGGCCCTATTAACTCAGTGTCAAATATTCCATAAACTTGCAAATTCAAGTAGTGGCAGGATCAAACCACAATTTAAAAGTACCTTGCACAGATGATGTAGTGCCAAGGACAAAAACCACTTCACAGCTTTCACTTTAACTGTTTCCACATGGGTATTGCCCTTGGTGACTGGCAAGGCTTTCAGGCTTTCCAGTCACACAGCCTCAGCCTATGTGCAAATAGTTAATGATGACTACAATTACCCACAAAATTTCCTGTAAGCCACAAAAGCTAACTTTCAGCAAGAATAAAAGAAGAAACCCAACAGCATTCAGAAGTTGAAATTATTCTCATTGTGTTGGGGTCAATTTGTATCCCTCTAATTTAGCTTTCAAAAGATAAGACACAATCACTCATATCTAATCTGACTGTATTGTAAATCTTTCCCTCCCTAGATCAATCACAACTTGAAAATAAGCAATGTTTTCTACTCTTGACCTATGAGACTGTCTCATCACAACCAGACAGGCTCCACTAAACTTAGCAATGAAGGTTTCTTTGACATTTTCTACCTTTGGTGGTCCAGGTTCTTCAAGCCCCTCCCAAGCACCTGAACACAGGACTAAAGTCTCTGTACAATTAAAAGCATTTCTCCTAACTAACCTGATGCAATTGAGGTTACAGCTGGAAATAGTTTACCAGACAAGACATCAAAGTAACCAGTGTATGAGAACACAGTAAGATTTCTTATTAGAACTTATGTTTTCTGATCCCTATTGTCAGACTGAGTCTTCTTGTAGCAACAGGACAAGGGATAATGATTTTAAACTGGAAAAGGGAAGATTTAGATTGGATATTAGGAAAACATTCTTCAATATGAGGGTGGTAGATGACTGGAACCGGTTGCCCAGAGAGGTGGCAGATGCCCCATCCCTGGAGATACTCAAGGTCAGGCTTGATGGGGCTCTGAGTGACCTGAAGATGTCCCTGCTCACTGCAGGGCTGTGGACTAGCTGGCCTTTAAAGGTCCCTTCCAACTCAATGCATTCTATGATTCTAAGACAGTATTCAAAGTGCCCTGGGCAGCCTGTTTCCTTCTTCTGACAATAAACATATGAGGCATACCTTGAAATTGTAAGTTTTCTAACTTAATCACATTTCTTTGCTCTAATGTGACTCTCAACCTCTGACAGACTGAGTGGAGTGGTGTAAGAACTGTATTTGATACGGTTTGGAGAGATAAGGAACAAGAGGAAACGGTTCCTTTATCTTTAAAACCATGAGTGATGGTGATTGGCATTCTGAACTCAGCCCTGCAAGAAGAAAGGTTTTCAACAACTCTGCAGTGGGATTAGAGCATTATCCTGTAAATAAATATTTTCCTGACCCTTCTTCAGACTTGGATAATTTCTACATTATTTGACACCAAGGGAAGTATCAAAGGGCTGTTATTAACTGAGATCCAGCTGCTGTTTTACAGGGAAAGCAGGGGTATTGCTTTCCTTCCTCAAACAGGGCAACTGCACAAACATTGGTGATTCCAGTACAAATACTACCTAGGAATATGGTAACTCATATGGTAATGCAAGTTACCATCTCCCCTTAAAAGAGATTCTGTGGATTTCTGTGACAGAATAACAGCAAGAAGAGGCTCAAGGAGAAGCAGTAGAATAGGGGAGGGGTTCTGATCATTGGCATAGCACAGAGCAGAGAAAGGAGCTCAGACAGGAGGGGTTTGTATGAAGAAAGAGTGTATCATTCTAGACATATTTACAGCCTGTGAGTCTAGTTCTGACATAAAAGAAAGTCCTTAGCCATTTGTACAGAGTCACTGATGCCACTGGGACTGTTTCTGTGCTTAAAATTGCACTTTCCTCTAAGTGTGGAAATATACAGCATATTTTTAATTGGTCTTGAATTCCAAATAAACACTTGGAATGTAGGATGCTTGGAGATCACAGAAGAGACTTCTTAAAAGGCTGTATGATGAAGCTAATTGGGGCTGGTATGAATAATGTATTTGAATATCAAGCCAAATGTAACCAGCGTGTTGGGGGAAACACCAGAGTGTATCAGGATTCATAGCAGGAGAGCCTCCAGCCTGGGTGTCCTACATGACCATACAGCCTTGAAGTTTTGAAGCAGCATATCAAAATCCATGGGCTTCCTTCCAGGAAATACATGTACAAATAATGCTGTAAATAGCTTTAGAATTTAGCCTCCACTGGCCTGAAAGGAGCCCATTGCCAAAGGATGCTGCAAGAAGAGGGAATACTGCCACAACAAAGTCCACTTCAGAACTTAACAAAGAAGTTTTTTTGTAGGAAAAAGTGGAGACATTAAATATTACAGAAAAAAAAATAATTAAAAAGAGGTCAAAACCAAACCATGGGCTGCAAGAGTTTTTATATGAAAAAAATCCTCCAAAAATAACCAAGAGAAGTCACATACTTGAACCACAACTTAATAGGATATCCAGTAATCACACCCTCCACAAAGAAAATAAATATGCTACGTTTTCTACATTGCAATGTTATCCAATGGTTGCTTCTAGTCTCTTTTTAATCCTGAGTTGGATAAAAACACAGAGGGAATCTGTGTCTGGAAGTCATCTTCCATGGCATATATGAAATATGTAAGACCAAAGCCATAATGCAGGAAAATACACTGAAATTAACATTTCCAGCATTTAAATATAGGTAGTGTCCCCTCTTTCCCCACTCTTATCTTCACAGACACACCATTCTAAAACTTTTCCTAATTTTAGTCATTAATTATTTTCTGAGTGAGCAATATCTGGGACCTTTATATTAACAGTTACAGCTAGAAATTACAGATAGTGTATTATCTAAAGCTTCAGGCCCACAGTTCTCTTTGGTGAGCTACCACTTGTCTGAGTTTGTATTTCAGTGAATAACTAAAGGGAAATATGACATACACAGAGCATCTCTTCCAGAGTTTGCTTATGGAACCTTCAAAACTAAAGTGCAACAAGTCGCTGAGAAAGAAGCCCCATTCTGCAGCCAGGCACTCAAGCAGCACAGGCCAGACAAATATTCAGCAAGGCTGACACCTAGTAAAAGTTTAGTGAACTGCAAAGTGAATGTGAGACAACAGCAGAGCTTCAGGAAAGGCAGTCTGACAGCCAGGGTTTCAGGAGAATCTGAGAAAAACTCTTCTCAGTGGAAAAGCCAAATTCGCAGTCAGACACAAGCATGCAATGGAAAATGAATGTGTCCTTGGGAAGGGAAAGGTCTAAGGATTTGTTGGTTTCTTACCTGGGGATTTGAAAATAGCAGTCCTGTTTCCTTATGTTTTATTATTGCTGCATTCCCAGGGATGTTCCTTGCTAGCACTGGAACATCTAAATCCATTGCCTAGAGGAATATAGAAAAAGGAAGCAAGAGTTTATTAGGATTCAGGGATTTTGAGGTGTTAATGATGTCAATTTAAAAACCAAAAGCAGAAACAACAAACTTCTTTCCCATCTCTCCCAGGTTTTAGTTGAGAAACACCATGTGATCTCCTACATGGAACTTCTCTGAACTATTTTGTTTACATTTTTGTTAGTCTTGGAACTCCTACTGTCAGAAGCAATCCATCCAGAAAGTCAATGGATAGCTGCTTCATCCTTTACTCTTTTCCAGCTCAAAGTATGCAGCTTGTTTCCCATTGGAAGCTCCTGACATGCAGGCTTGAAGAGAAGTTTAGCTCAAAGGTTGTAACTGTTAACTCCTACTGTTCCTGTGCACAGGTCAGAAGATTAGCTGATAACACAAAAAGCCAGTTCTCCCCAACTAAGCATCTGTTCTCTTGCTCCATTAAAACACACTTTTCACAGATTTTTCTGTAACATGTGCAGAACTGGAGAGATGTGGGCAGTTCAGTGACAGTGGAGGGGACCACAGAAGTCACTTGGCTCTTTCTCGCCACCTTCTGACTTCCCTGGGTCACGTAGGACTCTGGAAGGAGTTCTCCTCTTGACAGCATCTGTTACTATAGCCTGTCTTGGACCTTGAGCAGTCAGGGACTGCAGGGAAGTATGCAGTGATGTGGCTTCTGACTGAACCATACCAAGGAGGGGGGAGAAAAGGTTATGCTTTCAGAATGCATTAAGCTTTCAGAACATGTTATCTACAAAGCTATTGGTATGGACTCCTCAGAGACCAAGGAATACATCTGAAGAAGCAGGATGTAATTCCACATAAATGATGGGCTAGTTGCTCTATGTATTTATTCATTTATTTGCATGTATATGTATGTGTGCATATATGCATATAGATAAAAAAATGGAAAGGGTCTCAACATAGTAGCAGTTCAGGTTGTCTGCAGGATCAGGAACAGAGTACAGCATCCCTTCAAAATTAGTAAGTCATTTCCAAAAGATCTGGAAACTTTTAAAAGCTTAAAAAACTACTGTGCAAACCCTGTCCACTTAACTGTGGCTCGTGCATATCCTCATCTGAAACTTTAATTACTACTGATGAATTTGGAAGTCTTGAGATGCACTGACTGTAAATCCAGGTAAACTCATATTGTACAATTATCAGTGTTAAGAGAAAGAAATTCACTCCCCCCCAAATCTTCAATCTGTTTCACAGAATCACAGGCTGGTTTGGGCTGGAAGGAAGCTTCAAAGCTCATCCAGCCCCAACCTCCCTGCAATAAGCACGGACATCTTCTAGATCAGGTTGTTCAGAGTCCCACCCAACCTGATTTTGAATGTTTCCAAGGATGTGGCATCTTACTGCCTCCCTGGGCAACCTGTTCCAGCACCTCACCACCCTCACTGTAACAAATTCCTTTCTAATATGTCATTTAAATCTACCCTCTTTTACTTCAAAGTCATTACCCTTTGTTCTATCACTACAAGCCCTTGTAAATGGTCCCTCTCCAGGTTTCTTGTAGGCTCCTTTAGGTACTGGAAAGCCTCTCAGAGCCTTCTCTTCTCCAGGCTGAACAAGCCCAGCTCCCTCAGCCTCTCTTCATAGGAGAGGTGCTCCAGCCCTCTAATCATCTTTGTGGAAGACATCCAAATCACACTGATTCCCTGTCACTTCAGAGTGAAAGCATTTTTAATTACTGTCATTACACTCCTGGATGGGAAGAAATTATGCTTCAGTCTACAAAGAAAACAAACCTCCAAGGAAAAAAAACATCCTTTTTTATAGTTTGGACAAAACTGAAGACAAAAATACTCTGGCTGAATACATACAGAACCAATTATGCTAGGAACAGTGAGGGACTGCTGTGACTTAGCAACATGTCTTAATAGCTCAAAATATCCAAGAGAAACACTGTTTAAATCACCACTGCATATGAATTTACTCTGGACAGAGAAATTTTACAGTGTGTCTTGCACAAACATCTGCTTTGTAGCAGTTAGCACTAAAAATAATAGTAATCTTCACTGAAATAGCTTGTTCTACCCTTTGTATCAGAAACTATTGGGTCAGCTGAGTTAATTTGGACATAGATTAATGGAGTGAACACAAAGCAGAATAAATAAATGGGGGAATAGAAAAACTACAGACCAGATTTCTGAATTTATCCAAGTGCCTAAAGTTTGGGGTGTTTTTTTTTTTAAAAAAAAAAGCCCCTTTAAAAAAAATAAATTTCATGATAGGAAATAGAGTTTTTGGACATCCACAGATTAGTTTGCTATTTGCTCTGACTTCACTGTTAAACAGAACAAATCTGTTTTCCAAAGGTAGGCTTAAAAAAAACCCAAACATATGGTGACAATATCTACTCACCAGTACAGCAAAGTTCATAGAACTTCCAAGTCTCCCCAGGAAATCCTGGTGTCCCACTCTGCTTGACAGGTTTTGAAGCTGCAGGTCAGGGCAGCTGCTTTTGGCTCTGATTACCCAACTACAGACCTAACATAGGATTCCCAAGAAGCACCATAATAGTGAAGAGAGGCTGAATTTCTGATTTAGCTCTTTTTTGGCCCTTTCTAGTGACAGGTTTAAACACCCTTGTGTCCAGCCTGTGGGCTGCTGATCTCAAACATGTTCAATGAACAGGGAATTAAGATCTTTTACCTGAACTTCTGAACTGAAAATCAAGAGCTTGATAGTGGCAGTGAAGTGTGTCAGCATTCACTGTCACCTGCCTAAGGCCCTCTCCTCATCTCTCTCTATTTCTCTGTTCAAAACCCAAAACTGTAAGAGTATTCCAGGGCTGGCTACATTGCAAACAAGCAATTGTCCAGGCAAGGAAAAAAAGCACCATTTTTTTTTAAAAAAAGAAGGAATGAAGGAAAGTGACACACAAAACACAGCACAACCACCTCAGGACTGATGGCTGGAAGTGCCACTGTCTCCACAGTCACCTGCAAGACTGAGAGGAGTTCAGATCCCAGCATGGCAGAGGTGGTGGAGAGGGGACACTGTATCATTGATTGTTCATCAATAGTGATCATTGAGTATGTGTACAAGTGCCCTGCTGAGTTAGACTGTACCTAGTGGTGTGGGGGCACAGGCTGGCACAGCAGAGCTGTACTGCACATACTGGACTGTAGCACACAAGAGATGTTCATTCACTCCTATTTCTGAATGCTCCATAGTTGGTGACTCACTGAAGTTGCTCACTAAGTTTGCATTTCTTTTTCCATGATTTCCCAGCTCTAAAGGGAAGGTACATTTGTTCCATCTCATGGAGTTGGAGGGCAGTAACTGCTACATAAGAAAACTTTCTGGTCCCAAAACACATAGGTACCAATGAATTATAGCTACTGAAAGACAGAACAGATGGCCAAATACCTAAGATGAGGGGCTGGCTTTATACCAGCTAGCCTTAAACAAATGGATTGAGCTGTAAATAATTACTGCATGAAGTGGCTTAGAATTTAATTTCGATACTTAGTCTATTTTTAAGCAGTAAAAAGAATCATCTGCATTGTTGAAAATATGTATAATTTACTAACCAAAGTTCTACAAATAATAGCATAAAATAACATTTCAGTCCATTGGCCATCTGTTTTGTTACATTATTCTGCCTGCAAATGCATTTTAATGCTATTTCAGAAGGATGCAGGGTGTAAATTTCAGCTTTGGAAGTACGTTACACAACAAGCATTGCTAACCAGCAGTACAGAGCTTGTAGAGGAAATTCAGGGTTTATTTACTGTCTTCTGGGTTGTCTCTCATTTTCTTCCTCCCAGCCTATGTATCTCTTGTTGGCCCCTCTTCAGTTTTACTGGTTAACAACATCCCTTCATTTTAATTTTGATGGTTTCACTGTTTGCTATGGCTTATATGCCAAACTGCTACACCTGTCATAGAATCATAGAATGGTCTGGGTTGGAAGGGAGCCCAAGGTTCATAGAGCTCCAGCCCCCCTGACACAGGCAGGGCCACCAACCTCAGGCCTGGAGCGACACAAGGTTGCCCAGGGCCCCATCCAACCTGGCCTTGAACACCTCCAGGGACGGGGCATCCACCCCCTCTCTGGGCAGCCTGTTCCAGCCCCTCACCACTCTCCCTGTAAAAATCTTCCCCCTAATATCTAATCTAACCCTTCCTTCCTTTAGTTTTAATCCATCCAATCCAAGGTGCTCCAGCCCTTTAATCATCCTTGTGGCTCCTCTGACCCCTCTCCAACAGTTCCACATCTTACTTGTATTGGGGGCCCCAGATCTGGACAGAGGACTCCAGATGGGGCCTCACGAGGGCAGAGTAGAGAGGGACAATCCCCTCCCTGTCCCTGCTGCCACCAGATGATCACAGAAACCGTGACATGATTTGTATTGATGAATCTCCTGTTTCTAATGAGTGGTCACACGTTGCATTTCTAGCATGCTTTTCTTCCACACATCTGAAAGGCCTTCATAAATAAGGACTAAGAGAGCACTGCAAGAGTTATAAAAGTTAGGTGATGGTAAGAGAGCAAATGTGTATTTCCTTTATAAAATGCCCGTGCTCAGAGGTGGGAGCAGATGCTGTTTCCCAGCACCAATATTCAATAAGAACAATTGCTGCAAACCATGGCATTTTGAACCTTAGCCAGGGTGGCAGGCTAGACAAATCCTCTCTGTTCGGTAGTTGAGGTGAAATGGAGTGTACCAACACAGTACACAGTGGCTGAATCAGCGACTCAGAGAAGTAAAAGTGAAGTAACTCACCTCCTCCTCAGTGGTTACACATTCCCTTCAGGACCATTCACATTACACTTGACTGAAAAGCAATCTGATTTCTTTCCCAGTGAGTTAGAGAGGGTGGGGGAAAGAAGGGAACCAGAAAGGCTGTTGAGAGAAACAGAATCTGCAACAGAAGTTCAAGTGTGCTTGGCCTCATGCAAATTGTTATGCAAACTCAGGACTGGTGGGACAATTGGTCTAATTTCCCCCCAAATTTTCCCCTCAGATTGGAGCAGTTCAAAGGCACTCTCCTCAGCTTTCATCAGGAGAGGGAGCAATCTTCTCTGTTCAGTGCCATAGCAAATACCTGGCAACTCGAAGCAAAAAGATAATGCCAGTTTACTTCAGAGCTAATGATGGGCCTGCTGCAGGGCTTATTGATCATTGCTCTCCTCTTTTGAAGTTGCAATTCTGACAAGCTTTGAATCGGACAAATAATACTAAATCATCAAGGAAAGTTTTGATTTGAGCTCACCTCTGTGAGGCTGAACTATTCAATTACCATCTCAGGGCTGTTAAATAGTCAAATTCTACCTCTAGTGGAAAACTGTCCCTTTAAGTTTCAGCTACACAGTACTTGAGTAATTTATTTCCAATTCATACCCAGGCCTGTCAAAAAAATAAAAAAAAAGACCAACAACAAATCTTCCTCCTCCAACAATTGTTTTTCTCACTCAGAATGACTACATGAACAGAATAGTAAATACTTCCTGTTCTATTTCTCTTCTTTCTCGCAGAATTACAAGACTATTCTGGCAAAAGAGCATGCTGTGCAGGATGTCTTTAGATGCACTTACAGCATTAGCTTGATGTTGTTCTTACATCAGAAGAAAGTATATATTGGGATGAATCATAAGGAAGCATTAATTTTAATTTTTCATGTTGAATTTATTTCTACATATATGGGTATATTTTTATACATACATACTAGATTATCTAGTATTGCTTTTTTCTTACATGTAGCTGGTTAGTCTTAAATGTCCTTGGTTAGTCTTACACATTTAATTCTACTGAAGACATTGCTTTTACTAAAAACAAAGTGAATCAACTTCAACTTTAAATCTTAATCTGAGTTTGACAGCTAAACAAACTCAAATAAACTGGCAAATGACCACAGCAGAAAAATGAAATTCTCTTTTCTAGAGACTTGACCTGGGGTAGGCTGTTAGCTATTGCATTGTACATGGGAAAGTTTTCTTCTTCAGAAGAGAAAATGATCCTTGTTCTCCTTTCTTCTGTTATTACATTGGCTGAATAAACTTTAACCTGATAGTCAGGTTTGGTTTGTGTTCATCCATAGTCACATATTGAAAATAAAATGCAACTTGAGATATTCTGAAGTGGAATATTTCCTTCTGGAACCCTCACTCTCTACCTTGCTTTTCTACCAGAAATTATGAGTATGAGAAAGTTTTCAAGCTGTCACCGTTCTTGTTTTACCACCACCCATTTCATTTTATATCAATACATCAGGATGTGAGCAGCCAGCTGAAATATCTCCCACAGTTTCTCAAGTAAGACACTTCTGCTGTGGTGCTGCCTCTTGAATTGCTCCATCAGTGACCATGCCTGTGTGCACTCTCATGCTCTCAGCATCCTGAGAGCTCTGCTCTCACGGTCCCACGTTCTGCTCAGAAGCATGGTGATGTGGTGACTGATAGCTACTCACCTCTTGTGGGAGGTATTATGTCTCTGCTCCTACTCTATACAGTTATGTAAGAGTTATTAGAGAGAACTGTAAAAAGGTGAGAGATTCTTCTTTGGAAATGATGATCTCCTGCAGGGAGACTCTCTTCACAAGAGGAAAAATAAATCCATAGGTGTAACCTGCTTCTTTTCACCAGCCTCAGCCCTATATTGGCCTTGTGGTTGAATAGTGGAAGAAGGGCAGCCTAATCTCTGAACTGACAATGCTTAACTTGGAGTTTCTCATGGAAGTCACCTCACAGTGATTAAAAGAGCTGGCACACCTTCAGAAGCCTGAGCATGGGAGTTCAGTGCATACTGTGTTACCAGTTTTGGGTACAACCCGAAATCTTGCATTATAGGAAGGAAAGTCTAAGAGATACTGCACAGGCATTATGAGACAACAGCTCTGGCCCAGCAGAGTCAGGATTTTCTACAAGAAGACTTAGGTCTTTAGTTATCTCTTGAGAAACTACCTGAAGCTTGCCCTTTTTAGTACCTCAGACCTGTTTGAATTCTTCATCTAAAGTTTTTGGGGTTTTGGTATTGTATGTCTGTTTACTAGACAGTTGTACAGTGGGATTTGATGGCATCCTTATAAAATATCCTCCTGTAAAAATATATCTCTCAGAGGAAGTGTCAGTCTAATAAAGTCAAGGCCTTGCTTGAGATGGCCAGCAGTAGAAAGGGCCATCTGTTAAGTTCTTGTTAAATTAATAAGGCAGAAAACTATGTATAAAATTGTTTTGGTCCTAGGCTGGAGATAACATCTTGCTTGAATTCAGAAATGCAAGTTGCTTTCTCTTGAAAGTTCAAAGTTTAACAAGGTCATGAATCTATAAACAGTATTTTAGTATGAGATAAATATATAATAGATAAATAAGATAAATATATAATCACATCTATTTCAACCTGCCTGGAGGTATGAAAGAACTAGAAACCATAGCTAATTACTTTGTCATCCAGCACTGATATCCCAGAGATTTTTGCTGTAACTGATCTATTTTTTCTTTGGCATTTGAAGAAGGGAAAACAAGCATTATAGAAAGCAGTTAAAATACTCCATTCCCCAGGAAGCTCAGGAGTTTTGCATGTTCCTGGGCACGTGCTGGTGAAGCAGGCACAATACTGAAGAATTGTGTGTGTTCTCTGTATAGTTTGTAGGAAAAAGTTTTTGACTTCACCACCACAGAGTCCTTTTTTTGGTGCTCTCGAGAGTATCCCAACTGGTGTGAAAATCACTGGGGCAATAAAAAAAGAAATCATCATAAGAAAAGGAAGGTGGCCAGATTCTATTCTGCTATAGCACTAAATCCAGTCTTAGACAATACATGAAGGACTTGGGGATTCTCTGAGAAGGACTTGGGGATTCTGGTGGATGAGAAACTTAACATGAGCCAGCAGTGGCTCTTGCAGCTCGCAAGGCCAATGGGATCCTGGGCTCCATTAGAAGAGGTGTGGCAGCAGGGACAGGGAGGGGATTGTCCCTCTCTGCTCTGCCCTCGGGAGGCCCCAGCTGGAGTCCTGTGTCCAGATCTGGGGCCCCCAATACAAGAAAGATGTGGGACTGTTGGAGAGGGGTCAGAGGAGCCACGAGGATGATCAGAGGGCTGGAGCAGCTGCCCTACAAAGAGAGGCTGAGGGAGCTGGGCTGGTTCAGCCTGGAGAAGAGAAGGCTGCGGGGGGACCTCATTGCAGCCTGCCAGTACCTGAAGGGAGCTTATAAGCAGGAGGGGATTCAACTTTTTAAAAGGGCAGATAATGGCAGGACAAGGGGGAATGGATTAAAACTAAAGGAAGGAAGGTTTAGATTAGATATTAGGGGGA
>VZTU01007404.1:359590-382876 GCA_013400835.1 Zapornia atra
GAGGTTGGTGGCCCTGCCTGTGTCAGGGGTGTTGGAGCTCTATGATCCTTGGGGTCCCTTCCAACCCAGACCATTCTATGATTCTATGATCTGAGATCATCATGAACCAACATTCAGCAGCTACCAGAAAAAAAAAGGAATAGAATCTGCCCAAAGAACTTCCATTTTAAGTATTTTTGTTTTCCTTGAAAACATTGGATGCTAAGCAGTGCCCTACTTTGACAGGTATGAAATAAACCTGGTTATTAATTTTCAATAGTGATGGCAAAAAAATTAACTGAGCATGTCATTCACTCATTAATCATTTCAGACTTAAATAACCAAATACAGGTCTTAGATTGCTTTTTGAAAGGATGTAAAAATAAATGAAGGTCTATTTCAGCAACATTATAAGGAAGTGGATGTTGAATCAAGAATAGTGACAACCCCAGTAAATCAGAATGATTCTTATATCTCAGGTCTGTATTGTTAATTTAACAGGATTGATAAAATTACATTCTGTCCTTCAAAAAATAAATAGACAAAGCATAAAGAATTGTCAACTCAAAGGAAGAAAACCTTAATTACTACACTGGCAAAAAGAAATGTTCTAGCTTTGTCTTCACTAGCTTTGAAACATGGACATAAAATGTTGACATACATTTCCAGTGATAAAATGTGATTTCAGATTCACTGTAACCTCACTGAAAAAGCCTTTCTAGGAAGATGTAATTACCTCCAGAATCGCAGCAGACATCCCCTCTGAAACGGAGCTGTTCACCACAGCAAAGCACCTTTTCACAGCAGCATGAAGATCGTCTTGTGGCATCTCCTGTAATAAATGTACTCCAGGTGCCCTAGAAATAAAAGGCACACAAAGAGGTCACCTCCCAAGAACCTGCTCTACCAAATCTTCCTAAAACTTTGGGCAGTGATGGAAGGTGGTCAGAGCAATTCGGGCATGTTCCATCACGGTAGTTCCAAAGAATGCTTATTAATACAGTGATTGGTGCTTTATATTTATGATTATGAATATATATATACACCAAAAAATCAGGTTCTGATGTTAACAATCACTTGCCCCACAGGCAAGCCGCCTTACCATGGTTTTGTTAGCTTTCTGTGCAGTTATAAGCTCAACAGAGTATATATACACTGCTGTTGTTCTGGAGTTTTATAGTTGATCACTTAAGACCACGCTCTGTTGTTCTGGAGTTTTATAGTTGATCACTTAAGACCACGCTCTGTTAACCACAGTTGGTCTCCTAAATGAAGGAGCTGAGTTCAGTGGATAGGGATGCAACTTCCCCTTAAAGAACTGGTGTAACAGGCAGGGGATGCATGCAGAGATTTATGGCAAAGTGTTTAAATACTTAGGGAAATGGAGCGAGATCATCAGAATGGTCAGCT
The DNA here is from genome assembly GCA_013400835.1 of Zapornia atra. Classification (NCBI taxonomy): domain Eukaryota; kingdom Metazoa; phylum Chordata; class Aves; order Gruiformes; family Rallidae; genus Zapornia; species Zapornia atra. The sequence continues at coordinate 360,980 of VZTU01007404.1, forward strand.
GTGGGAGATGCTGACTTTTCAAGTGCTGGCTTTTGGGGACACAATGTGGTTCTGAAAGGTCTGTTCTGCTTCCTCTTTTATTATAACCACCCTTCGCTGCTGAATGGTTACATTTGTACTGTCTTCATCTTCCCCAAGTTAATCAAGATCGATCGAATCAGGGTGAAGGGTGTAAAGAGAGACTAATTAGGTGTTCAGTCTCTGGTGAGTGAAGGAGAGCTTTAAGACTGGTGAGTGTTTTTGAAAAGCCAGCATCTCCTTTACTTCATGAGCCTGCTTCTGCCTCTAACGTGAGATCACTAAGCCAGACAGAAACACAAGTACATTTGACATTAAGACCAGCTTCCTGACAACTGGACTTTGTTAAATACTGCTTTTCTGATTCTGCAGTAGCATCCAGCTTCTTCAGAGATAAATAACTGTGTCAACTGGAGTATAAAGGCCTGATCACAGGAGCCACGTTTCCTATGAATAACCTGATAGGGAACAGAAACATTCTCTCAAAAAATGGAACTGGAAAACACATTTTTTAAGCAGATTTTATTATGACATACTGCCAAGCAGAGATACTATGTTTGTTTACCCTAGACAACTTTTTTCAGACAAAAACCCTAAAACCCTGGGTAGTCTAACACCTATATCCTTTGATCTGGAAGCACAGACACTAGGGACAGAAAAAAGCTATAGAGGGCTGTCCCTCTACATCCTGACCATCTACTCATTTACCCACCAACAGCACACATGCAAAATCTTGCAGAAGCAAGGATGAAAGAAAGAATGAAGACCCAAAAGAATAATAAATATAAATTATACCTAATTCTAAATCAGGTGTGCTCAGATCAGCTGTAACAAAACATGAAGAGATCTACTGGGTATTCTAAAATGTAAAATGTGTAAAGCACCTCATCTGAGAATGTTACATGCCAAATAATCAGAACACATTTGTTGGAGAGTTCTGCATTTATGTTCATTTGTAGATACAAAAGAGCATTTATGCACATGATCTAAAAAAAAAACTATTCAGTCAACTGCTTTCGTTTGGTTGAAGCACATAAAAGACTTCTTACCTTTTAATCTTTTCTTTAACTTCACTTGTAAAAAGTGGATCAACCTAGAAAGGAATAGACACACAGGTATGTGGAACTACTTTAGTAGATGTTTGAAACACCCAGAAAATAAAAATACATTTTAGCATGTTATTAACTAGAACATTTGAAAGCATGAATGTGCTGAGCTTCAAAATCACAGCAGAGATCTGACTCTTGGTAGTTACATCTGACTCTTCAGCCAAACGTTCTGGTGAGTGACTGACACTTGGAATTCCCAGCCAGGGGGGTGAGTGCCCAGGAGAGCAGTGTGGATTCGGCACTCTAAACCTGTGACTCCTCTAATGCAGTGTAGCTCTGGGCTACTGTCAGAAGGGGAGGTTCCATGTCTTCTCCCCTGACATCCCTCTGGCTGCAGGTTCTAATTAGAGCTAGATCTATTTAACATGAATGACTGCTTTCAGATGACTCTGCTACAGCTAACGTGATTCAGATGACCGGCTTGACAGCTCACTGTCTCAGCGCGGAGCAGCGCGCTGACGTGCCAAGCGACTGTCTGTCCCCTTGTGTGTGGAGTAACCAGTGTGAGGAAGGAAAGGAGCTTCTCAGGCTCTAGTTAAGGGGAGAAGCAATCTAAATGGACACAGTCAGGTAGATGTTATGGACTGACAGGAAGATTTGTTTGAAAACCAGTAAACACAACATGCTAAAACCCAGTCTAACATGAAGAGATGCCAGGGTTACTAGAAGGTTGTCTAAGCTGGACAATTGACCCCAGCTGATTTACAGAGCTTAACTATGTCTGCTGTTTTCATTTAACATAAATAAACTGAACTTGGAAATCCTTAACTGGACACGAAGAACAGAACTAATCTTTTTATTAATATTAGATTAATTTGTGATAGCTTTCTGCTTCAGTGAGAAGGGATCATGCTGAGTGGATTGGTACAGGTGTAGCTTAGAGACAATTAATACAACTTTAATATAAGAATTTTCATAGTTTTAAGAACAGACTAGTTTGAGAGAAAGCTGTAACTGTGTAAGCTGCTTGTGAGAGCAGAGCAAAACTTAACCATAACAATGCAACAGTAACAGCCTTGAAGATAAAGTAAGAATTGGTATGTTTTTAGGAATAGCTTAGTTTTGAATTTCAGCAGAATTTGGCTGTGATCACATCAGCTGTTTCATGAAAGCGGCTACAAAACTGAACCATAACAGTGCAACAGCCTTGAAACCAGAGGAAGTAGGAGATAGAGGAGTCCTAAATAATGAGACTAATGACCAATTAAAAGACAGAGTGTATCTTGTTTTCAGTGAAAAACTAACTACTCGGTGCAGGTGTTGGGAGCCCAGATAAGCATGGAGAAACCCATAAAGAGCATGAGCTGAGAGAGAGGAAGATGTCCAGCCTTCATCCCTGAAGACCACCAGAAGACCCCCTGAGTGTCACTGAGCATGCTCTGCCTGGGAGGAGTTAATGTAAATGACTTCCTGGGAATAATTTGCATAACCCTGCCTTTTCTTAGAAATTATAACGAATCTGTATAATTAATCTGTATCAATATGAGAAATTTGGCTTTAATGGGCACACACATTGGGAGGGGCGATCGATCCCCTGTGTGCCCAGTGCTGCAATAAAGGATCCCTGCTTCCCAGTCACCAAGGCTGGGGAGTTTGGATTCCAGCTTTCCGAGGCATCATTTCACAGCACACAGCAGTTGTGAGTGCTGGGAACAACATGGCTTGTTCTTTTAATGCACATTAATATTTTGTTTTAACATGTTAGTATTTTGCTTGGGGTTTTTTCCCATAATGAAACAGAACACTCAAAAAGCATTTTAGAAAAACTCTTTTCCCCAAAAAAGTGAGAATTTATTTTATAGCTGTGATTGTGTACTTTGAACACAAGCTGAATTAGTTCATGAGAACAAGGCTTCATAAATTAAAAGGTTCAAGTGAAACACTCTTACACTAAGGAATGAATTCCTACTGAATACAAGAAGTATAGGGCTTGCATAGCTGCTTAAGAAAGTATTTTTGCTAACAGCAGTGGAGAAAATGAAGTGCCCTTTCCTGAAGCAATACCTGATCCTGGGGATACAGCATGATAGAGATCCATACACTAAACCAGCATGTCTCGTCCCAGGATCCTTGGATATTTCATACTGAACTTCACAATGACTATTTCTATATAAATACATTTTCAGCTTTTTCCCCAATGTACTATTTTGATGCTGAGTTCCTCTCACAAGGGACTATACTCTGTTTCCATTAAAAATCAATGGAGTGCTTGCAAGTGATTCAATGAGCAGTGGGATATGGTCTTTTGCTCTTCTACCTTTAGAAGGATGAGAAAAAATACAGCCTGTGACTCATAAATTTGTAAGATATTAATTTCTATCCCATCTACTTCTGTGGAAGCCAAGAAATTGCCATCTGCCTTACAAACAGAACAATCCTTTGAGCTGTATTCTCCAATTGGTAGATATTCCAAGAAACCTGGCCTGAATATGAGAATTCAGTTAAAATATTACTTTCAGGCTGGGTGTAGCAATGACTTAGAGAAGTGATCCCCCTGAGCTGCATTTAGAAACATGAGGGGGCACAGTTATCTAACCACAGGCTCAATATAACAGAAATTAGATACAACATAAGCTGTTCAGTAAGTTGGAAATGCATTTAAATGATGTGAGTGGTTCCAAAGCCAAGTGACTATGGCAGGATGCCTAGGAACTCAGCACCGCCTCAGAAAAAGCTTTTGAAAAGAAAAGTAAGTTACTTCTACCCAAAATATCCCCATGATCCAGTTCTTCCACAGGCAGAGAGTTTGTTGCCACATCCATCTATCTATGTATGTATCTATCTACGTTACCTATCACGTAGCAGGCAAATGTGATCATCAGTTACCTATCATCTTTTGTTAAAAAATCATCCATCCAGAGGAAGAGCCTTCAGAGACCTGCACAGCTCATCAATTTAGCAGAGATCAGAGGACAGCAGCTTGCATCATATGAATAGCTTCTATCAGAACAGATCAGATAAGATGACACATAGAAAGGGGAGTGGGTACTGAGCAAGAAACCACATCTAGTACGACCAGATATGCTATTCAGGAAGTTCTGCTTTGCTGAAAGACAAAGAAATACCTGAGATGTGTTTGACAGTGCAGAAAGTCACATATCAAACACTGCACAATGATGAAGGTGCCTGTTAAACATGGGGCCTACCATGATCAAAAGCTAGGAAATCTTCTATAAATACACTATATTAAACTGCTGTCATATAAAAAATTAACTCAGACAGAAGCAATGGTCCAGAAACATCTTCATTATAATGCTGGGACTGCTGTGGGCCTTTAGACTTTGTAGAGAAAAACAGGTCTTAGTACATTTACAGTTCTGTCACAATATCAGCCAGGGTACTAAGGAGTGAAAAGCTCTATCCACAAGCACATTCAGGAAGAACTTGCTCAATTGCTCAGGTTTGTGAGGTTTTGGCAGCATCACTGTGGAAGGAATCAGCTTCACTCACAGCAGCAGGTGACCCCAGATTACGATTTTTATCTGACTGACTGACTGTTGAACAGGCTAAGCAAGACCAAGCTTCCCCTACCACTGGAAACACAACTGCCTCCTGCAATGCACCACGATCTGTCTGCAGCAAACACACCAGAAATAGAAGATCCTCCTGAACAGACTAAACTCCCCCATTCTACATTACCTTTTCCATATTCTAATTGCTTAAGGAAACTCAATTTCTTCTGGCTTCACTTGTAGCTCTACTACTGCGACATGGGACAATTAACATTTCATAAAAAATATAGTTTTAATTGAGCTGAAACTATTTGGCAACTAGGATGTAAATTAACAACATCTCAGGTCTAAAAAGGAAAATATGTAACCTTTTAAAGAAATATTAGAACAGCTCATTTCAACAGTTCTAAAACAAGTTTAATTTTCAGGGAGTTTTTTGTTAAGGACAGGCAAAGAAAAGGTTAGAAGAGTGGCAGGCAAGGAACTCTATGATTCTTGGGGTCCCTTCCAACCCAGACCACTCAATGATTCTATGATTCTAAGAGCTGTCAGTGTAATGGTAGCTGCAGCTCTTCCCTTGAAAAGAAAATGTTTCAGTGAGTGGGACACTTACTCAGGATGTCACTGGCAGAATTTCATATTCCTCAGCAGGCTAGAGAATTCAAAATTGTATCTATGTATACAATCTGATTTTCCTCTCTAAGACATTCTAGAGCAGGTTATTAGACTTCCTCTAGTTGTTCAGTTTAGTTGTGTCAACAGCTGTTTCATTTTAGAACTAGCTCCAGCAACATCCATTATAAAGAGGTGGGCTACATCACTCCATCTGTGGAGGCAGATATTTAAGTAAAATGGACTCAAGGGGCATGGAAAGAAGTTGGACAGATGAAAACATAGAGGTGGGCAAACCCCAGGATGCTTACAAACACAGCAGGATTCTGTACTGGCTACAAAAATGGTTAAGATTTACACAGAAAGCATGAAGTGGGCTTCAAGAGGGTACCCAACAGCTGGATGGAAGTTCTGTGCCCTTAACTTTTTTAAAGTTTCATAAGCTTCTGTTCTTGGAATATAGAGCTGCTGAAAAGCAATTGTTTCAAATTTCAGTCCAGAAATGAATAAAACTGGGAAAGGAGATAAATGCTAAAAATTTTACAATGTACAAGACCTGATCCTGCCACATCACTTAGATTGAACCATTTGAGACAATCATGCCTAGAAAATACAGGGAAAAGGTTATAATCTTATGGAAGCAAAGCAGAAATCAGTGTGTGGGCCTTTTGTTCTTTATAGTCTTAATTAGCTTAATCTCAATATGCTTTTTTAAATGATTCCCAATCAACATGACTTGTTTCACAGCCAGTGGCACTGATTTTCTTGAGATTTTCTGTGGTTTGAGAAGTAACATGAATAAGTAAAGCCAAACACCAGCAGAACTGAGATTTATTTTCATCCTTTAGCAATATTGTAGTACTATGGGAGAAATATGTTTTAAAATGTTGTAAGGAGGTTCAGTCCTTGATCTCACCTCTGCACTGCCACAGGGTTATTTATGGTAACTTACTGGAAAGACATTAGCTTATGAAAAAGTGAAGCAAATTTAAAAAGACACCTAAAATGTTTCAAATCCTCACTGGAGGCAGCAAGTGCATCTTTTGATTCTAAAGCACAGCTTCATTACACCTACTCTAGATTTGCCTTCCACACCAGTTCACTTCCAAATCATTTTGTGCATTAGTGTGGAAAAAAATAATGCAGATAAAATAAAAATGTAAAAAACAGGTTTTAAAAATAAAAGTTCCATGTCCCAAAATTTAGTAAGAACAAAACTGAATGAGAAAATAGGGACGTGGTTCTTATTTGCTCCATTCCAATTTTATTTCTTTTCTTATAAAACAGACTGCCTGCAAGTTTTCAGGCTCATGTGAAGATGAATCACAGATGAAACTTACAGCAGGACACGAACACATTACCCAGATGAAACACTGAAGCTTTTAGTACCCTTTTAGCATCAGCAAGAGTTTGTTTCATGTGACACAGCTGCCTACTCATACCTTTTCCACTGGTTAGATTAAGGCTACAGGCTGCCTTTTCAAGGCTTGTGCTGCTGTGGTGATACGTCCAGCACAACTAATTTCTAAGTCCTGCAATTAGTTGTGTTAGTTTAGCATAAAGGATGTTCCCTTGATACAGGCCACATGCTAGAAGCAGAAGCAGCAGGACAGCATCCCTGTGGCTCCAGCTGGGCTGTGGGAATGAACCTCATTTTGCACAGAATTAGGAGAAACACTTTGGTGTCTCAGAGGCATCTTTTCCCCTCTCCCTTACCAATTTACAATGCAGTTGCTGCTAGTGAGGATCTGGCCCACAGTGAATACTGTGCTAGCAAATATTTAGATAGGGTATGGGTTAGACTGAGATTTGGGAAATACTCATCTTTCTCTCATGGTTCTGAAAACAACCATCTGATTTGTAGGTTTGCACTTTTCCAGCACTGTACTTAACACAAAATTGATTACATGTTCATGGATGATTCTTTTCTAAAGGTCTTGGTTTCTGCAGGTGAAACCAGAGAGATCTCAAAGTGGAAGAAACTGGAATCAGTGATGGATACTCAAACACCAAGTTTTAAGAGACCATTAGAAAAGAAAGTCCTGGAAGAAAATTTAAGCAAGCCTTCCCTTGCTTTTAAGCATTCAGAACGGACTCAGACGTGGCTCAACTGGTGCATACTTCCCTCTCCAGAGGTGTTCAATCTTGTTCCTTCCTCAAAAATCATGCTGCTTGATTTAAAAACAATGGGTGGAGTTGGGAGGGGTTTTCTTGTTTATTTTCATGCTTCATAAACCCAGATTTTCAAATCATTCTCCACAACTAGATGATTTCACCATATTATTTCACGATGATCTAGTGATAGTTTTGTGATAACCTTGTGATAGCTTTGATTTTTGAAGCTGGTGCTTCCATGAAAAGCCAACCACTGCTGAGGAACTCCTGAGAACATTTTGAAGTGACAGCTCAACCTTAGAGAGAGTTAGCAACCACAGAAGAGCTGCCATTGAACTCACTGATCCTGCTGTGCAAGAGACAATAAGATGTAACTTCCAAATTTGTTAAACAGGATCTTTATGACTTAGGGGCAAAAAAGGAAACCTCACATTAATATTGGTCAGCACTTTTACTACAATACATACAATTAATGGTACCAACTTGAAGCTTCAGCTGAGATGTGGGCTTATAAGAATAACTCAAGTTTCTGTTTGTCTTTATTTATTCAACCCCACCTCTCAGATATCTGTCTCCCAGGCTTTGGTGCACTCAGATTCTAAATGTGTGACAGACTTCACCCATTTTACTCCTCAGCTCAAGCTCAGTCCTTGTTGTCTGGTGTCAGACAGAAACCTAACATCATTTTGCACCTGCTGACAACTGTTAATTGTGTACAAATTGAGACTACCAGAAATGGCATCAAAATCTAAATGGAATGGAACAAAGATGCAATGCCCCATGTGAACAGAAGATGTAAGAACAGGGATAACGAGCATCTGATACCACCTTCACAGTATTAAAAAAACCTCATTAACAATACCTGCTAAAAAAATTATTCCAGATGGATACTGTTGCCTTTCAAAATATTTGATAGGGTCATTTATAAATTATTCATGTTGAAATTGGCATTTCTAATTCTTTATTTCAAGACTTCACTTTTTTAGTACTTTTTGATTCTCTAAAAAAAAAACTTTGTACTATCCCACAGGCATAAAAATAGAAGCTAATGTTAATCCAAATATTTTGATAATTTTTATCTTCAGAAGTTGCTTCTGTAGTCTGTTTTGTTCTAAGAGACCATAACAGATAAATAGCATTATAAAGTCATGTACTGGAGCTAGCTGTAAAATTATAGTAATCTAGCTGCAAATGGTCTTTGTAAAACTAGCCCAAGTCTTCTAAATAAAAAAAAAAAAGGTGTATGTAAAACAAATCTATAGGTGTTGTAAAGTATTTTAGTGCTATTGGTAACAGTTTCCAATAATACCTAACTGAATAGAGTTGGGCTAGTATAGTGCTTATCCTCTCAGAAAAGCCTTCTTAGACACTTTCCCCTTTGCAGTGCAAAGGGAGGCACATGCTGAGCCAGGAGCCCTTTCAGCTGATAGAGAACTCTGAACTTTGGAAGTCCAAGCACTGGAATCACTTCCACAGTTTAGACCTGTTGGGAACAGACTTTACAACTGCCTAGGATTGTACCTTCTTATCTCTGTAACAGAAGTTCTCTGACTGGGGTTCAGACTGGAAGGAATGATTGTGATATTCAGATGCCAGTAAATGGAAGTATTTAGGAATTACTATGCAAATGAAATTAGAATTACAACAGCAACCTACCGCAGGTCCAATTATGCCCAGATGGACACTGGGATCCTTTCTGTGCCAATCTAAAACACAAGAGGAACCAAAATTATGAATGTTTAATTTAATTTCATTCTTTCTCTGAAATCAATGTAAATAGATGCATGAATGAAGAAGAATAGGCAAATATTGTATTACTACTTAAAAGACAGAATGTGTACCAGATTTCATGCTCAGCCCTCACATTACTCCTCAGGATTCAAATGATTAGCATGTCTGAAAGTCAGTATTTAGCATTTTGGCTTCATGCAATCTCTTACAATTCAAGGGTAATTTAACTAAGCTCAGATAATAATTCTGCATCATCTCAAGAGAACAATGCTCTATATAATGCAGTGACTATGGCCACTATGACAAAACCATTTGAAGTTTTTCCTGTGTAAAGGAACATGTGGAAGCAACAGCACCCATTACAATTAACACAGAGAATGCCAGAATGGAACAAAACCAGTTACTTGACTTTACAAACCTGCCTTTGTTAATAGGAGTCTGAAGGCAGTAGAGGTTATAAAACTAAGCTGGATAGCAGAGGCTAAATTTCCAACTTGGAATACCTGAACCTTTTACAGACACAGACAGAATCTGGCAAAACATCCACCTATGTGACTGAGAGAAATCTTCAGCCTACTTTGGTGTAGAGCCATAATGATGGGTGATAAGATTTGCTTGTAACTTCAGTGATATTAATTAACACACACACAAGTCAGCGTAACAGCCACAGGACAGGGAGATTAAAAAGTTATTTTGAAGTAGGTGAACTCTTCTTTTCTCTTCCATTAACACTGTATGAAACAGCAAAATAGTTTTCCCAGCAAGTAAAATCCTCATACACTGCTTTGATTTTAATGCTGTTATTCAAGCAGGCTGGAAAAGATGCAGCAAAGAAATAATGTATTGAACAGATCAGTGGTTGAGCATTACTTTTTTTAAAATGTAAATATGTCATGAAGCTTTCTGCAATGAATATAACAGCTTATGCCAAACTTAGAAACATTCAAAGAACCCAGGGACAAAGCAAGGGTATTCAAATAGCAGTACCTACCTGAAAATGCTTCTACTAAATACAGAGGGTCTTTGACTCTTCGAAGTCCACATATCAAAAGAAATATATGTAAACTGCCATTATCTGTAGGGATGCCTGTAACAAATCATGGAAAAAGTCTGAATGCAGATAAAAAGCTGAACAATCCAAATTGTTTCATGAATGAGCACATGAAGTGGTAAAAGCAATAATAGGGATTCTGAAAAATCCCCATTATTGTTCCCCATTTTTTTTATTCTTGCATCAATCCGCAAACCAACTGAATGGAGAACTTAATCATACATATCATTTTACTGGAGCTTATTTCCAGATGCAGTGGATATGCAGGACTTGGAGAGATGTCCAGTGGCCAGTATTTCTGAACACAGGAACCCAGCTTTGACTGACAAGGCAACTGTACAAATCTGCATGTTTCTCAATTTTTCAACCCATAGGAAGAAAAAAATTCCACCCATATACCAAGACCTGTTGCAAAGATATTGTGAGGTTTAGTGAAACAAAGGCTGTAGGGATTTGAGATCTTGATCTGACACTTTTTGTTATAAATGTCCTCTAGTTATCTATCCACAAAATGCCAGCCCTGCTACAGCATAATTAACTAGAAGTTCAATTATTGCAAAGCATTTGTTTTAAGCTTATTGCTAAGAAACACAAATGAAAAATAATTTGGGGATAAATCTCAACATGGGAGTTTTTAACATTCAAAATCTCTCTTGCAAATACACAGCAATGACCCATAAAAAATAATTTTGAGTCTATATTAGGAAAAGAAGATCTGATGTATGATAGTGCAGTTGCCATCGACTCTGTGACAGCACAATTAATTCAGAACATACTTCTGGAGAAGGGTCACTATGGAATGAACTTGGGAAAAATGTTTTTATGATAAAACAACATAATTCAAAATTGCTGAATGAACATGCATAATAACAACATAATTTAATAAACACTAGAGAGGTTGAAACATTCTTATTTGATTTACTGAATGAATCAGTTTGCTGTCCTTCAGTTCTATTTATTGAGGTCATGGCAAGGATGGATGACGTATTATCTAGCACTAGGCAGTTGAACAAGGAGCATCAAACTGCTGCTGTTCAGTGGCAGGCTGTTTGTGGGACATTAACGCATAGGTTCCATGCTAGGGCTATGTCCCATAGCTACTAGGACAGCTAAGATGCATGGTCAGAAAGACTGTCTGTGGGATTTACGATCACCAGAGGAAGGCAGCAGGGCAGTTGGCACTCCCAGGGCTCTGTAATCCTTCTTGATGCTTCTCAGACTGCTCCTGGTGCCCATGTGAAACAACAGCAGCAGATAATAGTCAGTGGATGAGGCTTGGCAGTCTCTTAGAAACACCCCTGACCCCTTGGTAAGCAGCACACCTCTCTGGAGTGGGTGTCAGGCAGGCGGGTGGCTGTGTAGCCCTCAGAAGAGCGCTGCCCTCTACTGTCACCCATCGCCTTCTCTTCATCACGCTGGTTGTTAATACACGGAGCAGGGCAGTTCTGCAAGGGCACCTCAGGCTTTGGGGGAAGCCTCTTCTTCCTGCATGTCCTTGCTGTCACAAGCTCCTGTTCTTCTGCATTCCTTCTGTGTGTGCCAGTGTGATAGATTCTGGCTGTGTGGCCATGGGGCCACTGCATCCTGCACTTGGAAGCAGCTGTCTAACTCCTTCTCAGCCTCCCTGACATTAGGCAGCCCTCTCACTGCCTCCAGCAGCTCAGCCACCACTGCAGGAGGTCCTTCACCTGGGCACACCTTTGGCAGGCCCTGTGCTGCTTGGCCCTGCCTCAGGAAAAGGCCCAGGCTGCACTGCAGCCTCTGCCCTCAGCGGCTCCATCTGGGTGGAGGCACTGGTGCAGACCCCCAGACGGAGCTGCGGCCTTTGCTCTCGATCCATGCCCACCCAGGCCTGCTCTCCCCTCAAGTCCAGGAACAGCATCAAGACGAGCTCTGCTTCAAACCTCTGTTCGGTGGAGGGGCAGAATGAAAGGAGTGGTGATTCACAACGTGCTTTTAAAATTAAAATCCAGTTCAGGGCCTTTTAAATGCTCCCTGTCACAGGGTTCATTATTGAGCTGTTTCATTTAACTTAAACAGCTTGAGTTGTCAAGAGTGGCTGCAGCAGACATGGTAAGTAATATTTTACTGGTTACTGGACCAAGAAATAATCTGTAATTTATAATACACAAACATTTGGATTGGAAAAGCCATTCTTCTGGTGCGATGGGCCATTAATAGTGTTTGTTTTTAAGACATGCAGCAGTGATTTCAATTCATGACATAAACTCACACAAAACAAATTACTAGAAAGTGTCAGCAAAAAAAAAAAAAAAAATCAGATTGAATTTTAACAATCCATATGGCACAAATCCTCATTTTAAATTACAAACTCCCACCTATCGATGTTCAGCTCTGTTCAGGCTGTTTTGGAGTAAAGTTAGTGCTGAAACCTCAGACTGGAGTGAGAAACCAGGTCTTTCTGTTCTCACAAACAGGCTACAGAATTACTGCACCCCTGATGTGATTAGTACAGTACTCAACATTGCTAACTATGCTTCAAAAAACTGCTGCTTCTTAATCTCTTAACATTGGTTTGTTTCTGTTTTACAGATTTCAGTCTTTTTATTTTATTAGATAAGGGTTTGAAGTGCTGTGACAAGCAGAAGCCCTCCTAGCCAGACTGTGCAGTCCTGGCTGCCATCATGCTCCTTATATAAAAACTTTAACCCAAAAGACAAAAGGAAACAGGCCCTATAGAGAGCAATTGTACTTTGAAATTGGGATTAATACTAGTTTGAAGACAGACAGGAAGGATGCTATGTGCCTATATATAGGTTGAGGAAGATAGTTCTCCCCTTGGATATTGATAAGATTCTCCAAGAATCTTATCAATAACAGTCTAATTATTTCACTAGTGAAATGACCTAAAATTATAATTATTAATGAAAACAGCCCACTTATTTGACCTTTATTATTTTGAAAAGACATTCACAAGCTTGAATTCTGCATTCAGACTATCGTCTCCATGCAGCTTTATGAAGCCCTACTTGTCTATCATGAATTTTTATGCACTTCTCTCTGAAATAACAGATATTTGGTGCACTGGGCTACAGACCACATCCTACTTGACATTTCTACACCTGCCATGGAAGGGCTAGTCAAAAAAGGATTTGGCTCTGCCATTCAATTTTGTGAAGCAGGAGTTGTAGATGTATTTCCTTGTATGCTGTAGATCTTAGTCATCCCCTAATTCATTTTTACAGGCAGACTTTCCTCACTCGATCCACTTAGAAGCATGGCAAGACATTCCTGAGAAGATTGCATTACCAGCACATCACTGCCACTGCTCAGCCCTGGGAGTTTACTCATTCCCTGTCTACTTAAGCTCAAACTTCAGCAGCACTTGTGTATTTTGTTAGCTTTCTGCTCATTCACTGAAAATGGGTAAATTCACAGAGCTAGATGATGTCTGCATCAGTTTTTCCCCACCTGTTGCTTTCTCAAGCCCTGCTAGCATCCCTGCTGTGGCAAAAAAAACCCCAAACCTTCCAAAAAGGTGGCCATCTGTATGAGAAAGCAATCATTTTAGTATGCTTTGTCCTCACAAGAACACTGGAAAAGGGAAGATATTAAGAGAATAACTGCAATAGCTGCCTTTACCAGCTATAGCTGTCAGCTGGGTAAAAGCTGGTATTTGAAAGAAGACTTTTTTTTTTCTTTTTCCTTCAGCTTAAACAAGAGTTTCAGTAGGTGAACTTCTGCTATCATTCTGCCTTCCCCAGAAAGGCTCCTCACTCTGTAGTAAGATACTGCTGCCTTGTGTGATTCAGTTCTGAAATGGAAATACATCAGTATGGCACAAGCAACTGATCTGCTCTTCTGATACACTGACTGTGTCACTGTCTTGTTTGAATGACGTGTAAACACCCAAACAACAAAAAAAATGCCCGTGCCTGTCTCTGCCCATTTCTGTTAGTGGTACAAAAGCAAAGATTGGAAACAGCACACTGTGCTTCATTATCTCCTAGCTCATGCATCTTTCTGTTTGCAAAGAAAATCCAGAATGGAAAGATCTGTACATAACCACCAGCAATTAAAAGCAGACTGTTCTCCAGCCATCATTCAGAATCACTACATACAAAATGCAAGCCTTGCCACTGTAATGAGTGTCTCCTTCAGTGTCTAACATAATTGTTTAATGTTGGTAAGAGATGCTCCTTTAAACATGTGCTGTCAGGATTTGTCTATAGCTCTAGTCTGATTTGTTTTGTTGGCTTTATCTATAAAAACCAGCTGCACATTGGCCACAGCTTAGCAGGTCACCTGTTTAGCAAGATGTGAGAGGTGAAAACAAGAACAGTGATTGACAGGATTATAAAAACTCATTCCTCTCATCAGCTTGACTGTATGCTGCCCTGATCTGCCACCCAGGACCATGGGGATGGTAACAAATGAACTGCAGGTGAGTTGAAATCAGACAGGCACAGACTGACATGGAACTCCCACAGTCATGCAACTCCTCCTTCATGATGGAGCAGAGATGGTATGCTGCTCCAAATTGAAACACAGCAATGTAGCACTGGCACTTAAAATTGCAGAGTGGAATTGCACGATCAAAAGGGTATCCAACTGCTCTGCCAGTGTATTTGTGGATGGTATTGGAACCTGGCACAAGGTATACTGGCTAACAGATGAAATGTGATTAATACTCAGGATTCACATGCTCCTGCTGGTTGTGATTCTGAGTCATGGTGTGGCTTAGAGACAGTTTCTCAACTCTAGCCTTATCCATCTAGACTGACCCATTCATCTGCAGGCAGGTTTAATAATTGCTTGCCATGAAGCAATGGCACTGGATTTAGCTTTTTGGTAAATTGTATAGAGGTCTTCAGGTGCAAGACAATGAGAGAATGGAGTATATAAAAAGTGGAAAGCATTTTCATAATGCAACACTGGAAGCAAGCAGGTTATTATTTAAGATTTCATTGGTTCCTAGTTTATTCCTTATTCAAAACTGTCTGTTACATCAACTAATTTATGACATATTATGATTAGTTTATACTGTGGCCTTCATAAAAATCTGTGCTTAGATGCCAGGATGGCAAAACATGAACACAGACAGCTAACACAAAAGCTTGTTTCATTTCTGAAGCAGTAGTAAGGGCATTGTTTTTCTGAGAAAGGAAAGTAAGTAGAAATGTTATCTCAACAGATTTTGAAAGAGCAGATTCATTTCACTGTAATCCTATGAGGTACTATCAGGAAAAAAATGTAGTAATCACAGATGTACAGTAAAAAAATAAATATAATACAGCAAATCTTTAATCTTACTGAAAAGCTGCATGCCTCTAAGTGAATGAGTAATACCAAGCATTAGCTTGCTGAGAGGTAAAGAAGCAGTTTAAGAACAGCTTAAGTGAGAAATTTTCTCACCACTTGCTCAAATAAAGATAATAAAAATATTTCCTTATTTAAAACTCTTTACTAGGCTCTTTGTAGCACTCTTTGCAGAGTGTTTTTGAACTCTCTAGAGAACAGTATAAAAATGGACAATGTGATTTTTCATTCCAAGTTATTGTTTTGGACCTGAACCAAAAACCTCCCAAAGCCAAAGTTCTTAAAATGTGTTAATTCCTTTACAGCTTAAAATCCAATTTGTACTAGAAGGTAAGTATTTCAAGTATATCATTGGAGTTATAGGTTATAATTTAGGATAAAAAGATTGCCCAGTATCATAAGAAACCAGTCTGCAGTCAAAACATTTCTCATTAATATTAGGTCAAGGATGATCAAAGATTTTAAGACTAATTCTCTGACTCCTGATTTCAAGCTCACTGATGTGTTCTATGGACCTTTAGAGAACAATACCAAGCCCATGTTATTTGGGCTTAGTCATCCATCTTTGGTGTTGTTCAGAAACAAGATGGTGAAGGTGAATAACCTTTCTCAGTTTCCTCTCTGTTCCCTCTGAGCCACAGCAGGCCTTTTCCCTCTCTTGAGAATTGTTCATCCATCTTTTTCCATCTGAAAGTATTAACTCCTAAAAAAGGAAATCCATAGGTTTACTGCTGAGATTTCAGTGTCTCTGACTCTAAAGTTTATTTAATTGAAGTCACTGATGATGTATAACTTGGACAATTATTAGCCCAATTAGGTCTTACTTCAGCAACACACTTAACTACCTGCAGATCTCAAAGATTTATTAAGATTTTATGAAGTTGAGCTTATATTTTACAAAGCTTTTTGTTCCTTAGAAATTAGGGGGAGGTGGAGGTAATAACTATGGCAGTGTTTATCCTGCTCTTCACATTCAATAGTGAATAACTGCTGGAGTTGCTGATACGTATGTGAAGACAACAGCAGTTAAATGAACCTGTTAACTTCCAGGGGCAGAATACTAATCCAGAGAAGTTAGACTGCAAAATTCTCTGGCAATCCTTTTTTAGCATTTCTCATTACCTCTAACAGATCAGACAACAAAAAACCTCTATGCTTTCAGATCTGTTGGGGAAGAGAGTTTACTGCTGCTACCATACCATTATTTCCATGGCCAGCTATCTATCTGCACAAACTTTTACTATTTAATTTTTCTTCTGTGGATCTTTTCTTCCAGCATAGCTTTAGGAAAATAGAATGCCTCTGTACAACCCTGTCTGTAGCATGACAGGTTATGTAAACTTCACAAGCTCTGAAAATAGATGTGTTATGAGGCAGAAATTATCTGAGTGTAGAAAAAGCAAACTACAGAAGTTTATTGCATATTTTATTTGACAGTGCAACAAGCATCTGATCCTATGATTCTCTGCCACCTTCCAGGAAACCAGTTTTTAATCTTATCTGCTAGGTAGAAAAGCTCTTTCTCAGTTCATTAGACTGTGGTAGTTATCTATGTCTTCTAATCACGTGTTTTCTAAGTGTTTATTAGGGTTTGCCTCTCCCAAGCTTCAGCCACATTCTACTGAAAACAAAAGGAGTCTTTCAACAGGGCATGATGACATCAAGCCTGTCTGTGATCTTAAGTAGATATGCTCCATCCTTGAGCTAAGCTGTTAGAGAAGATCAGTCTCAGTTTACACATTTACTTAAGACTGTCTTGTCACTTTCTGTCAATCAATTTTCAGCAAAAGCCTGAACTCTCATTGTCTCTCTCAAGTCTAAAGACAGGCATCTAAAACTGCTAACAGAATTGATGATGCTGTATATAGATTCCTGTATTACTAGGTTACAGAAAGATGTTGTGATCATCTGGTTTGACCTCCAGACTGACACAAGCTGTAGTGCTTCCCTGAATAGTCTTGAGTTACTAAATTTACTGAAGAGATTGTATTGTTGAAATCTGCACTTGGTTCAGCTCTTTGGTTTGGCGACTGTTGTTTACAGTCTCTCAGCTGCATAAGACAGGCGCTGTGAAGCTGACTGCTAACCAACCAGAATGCAAATTAACTTCAAAAGCTCTTTTTTTATAGAGAAATGTTTTAACAGCCAGCCACTGAACGTGCTGCAGAGCTAGGTGCTAGCACACTAACACCACACAAGCATCACCTCTGCAACGCTCGAGTCTGCGACGGAGGCTATGAAAACAATACTAAGACTGTGATTTTTGTACTGAGACTGTACTACACTGCCCTGGTCAGGCCCCACCTGGAGTATTGTGTCCAGTTCTGGGCTCCTTGGTTTAAAAAGGACAGGGATCTCCTGGAGAGAGTCCAAAGAAGGGCTACGAAGATGATTAGGGGCCTGGAGCATCTCCCCTATGAGGATAGGCTGAGTAAGTTGGGACTCTTCAGCCTTGAGAAGAGAAGACTTAGGGGGGACCTAATTAAAGTCTATAATTATCTTAAGCAGGGGATGCAGGGGGAATGGCCAGCCCCTTTTCAGTGTCTGTGGGGACAGGACAAGGGGCAACGGCTGCAAGTTGGAGCACAGGAAGTTCCACACCAACATGGGGAAGAACTTTTTCACAGTGAGGGTGACAGAGCACTGGAATAGGCTGCCCAGGGGGGTGGTGGAGTCTCCTTCTCTGGAGATATTCAAGACCCGTCTGGACACCTATCTGAGTGATATGTCCTAGGGAGCCTGCTTTGGCAGGGGGGTGCGACCCAATGATCTCTTGAGGTCCCTTCCAACCCCTACGATTCTATGATTCTATTCTATGATTCTACAACCGTAATAACAACAATGAAAAACCTTTCCCAGCATTGCTTCAGTTTGTACCAGGTGATTGCTACTTATATTAACAACCCAAACTATCAAATGAGCCTTAGAAAGAACTGGGATTCCTTAGCTTTCGTTTTAGTAGCATCCACATTCAGGGGCTGGGGGGAAATGTCCCACAGTCAAATGTATTCAGTGAGTTCTGCCACTCCAATCTACCATTAAATTATTTTTTAAGCCATTACACTGATTTAAAGAGACTATTTATGTACTGCTGTTGTATTTAACATGTCAGATATTAAGGTTTTACTATGAGTTTTAAAAAAAAAAAATCAGTACAAAGAATATTCCTAAGAAGTCTGTGCCATTAAAAAAAAGTCTTGAAATATTCTGAAGAGCCTATTTCATTTTAATAGCTGATCACCAAGGATGCTTAACACTGATGCCTCAAATGTATTTTAATTTTCAGTACAGGGCATGTGCTATTTCTTTACATTTAGTCCTGGGAATCCTGAAGTTGAGAAATGTTCCAGGATAGTGCAAAAGATACAGGAAGAGTTACCTGGAGAAGTTATTTCCCAAAAAAATCATTCCATGACTTTAGATGTGGAATAGAACTTCATGAAAAAAGCCTTTAAAAAACAAAGGATCATAAATGCCATGAGGTGAATGAGATGGAACAGCTTTATCTGCATAAAACCTGGGGCTCTTTTCAAGTGTACTTCATTGTGCAAGCCTACACTATCAAAATCGTATTCTTCTGAGCAAAACTGCCTTCTATTTTTGATAGTTTTCTACTGATTGCTCCAAGTTTAGTGGAACTCTAAACCCTTTGAAACTGCAAATCCCTGGAAAAGCAATTCAGTGAGAACTCCTAATTAGTCTGTGGTAAGAGTAAAGGTATAGCCAAAAAAAAAATGCCTCCCTCTGCAATATTAAAAGAAGTAGAAATTGTAAGCTGCCACAAGAGATGGAAATAGAGACAAGACTGATAAGGGAAATGAGATTAAACAGTCATTAAAAACAATACTGAATAATCTTATGCCAGGTTTCAAGTTATTATTTAACAGGCACAGATGCTAAAGCTGCATTTTAGTTTGCTTTTCCTGTACATTATGAATTATTTTGTACTTTTGCATTAGTACACATTAGGCAAAGAACTGTCTCTAATATATTAGATGAAATGTGTTTTATGGGGAGCTTCCCCCCTTCTCAATCTGCTGATTGCTCTTTGAATCATAAAATGGTCAGACATGAGATCCAATCAACACTAAGGCTGTGCTAGCAAGTGACAAATCATTTCACTTCAGAAAATGATTAATCTTAGTGGTGCTGTGCTTGTGTTCCATGATTTACTGAGAAAAAACACAACCTCACAATGCTCAATTTAAAATTGGACACCAGTTTTGAATAATGGCACACATTTACTGATGTGATAAAGCAATTGACTAGTGGGGATTCATTTGTAACAGAGGGAGCAGCTGTACTGTCAGACATCAGGTTGATGAATATAATATTGAAATATTTTACCACAGTAAAATGCCTGCAAATTCTTCTTTTGGGGGAAAAGGCTGCTGTAGCCAAGATCAGGTGACTCTGAATTAGGTCATCTACCTTACATGACATTACATTGGGGAAAAGAGAGACAGGTTCTAGATCAACACCAAATAATATCACCCTGTATTTCCCTTCCTCACCACTTCTTCAGCTCACCTGCTCTACTGCAAAGGTTCTCCACAGTTTCCATCAGAGAGCTGCAAAGCACAGCATGCTCAGGCATTGCTGCTTCACTCTAACAGCATCTGAGGGACACTGACCCACATGGCAGGACCATTTTATCTTTGTTCGGCTCTGCACAGACCAGAAATCTGAAGGCAATCAGGGTAGCTTACTAACCAGACTTATCCCATCAATATTCTGCCTGAATGTAATATTAAAGGTTTTTTAATTTATCATACCAGTAATTTTGTTACATAATAACTTAACCTTCACATTCTAATTCATTTTCCTAATTGACATCTACTAAGGATAAACCAAGTGAGTAGAGAAAAAAAAAGGAGTTTTACCTGCATTTTGCAGAAATCTATGCCAGTCAAATGTTTCACTGGGTGTAGTCTTAATTCCTGTGTTGGAAAAAAGAGAAAAACAACACATCAGAGTGGTCCCTGGATGGCTGAACCATGGTTCTTTAAATGTTACCCCAAGAAAACAGCATTTCCACCAGGCACATGGAATTCCATATGCAGCTCTTCCCATCTCAAGCTTTTTTCTTCCCAACTATGTCGACTTGTCTGCACAATCCTTCTGCAGCCATCAAAGTCAAATGAAAATTCTGCACAGTGTGTGAACTCCTTTAGCAACCCCAGGAATTAAGGCTTAATTACAGCAGGCTAAATATTATTATTCCAAACAGATATGTGTCACTTGAGACCCTTAACATGAGGCAAAGGAAGTCAATTAAATTTATATAAAATTAAATATTAATCTACACTGAATATTTACTTGTTTTGCCTTAACAATTATTTTAATAATAAAATTATTTTATTAATTTATCTCTTAGTTAACTGTTACCTCACAAGGGGCTTAAATATATACTAAATACAGGCTAAATAGACCTCACAATGAATTATTTTAAAATAGCAGTTTTTAAAAGAACTTCATTATCTTTGAAGGTGCAATATTCAAAATAGAATGAGTTTTGGAATCTGTAGACAGATTAGATAGATAAAACCAGGAGCTATATCTTAAGTAACTGCATCTGAATTTCTGAGTTGAGTGTTCCCTAGACTACTTAAGTAATATTCTTTAAATTTGATTACTTCTTGGGATACTTCTATTCTGGGAGCATAAAGCATTTAAAGGAATTTAGAGTTTCAGAGAATAATCATCCAGCATCAAAACCTCCACAGGCTTTGGAGAAAGCTCAGTGCTACTTGGAGATGTTACCTTCCAGATTCTAACTGCAAGGCATCGACTGGGGAAAACTCTTTTTCAAAGCACCAAAGGAGTTGAAAATTCAGGCTAAGAGACTGAAATACCACCTCAATTAACATTACTGGCAAAAAGCTCAACTTCAGTGGAGCCAGGACTTCAAAACCCCCACACCCATTTCAGCAAAATATTTCTGGGGCAAAGAAATGAGTTATATAAATATACAGTTACTAAAGACATGATTGAAATCAATTGACTGCTGTAGTCGATATTTCAAAACTCTCACCTTGAGGTTGGACATGTATTTTCTTCCTAGCATCTGGCTACAAAGAGAAGAAAAGTAACTTTCATAATTCATTATAAGGATCTGTTCAATCTTCCAAAAAACTCAACTAGTATAAGGAAATACACATTATCATGATTTTCTTTTGACTATTAAAAAGATACATTTAAATAACACCAAAAGCCAAGAGTCAGCAATTTAAATTATATTTACTCTGAACATTTCCATTATCAATTAATCAATTTTTCAATTAGCACCATTACCAAGTTTTATCTCTGTATCCTTTCTATGAATCAGCAGCAGTTCTAACTATATTGGATCCAGCAAACAATGGTGATGGTCTTGCAAGCTGGAGACCAACTTCAGAGTTTAAATTTGCAGGACAACTGAGATACATGAAATTCAGTGCTAAGAAATAGATGCAGCAAACCAGAAGGTGAAAAATGGGGCAGAGGGCAGCTGAATCATAGAATCATAGAATCATAGAATCATAGAATC